>CM053788.1:422559766-422894766 GCA_028749045.1 Cupressus sempervirens | reverse complement strand
CCAAGGAATTTGATGCATCAATAGCAAAATTAATGGAGAAAAATAGAGCACAAGCTGAAGAGATTAGATTACTCAAGCTTGAACAAGAATCACAAGCCATGTTTCTTTGTGAAGTAACTGAACAAAAGAAAGAGTCATTGAAGACAAGGTCATGGTAGAAGACGACAAGAGAAATCTCATCAATAGACTGGAAGAGAAGACAATTGAATTTGAAAAGATTTCAAACATGCATTTAGACACCTTGAGCCAGATGATAAATGCTCATCATGAGCTGAACATGAAGGACATTGAGATATCCACTTTGAAGATGCAAAATGAACAATTACAAAATTAATTGAAGAGAGAAAAGGAAATAGTAGAAAGCTACAATAAACCCAATGAGGCCATCAAGTACTTTGAGCAATTGCTGAAATCACCAAGGGCAAGTAATGACACTATAGGACTTGGATATATCAGCACTAAACAAGGAGAATCATCCAAGACTACTTAACAAAGAAGCAACAAAGGTAAGAACACTAAACCTACTTGTCATTTCTATGGTAAAAAGGGACATACCTCTAATGTATGCAGAAGCAAGAATAGTCATCAACATGATAAGCCTAAAAATGCAAACTTTTGTCAAAAATGCAAAAAGCAAGGACATTTAGCACAAGTCTGTAGAACCAAGACTAAGAGGACACCAAGATTTGAGGGCCACTGCTACAACTACAAAAATTATGGACACAGAGCATTTGAATGCAGATCAAAGCCTATGTGGACACCTAATCAACCTTCAAGAGAAATCAATCATGCACATCACTACAATTGGGAATACAACACCAAGTATAGCTGTCACTATTGCCAAGAGTATGGACACATTCCTAAAAATTTCATAAGGACACATTTCATGGGAAACTACAGCAGATGGTTAAATCAAACTACTTGTTTTAATTGCTTGAAGATTGGTCATATTAGCAGGAACTATCCAACAAAGATCAAAGCACCCAAGACTAAAGTTAATAAGGGAAAAGAAAAAGTTAATGTGGAACACATCAGGGAAGATATGAAGAAGACATGGCAGAAGAAAGGTGAATGCAACACATCAAATGGAGAGATCACTTCACCCAAGAGGTCAAGTGATCACACCTCATCAAATTAAGCACTAGAAAGGCACATGGGGTTGATACATATAAAGAAGTATCATACATCAACCCAAAAGAACATAGGAACACTGCAAAGAAGAAATTTCCATAAGTTAAGATGCCAAGATAAAAGTTGGAAGATGATGCCGAGCTACCTTTAGTTGCCGAGTAAAACTCTAGTACAGGCTGAGTTGAATAGTCTAGTGGATGCTGAGTAAAGAGATGATAGTAGCTACCAAGTGAGTGAAATATATTAATGCAATCAGATTTCCACAATCCATCATAGTTATGTAAAATATAGTTGATGCCAAGTTGGAAAATCCTTTGGAAGTTGAGTGTACAAATGTAAAGCACGAATGCAATAAATGCTAGGATTCAAGCCTAATAAAAGTGAAAATCATTCATTTTTCATTCATTCGAACAAAGAGTAAAGATGAGCAGAGCGATTAAGCAATTTCCTAGCAATCAAAAGGTGATTTATAACAATTCAACAACAACCCAACTTTGTTTCATCAATTTACTAGGTATTTCATTCAAGTTTCGAGTTACACAGTTTGAAAAATTTGTAAATAGTAAACCCTAGTTAGGTTAAAGATGGCACTTGGTTCTAAATCTATAAAAGAAAAGAAAGGGTTGGAAATTCAACTAGTTAGCAATGAAGTCAAACAACTAGAGTTCAGACCCATCCCTAAAGTTGCTTACAAAAATGATCTTGCTGGTGCCCTATCTGTGATTCTTGACAAAGTAGTTATGGTTCAAGATGTACATAAATGCTAAAATTGTAAGATAGGAGCCATAGGAGATTTGGAGATTTTCAATGCATTTGATAAGCTCTGTGAAAATGAGAAACTTAAGGATGAATTCTCCATGGTTGAGAAGAAGGGTTTAACCAAAACCCTAGTTTTCCCTATTATTTTTAAAATAGAATGGATACGCATTGTGCTAAGCAGAATCCATGATGGAGCTTTTTGGCTAGAAACTGGGCCAGTAAAGTTCACAAAGAAAACTGTACATAGCGTTACTAGTATCCCAAACCTAGATCGGCCCAAAACCCTAAGGAGTGATAAGAGGGAGGCAATTGAGAAAAATGCTGTTGCCAAGTGGAACAACAGGGGTATGACAATTAACACCATCAAAGACCCCCTACTAGATTTTGCTATGAGGATTATATCTGACAAATTTTATCAATCCAACAGGTTAAATAGTGTACCCTGCATAGCTGTAGATGTTGCCTACAAGCTAGTAAAAAAGGATCACACTTATGACCTTGTAGAATTGATGATGTAGCAAATCAATGAAAACTTGGGAGCCATAAGGAAATCTAAATAGGCTCAATGCAAATTTGGTGCAGTATTGGTTTGCATGTTCTTCTACATTATGAAAGAATTTCCCTCAATAGCCAAGATGAGATGGGATCCAGATAAGACTATTATTGAACAAATAAATGGATTCATTGATCAAATGGGTGAGAATTTTTATGCCCAAATGACTAGTTATTTTGAAGATTTCAAACAATCCATGAAACAAAGAATGAGAATTCTAGTCTCATTAGTGAAGCAACATGAAAAAGACATTTGTTTTCTAGTGGATATTGACTATACCTACATACAAGCTGTCATCCCTAGATTCAGATGGCTTAGACCATTGGGCTATGAACTTGATATGGATTAGGCTTTAGTAACTATTATAACATTGCTTGCAGAGGAAATTGATAAAACTGCAAAATATTTTGGTACCTATGAAATTGTTAAATCAAGGGTGGTAACAAACCTCAAAGAAACCTCAATAGTAAAGAAGAAGAATAAATTGGTCAAGAAGATCAAAAAGAAATTTGGGGTAGATATTGGAGAGACAGGTACTATAGAAGAAGTAGAAGAAATGAGTGATGATAAAGAAGAAGATGACAATGAGGATGAGCCAGAGCAAGGGCCACTTCAGTTAACACAAGGCCTAGGTGAAGATGAGGATGAAAATGACAAGGAAGGTCAAGCCGAGGAATCATCCACTCAAACCAAAGTCACCAAGAGAAAGGCAAAAGCACCACCTGCTCCTCAGTCAAAGACAAAGAAAGTGGCAAAGCTTGCACCTGAGAAGCCTACTACTAGAGCTGCTACAAGGGCTACTACACAAAAGGCAAAGGAAGAGGCAACTCAGAGGAAGGAATCCACTAAGAAGACTGAAGAAGAGCCAAAGAAAAGAAGAAAATTTGTGGCTCAACCTGATTCAGATGAAGAGAGGATGGAATCAGAAGACCACAATCAATTTAAAGTGGTAAGTCATCCACCAAAATCTTCTATTGATAAATTATGTGCTAATATTAGGAATGGAGACTTAAAAGATTTGAAGAATGTAAATTTTAATAAGCTCACAAAATATGAGCAAAATAAAATAGAGAAATCTATCTATAACATGATGGCAGACTATAAACATACACTTCTTGAACTGGATAGTTCATTGCTAAAGGAATTATATAAGATTGTAGAGGAAAAATGGCATTTTTGTCTACAAACTAAGAAAGAAATAAGGGAGTCTACCTTAGCAAGGATTTTTCCTAATTTGACTAAAAGTCAAATAATAAATGTAGTCAAGAGGCACAACAGTAGATTTACTTCCAAATACAGGGCATTTAGTATTCTACAAAATAAAATTGAAGAGGTTGTGAGCAAAACCACAAAAGTGTGGAAAATTATTTACAAGAAAATCGATGATGTATTTGATGAAGAATACAAGGTAGAAGCAAGTGCCAAAACAAAGGAAATAAAAGAAGCATGGAGAAATAAGGTAGAGGAGAAGAAAGAAGAAGAGAAGAAAGTGGTTGAAAAAGAAAAAGATGAAGAAGAAAAGGAGGAGGAAATAAGTAAAGAAGAGGAAAAGGGGATAGGTGAGCAACAAGAACAGAGTGTATAGGACAGACAACTGCCACCTCCTAGCCCTCCTCAATCTACCATCACACCTGCAGAGATAATCAAGATAAAGGATGTCATTGACACTTCTAGTCAAAACATCAATCCATTAATTGCAGAGGATCTAGAAAAGATCCTTGACCAATCAACACAAGTAGCTAGGCTATGTTCAAGCCTGATATTGGTCAGTGTTGATGAACTCTAGAAGGTAGTAGGGAAATTAAAGGAAGTCAAGGTGCAAACACAAGAACCACCTATGACCACACAATCTACTAGTCTTCTACTTCTTCCACCACCATGTCAACCAAAAGAAGTCACAGTTGCACCTCAGGAGTTGAGTGTAGTAGCAAAGAATGATAAAGTTAAATCAGTACAATCATCAGGTACATCCCCAACCAGAATGACAACAATAAAGAAACAAACTGAAGAGAAAGAAGAGACAAAAGATAAGGAGGAATTTGCCATACAAACGTTGGTTGAACTACCCAAAATAGGTACTCCTACAAAAAATATTCAGTAGTCAAGCACTGGAACACTAGAATTGCAAATTAGAATACTAGGCTCGAGCTCTACTAGGGTAGCCAAAACAATTCATTATGGAATTCCTGAGCTTGATGAAGATATAAAGACACTCAATTATGAATCTAGTACTCTCACTGAGGAGAAGATGAATGAAATTTAGAGTGCATTCGATAGAAGAAGGAGACAAGAGGCACTTAGAAAGGACTACAAATATAAGAAAACATTAAATGAAATCAAGGACATATTCATGGATGCCTTCAGCCTACAGTCTCTAGATGAATCAAGACCAATTATAGAGAAACTATTAGATATAGTTGATCAGGTAACAAATGAGGACCATGACACTAATGCCAAACTAATGGAATGGTCAAAGAAGAAATTCCAAGGTAAGGTCAATGAGAAGATATCAAATAATATCATTTTGGGACAAGTTGACTTGGCTAAGAAAATAGATAGAGTTAAAATTGTACTTCGAAACATATTCTCCCTTTACAATAAATTGTGTGATTCTTCCAATTTCACACAAGAGATTAGCCAAAAAATAATGAGCTTGGAGAGAAATCTAAAGATCTCTAGTATGGAACTCCCAACCAATCTAGCTCAAAGTGAGAAGCATTTTGCTCAGATGCTTCACACTCAAAGGGAACTAGCTGTATTATCAATAAAGGAGGCTAATATAAAAGCTAAGTTAATGCAAATTCAATCCTCCATCACCCCTCACTTGGAGGTACTTCATAAGGAGAAAATGTATGGAAAGAGAGTCCTAAAGAAAGATCCCAATCTTTCTACACATGAAGGACTTGTGGACTTAGTAGCAAAGCTTGCAATCCAACACAAGTCATTGGATACTGCATTAAACAACTGCGATGCAGCTCTGAAGATACCTTTGGAGGTTAATAGCTCATTTTTGGTTAAACATGGAATTACTCCATAGAACTCTTAGACATCAGTGTCAAAAAAGGGGGAGATATATATTATAGGGGGAAAAATAATAGGTGATTACCACATTTTGACACATTTTGACAAAATTTTGATCATTTTTGATTACATTCTCTCACTCCATTTTTTCATTCATTTTGAGAATAAAGTGGAACGATTGTAAATAGCCAAAAAGGGGGAGACAAGGAATAAAGAAGTGAAGGTGAGATGTAAAATTTTTGATAATCACATGGAATACAAGGACATCACATAGATCAAATATGGCATTCAGGCTTAGAATGCAGAAATAGGTTAAAGGACAAAAAGGATCAAGCATATTGGTACAAAATTTCAAACTCAAAGGCATAATCAACTCAAGGGGAGTCATAAGGTATATTGCTACTCACAAATCTTTTGAAATTTTGCATGTAAGTTTAGTGAGTAAAGAATGTACTCAATAAGGTTAGGATCATCAATGCTTAGTTAAGTGTTTTTGACAATCATGTCAAAGGGGGAGATTGTTGGTCAAATAAATAGTATTGACAAATGAGTGTCAACACACTTAACCATTTTATCTATGTATGCTGAGTACACAATAGATGCCGAGCCAAAATTTTAATAGGTGTCGAGTCATAGTTAGTGCTGAGTAGATTATAGTATAGTATGTGCTGAGTGATCTAGGAATTGTTCATGTGTTGAGTAACATAATCATTCAGATGCCGAGCAACTCAGAACAACATATGCGAAGAAATATAGGATACAACAGGTGTCAAGAAAACCAGAAAACATAGTTGATACTGAGCAATCTAGAAATAGTATGAGTCGAGCATCAGTAATACTTCATGTGCCAAGCAACACAAGATCAACATAATAGTTTGTATTTGCACAAACTAAGATGTAAACCATTTTTAGAGCTGACTTAGACAAATTTTGAAGAAGAAAAAGGATAAGGACAAATTATTTACATTCCCTATGAAATATGCATGCAACCAATTAGAAAAATGGTAAAGGCATGCAACCAATAAGAAAAATGCAAAATATGAGCAGGAATTTGAGATTCAATTTGGATCGTAGATCCATACCTAACCCTAAGTCTTCGCATTCTTTATAAGGAGGATAAATGTACCATTGTATTTAAAAGGGAAGAAAAGCAACATAAGGGGAGAATTTTAGTGAAGAGAAAAGACATTATGGAAGGGATAGCATTTATACATCTAGTTAATCATAACAGAATAGTGAACATATTCAGAGATCAGATCAACCAAGGATCAGAAGAGAAAGAGCAGATCAAGCACCTAAACCCAACAATTTGAGATTACATTCAATCAATTCAAATGTTCTAATACTCTCTCATAATTGTATTAGAGGTTGAAATCCTATGGTGATAGGTTAACTTAACAACTAGGTAGAAGAGCCTTTGGAGAAGGTTAAGAAAATCCTATGTATTAGGTGGGTTTAACAGCCTTTATGTAAATCCTTTAACAGGGTGACACTTCTTGTAAAGTGTTCTTAAATCCTTTCAATAGGTCACTATTGACACAGTGTAAAGCCTTTAACAGGGAAAACCATTAGAAGTGGTTGAACTCATTGCTGCAGTAATTTTTGTGGGTGTCATCCCCACCCCAAATTTACCTTCTTATTCCTCGATGGTTTCTGGGTCACCAAAATCTCTTGTGTTATGTGTTAATGCATGCTCTCATTTTATGTTTGTTTACTTGTATCCATGTTAATTTTAGTTATATGTTATTAAGGGTTTGAAAGGATAACAATTGGTACTTCTGATTCACCCCCCCTCTCAGAAGTACTCTTCCCATTTGAATATTCCAATAGAAGGATATTCAAATTTCATATATTTAACAAGGAAGATGAGTGAAGGTGTAAATGAGGAAAAATAACATAGGAGATGAGATACAATCATCAACTAGGTATTATACATAAGTTAAGGACTACAGTTTGCACCCACTATCATAGGAACTATTTTCTAGAGTGACCAAAGACAATAAGGAGAGAGAACAATATTAATGGCTGGATAGTATGATTGTATTCAGAGAAGCGGTTTCACCACTTACTAAAGATTTATGTTTGCTCAATCCTTTCTAATGATACCCACAACTATTACAAGTGGAATGAGACATCAAAATGTGTCTTAGTAGATATGGAGAGTGTTTCATTCTCTGATCATCATTTGAGATAAAAAATTAATTAGTATAGACATTAAAAATTGGAGAATAATAAGAGAACTTGATATAGGAAGCCTTCTTGTATTCATATAATTATCATGGCAAAAACTTCATAAGGAAAAAACAAAGGAATTAGACATGGAAAACATATGAATATTATCCTTAATGACATATGTTTGAGTATATTTCACCATATACAAAGGACCCTCTCCAAATTGAGTGTGAATAAATGTAGTAGATTTAATATGAGACAATCTATCATGAATGGTAAAATCAAGGTATGACTATATTTTAAATTAATATTTGATGTTATATCTTAGTTATTTAAAGTATTATATTATCCTATTGTTATTATTTAAAATATAAAATGATGAGTTATGTTATTGTTAGAAATAAGCACGAGATAAATTGCTAACATACAAATTAACATATTTATTTGTATTTCTATATCTACTATAAGAGCTATGTGCCTTGATCTTTCTCTCTAAGAATATTATTGTAGGCAGAGGGAGATTGAGATTCAAAGGGAGCTTGACATTTTATTAGGGGAAACCTTGAAAGGGAAGGAGAAAATAGAGTAGATTATTTAGTCAACCTTTGATGATCTCGATCATATTGATTCAGAGGGAGTAACCCATGTTGTGATAGATTCTCTTATGATCAATAAATTGTAGTAGTCAATAGGACTGCGATTCATTAATATACTACGTGACTTTGTGATTTAAATGGGCCTATCCCTTGTGTACATCATGAGGAAGTGATGAATTCCAAATGATGTCACTCATATTAGTAGAAGTTATTGAAAGGTGACGATCTTACAATAACTTAATTTTCTATTATGATGGATATCTTACGATGTCTATGAAAATCATGATAGATTATACTTTGTATGGTGGATGTTTATATGGTAAGCATTATGAGAATGTGTGTGCACATTCCTTATAAAATTTTTTTTGAGTACATGGTAAATACTACACAAATTTATTTCTAGAGGCCATTTTATAGAGTACATGGTGAATATCACACGACTTGATGTTCTTGAGGCCATTATTGATAGTAGTTGGTGAATGTCTTGCATCTCATTCTAGAGGCCATTACTGAAAGAATATTTGGTGAATATCATATGTTGATATTCTATAGAACAATACTCAAATGTGAAATCAAAATGATGAATACCATATCTTGATATTCTGTAGACCATTACCTTATTGAGTACATGGTGAGTATCAAGTGTTGATACTCTGGAAACCATTACTCAGATTATTTGGTGAATATCATATCTTCTAAAGGCCAGTACTCATCATATCAAATGTGATATCAAAATGATGGATATCTATTGATCAAAGATATCCTTAATCTTGCTAACTTGGTATTACCTTGAGGCAATACATGTGTGTTTTTCCTCCTTAGCTAAGAGGGAGTTTTGATGTTTGGTAGCTTCTGTCAGATAAATCTAAATATAATAATATATGATATATAATTTATATATATAAGTTTATTGTTATATGAGAGAAATATATATATAAATTTTTATATTAATTATCTAACAAATAAACATGTCCCATTCATGGGACATGTCTCATCATGGCTTGTTCTCAATTTAAATAAGAGGCTGTGCCATTTGGAAAACACATAGCAATACATCAGGTAGTGCTATTACATTTGTAGCGATCTCATAAACTCAACATCTTGGCCAATTTAATGGCACTAATGTTGTCACAAAAAATCATAGTAAACTAAATATGTATTTACCCAATTTCTTCAAGCATCGTTTTGATCCATAGAGCTTGTGTGCCTACTAAAGTGATTGCAACATATTCAACTTCCATAGAAGAGAGGGAACCAAACTTTTCTTTTATGCTCCATGTGATTAAACAAGAACCCAAGGAAAAATAATTAATAGATGTAGCTTTCTAGTCATCCAAACTACCTCCTCAATCTGAATCACTATAGCCCACAAGATTGAATTGATTAGATGAGAAGTAATAAATACAAAAAATCTATGGTTCCTTTCACATACCTCAATATTCTCTTGGATTCCTACATATGTAACTGTAATGGATTTATCACAAACCTTGAAATAAATGAAATTGAATATCCAATATTAAGCCTTATGTGAATTAGAAATATTAAACTCCCAACAATACTTCTGTATGATGACCCATCAATAATTTTAACAACATCATCTCTACACAATATAACTCCATGAGAAATTGGAGTGGAAAGAGGTTTGCAATCAGCCATATAAAACTTTTTCAACATATCCTTTGCATACTTCATTTGACAAACAAAAAATTTATTCTCACTTTGATAAATCTTCATTCCCAAAAAATATTTTACGAGACTTAAATCTTTCACTCAAATTCATTCATCAAATAAACTTTGAATTCATCTTTCATCTTAGAACAACTTCCCACATATAATAGATCAATAAAATATAAACTCACAATGAGAATACTATGTGTGAAAGATGGCAACTGTATCTGTAAACACCACACTTCAATAAGTCATTACATCCACAATTAGCCAAATCTGCAAAAATAAACAATATGAAAAATACCATGCAAAAGTGACTTATTTCCTTCTAATCAATAGGAGTTTGTAGCTCTTAGATCCAAAGCTTTATCAGTGACTGGACACTATTGAAACAAAGGATTTTAGTATGAATGCAAATCTAAGCTATATTTTTTAAATTTTTGCATGCAAATATTTATGAAAACTAGATGAATGAAAGATGAAATCTAATGAAATCCATATGATCTAACAAAGCAATAATCTCAAAAAATTCTAATGCGCAATATCTCTAAATAAATTCCAACATTGTAATCTTACTCTTCAATTGCATATACATATTATGAAGAATTAAGGTTAGAAGGTCTTCTCTTATAGATATTTCCAAGATGAGGAAGAGTTGAGTTCAACTCCTCACACCTTCTATTAGACAAAATCTTTTTAGGAGGTGACATACTAGTTCATTGCCTCTGATTGGGAGTTGACTTGGTTAGATTGCCTAGGTAACTTCCTAAAATGGTGGTATAATTCCATTGACTTCCCTTTTTGATTTATGCATGGCCAAGTTAACTATTCCATTTAATATTTGATTTCCTTGTTATGAAATTAGAAATCAACTCTTTTTCAATCATTCCTTATTTTAATCAATTTTCCCTTTTTGAGAGGATAATTATAGATAATTGAATCTAATTGAATATTTAGCTCTTTTAGTAAATTTCTCTCAATTTATTGAACATTTAATTGAATAATTGAATTTTCTAAGATTTAATTCAATTTAATCAACTTTAATTCCTTTTTGATGTGTAATTAACAAATGAGTTTAATTTAATTAATGTGCTATGACATTTGAATTAAATAAAATAGCCCATGGTGATTTATTGCTAATTATCATTGTATATTTAGGAAATAATTGATTTTTTGGAGATTTAGTTAAATTTAGTCAACTTTAATTCATTTTTGATGTGTAATTAGCAAATGGGTTTAATTCAATTAATGTGCTAGGACATCTGAATTAAATTATACAGTCCATAGGCAAAAGCCTAGAATGCAATGGTAACTTGCAAGCCTCTCATGTGGGAGGTCTTGGATTCGAATCTAAGTTTTCTTAACATATAATAATAATTAACAACAACAAATAATAATAATTAATCTAGGCTTCGACTGTTTACTGATCTAAAAAAAAAAATAATAATAATATAGTCCATGGTGATTTATTGCTAATTATCATTGTATATTTAGGATTTTTTTAAAAGTATTATTTTATTTTAAGGGTTTTATGCAATTTGATACACTAATAATATTAAGTGATAGAAATAGATTGCTTTTTGTGTTAGAAATTTTGATAATTTTTGTTTGATTTTTGAGATGAGGGACACCTATTTGACTATACCATATTTAGGTGATTACAAATATGATTACCTTCATGTTTGTAATAAAGGGTAGGTTCACTCTTACTTCTTTGGAAGCCATTCTACTGAAAATATCCATCAATCCTTGCATACCATGCTCATAGTGCTTGCTTGAGGCCATACAAATCCTTTTTCAATTTTTTGACATGATCTTCCTTTCCCTGAACTTCAAAACCTTGTGGCTGTCCCATATGTAGCTCCTCTTCTAAGTACCCATTCAAGAAGACACTTTTGACATCCATGTGGTGAATATTCCATTTCTTTTGAGGTTCAAGAGAGATTAGCATCCTAATAGTTTCTTATCTTGCTACAAGCACAAAAGTTTCTTCATAATCAATGCCATACCTTTGAGTGAAACCAGTCTCGCCTTTTATCTTTCAGTATTCCCATCACTATTATACTTGATGTTGTAGACTCATTTTGTGCCAATCTTCTTCTTCTCATGTGGAAGCTCTAGAAGCTCCCGTGTCTCATTCCTATGAATGGAATCCATCTTGTAATTTATCACTTGCATCCAAACCTTATTAGTACATGCACCTTCAAAATATGATGGTTCAAAATCAGCTTTATAAAGTAATGCAAAATTAACTAGTCTCACCTATTGAATCTTCTTCATGTGCTTGATTTTGACACCTTTGATAAATGTCACTTAATCTTCTTACCTTTCTTGTAGAACTTGGACTTGAGGATGGATTTGGACTTGGAATTGATGAGGAGCTTCTTGGTGGACTTGGAAATCTTATAATAGATCCATCAACTAGCTGCTCATCGTCATTCTTGTCAAAAATATCATCATTTAAAAAATATTTTTTCTTTTCAACATGGCATTTTTGATGACTATAAACTACCCCTTGATAAAAAATCACATCTCTTCAAAAAAAAATATTATTAGTAATAGGATTGAGTAATATGTAAGATTTTCTTCGCTCACTATAACCCACAAAAATGCATAATTTTCTTTTAGCATCTAACTTTTGTCTATATTGACTAGGTACTCAAATATAAGCCAAACATCCAAAAAATTTAGAATGATTTACATTAGGATTTTTCTCATACCATGCTTCATATGGAGTTATCTTGTCCAAAACACTTGTATGACCCATGTTGAGAATATAGATTGATGTAGCAACTACATCTGCCCAATAAGAATTACTCAAATGCTAAGTTTGTAACATGCTCCTTGCCATTTCTACCACAATATGGTTCTTCCTTTTAGCCACTCCATTTTTTTGAGGTGTGTAGGTGGTTGTGAGTTGTCTCTTAATCCCATTCATCTGAAAAAAAATATGAAAATATTTGGAGCAATACTCTCCTCCATGATATGTTCTCAAACATTTGATTGTGTTCCCTTTCTCACTCTCCACATAGGCTTTAAACCTCTTTAATGTATCAAGGGCTTCATCCTCAGCCTTAAAAAAAAAACCCAACACATGTGTGAGTAATCATCAATAATAGTAATGAAATATGATGACTCACCAAAGCTTTGTATTTTCATAGGACCAAAAATATCTGAATGAATAAGTTAAAGTGGGTGATGGGCCTTCCATGCATTGATCCTTTGCATGCTTCCCTTTTGCACATCCTTCACAAATTTGTTTATTCTCCTCAACCTTAGGAAATACAAAAGCTAAGAGATTTGATGCTACAAGCTTTAAACTATTGAAATACAAATGACCATACCTAAGATGCCATTACCAAATTTTATCCTCATGATCCATATTGAGAAGCTGGTTGTCATTTTCACCAAACTTCAAGGGAACATCCTAGTCTTTGTCATAGTAATAAGTGTAATCACTTTCTTGCTCTAATTCTTATCATAGATAATACATTTCATGTTCTCGAAATACCACTGTAATTCTTCTCACATAGCTTCCTAACACTTAATAAACATTTCTTCAATTTTAGAGTACAATAGATATCTTGAGCACTTTTCATACCTTCTTTTGTTTGGACATCCAAAGGAACAATCTCCACCTTATTGTTATTACAAAGAGTAATATTGGATCTAAACCATTATCATGTTTTGAAAATATTTCCTTATTACCAAACATGTGATTAGAGAACCTACAATCTAAAACACAAAAATAAATTGTTTGAGGAAGGATCTTCATCTTGTTGAGCACAATTAGCACTATTATTACTTGATTTTAATCAACATCTTTCTCATAATGTCCATACCATATTGCAACGATAGCATTGGATGTTCCTTTTTTCCAATTTGTCTACCTCTTCCTCCTTGATCACCTCCTCTTCCTTTAGTTCCTCTTGAATAATTCTGATTTTGACTCATTCCTTGGCCTCTATTATTTTTATAACTATTTCTAGCATCATGATTCTTTGAAATTTGTAACTAGGAAGCAAAAAATTTCTCAGTATTGCTTGTAGACGTATCCCTCAATCTATCCTCATGTAGCATGAGAGATCCAACCAGCAGATCATAAGGTGGAAAAATCTTTGCTTTCTTTAATGATGATTGTTACACTATTCCATCTTGGGGTCATAGATCTCAATACCTTCTGTAGCACATGATCTTGGATCATATGCTCACCTAAAGTGGCCATTTTATGGGACACAATTCTACTACAACATAGATCAAATTCTTATCATTCCATATAATTTTTTTTTAGTTCTACCATTTAGTATTTCAGTTATCAAGTAGTTTAGAATTAAGGTCATTATCCGTAGTTATAGTCTCATGTTAGTTCATGATTATTAGTAGCTTCAAATAGTTTAATAAAAGAGTTTTTATTCCTCAACTTGAATATCATTTTAGAAACCATCTTAAATAAGAGATGACTACTGTTACAGGCAATTTAGTCTGAGTTTCTCCAACGTAGAATTTATTCACTCAAGGTTTAATTCTGTTAACAATTAATGAGTAGCAACTATAATATATTTTTGAACATAATAAATAAGACATGGTGATTATACTATCCAATTTTTACTGAGCAATGAATGTGCAATAAATATTACTTTCTAGTGTCCAAAATAGAGTTTAGTTTCCAAATTTGTTATCTTTCTTTGATTCTCTAAATTTAATAGTTGCTTGCGTAATTCTAAATTTTATCTATATGCGCAATAGTCTATTATTCAACGAGTTTGTCTATTTTTCTTAAAATTTGGAATTTCCTTGACTGGTGGTGTTTAGTAACAGTAAAGGGGCTGCGTAGGAAATTTGGGTGGCTATTGTATTGTTCTAGTTTTTTTTTATAAAGCTCTGCTAAATTTTGAACCACTAATTGTAAGTTGGGTTTCTTTTTTCCCGATTTTCATTAAAAGGAAAATAGTTCTTTTACGGTGTGGTCCTATGGAAGGGGGCTTCATAAAATTTTTTAGAATGTGTTTCAGAGATTTTTTTAGGATTATTTTAAAGTGGGAGGTCTCATGGATTTTTTAAAAAAGGTTTTAAGTCCAATAATTAATGGAAGCAGTGGTCTCATGAATTATTTTTATTTAACATATTTCATTCTACTAAATAAACCAAAATGTTTAAAATTTTTACTAATAAAGAAATAGAAATTGGTATATGATTGAGAAGTGGCAGAAGAAAATCCTAAGCTGGTGAAGCAATTTCTAGCCGCCCACCTTTTCCACCCTCTCAAATTTGCAGTCTAAAATGTAGGGGCTGTTATTTTTTAAGAGAAGACTCCAATTAATCCCATAGAAAATCTTTTTTTGGCTTCATGGGGCCATCCACTCCATAAAAATAGATTGAGTAGGCCCCCCTCATGGGAACACACCCTTAGTGTATAATAATTATCTTAAAATGTTGCTTTTGCTTGCAATTAAAACTCAACCATAGTTTTTCTAAAACTTATGCTCTTGGGCATCAAGTTTTAGGTTTTATTTTATTTCTATCTTTTATTTGTATGTAAATTTGGTAATGCTGTGTTAAGTTTTAGCATTCAACATTTTTTGGTTAATAATTATAAAGGATCATCCCTCTTGAAAAAATGGATACTTATCATTTAATGTTGGAGATATTTTTATAAATACTCTTTCATTACAAAATGATATTATATATATATATATATATATATATATATATATATATATATATATATATGGAAGTATTCATGCAGAGCAATAATTTTGATTGTATTCTATTCAATTAGAAAACTCTTAAAGATAGAAATTCTATGACTATGAAAAATATTAACTTAATATAAGTTTATCTTAATTATAATAAAATTAAAACCTTAATTGAAATTTTGTATAAATGATATCTATTTTTGACCCTTTGGTTATAATCATTACTTGATGTTTTTACAAATTTACCTCCAGAGAATCAAAATTTAGGTACTAAGATTGAATTGAAATCTCTAAGAAATTATTGATTAGAAAAGATAGGGTTGTCATTTGTTTGTGATTCATTTCATCTACCATACCTTATATTTGTGGAAAAAATTATGATATTGTTATGAGGAAGATGAGAAGTAGGTGGGGAAGAGAAGGAGTAGGGTTTTAAGGAATTTGGGTCCAACCACTACACGTGTATGATTTTGGGAAAAGACAGGAATGTGGTTTGGAGGAATTTCAGTATTTTTTCTATAAGGATGGGGCTTAAGAGAGAGATGATTAAAACTTTGGTTAAGGAGAATAAGGAGGGAAAAATAAAAATGGAGGAGTTGATTGACCCTACCCTTATTATTTTGAGTGACAACACCAACGAAAGCCCTTAGATGGATGTGCTTAAAGATGCAAAAAATAGTGCTATTGATAATTATCGAACCACTAAATATACTTACCATGAAATCAAAGAGCTCAAGTAAAAAGTGGATAGATTAGAGAGGGATAATTGCAACACTTAGAATGGGAAAACTAAGGAGGTAAAGGATGTGGAAAATAGAGTGGAGGAAGTGAAGAGTAGAGTTTAGACCATGGAGGGCACTCTATAGAAAATTGCTAAGCAAAGCTATAACATTATGAAAGCATTGAATGATAACATAAAGGTTCTCATAAACAAAATTGTTAACAAAATTGAAGAACACAGGGTAGGTTAGGAGGATGACCAATCTCCCAATGATGATAAAGAGAAGTCTGTAGAGGATGGATTGAGGAAGAGAACCAGATGCAACATAAAGAAAAAGGACATCCAAGAACCTAAAAAAGATCTTTTAGACTTGAAACAGTTGGCTGGAAGAATGTCTAAGCTAGAGATTTGAGTTGTGAAAATCCTCAGAGAAATTGCTTGAGCTGATCTCCTAGCTTTTGGGCCTTTCCTAGTTTTTTGCTCTGCTTCCCTATTTTTTATTTGGTTTTATCTTATTTTTTTGTGGGTAGCTATTTCAACTTGTGGCTATTATGTTGATGATATTTTAAGCACCTTATATATGTTAACCTTTTAATATTGTAGGGTTTTAGGGACCCATTAAAACCTATTTTTCTTAATAAAAAATATCATGATATCATTATATGATGTTTTTCAGAATTAGTAAATGTTACACCTTTTCATAATGATTATTATATGCATGCAATGACTTCATTGAACAAAGTTTGATTTCTCAATATATTTTTAATCGGTGAGATGAAACTATAATTCTAAGAAACAATAATGAAAGTAAGATTAGATGCCTCAATTTTCTCAACTAATATTCAAGTATTAATGTGTCCATGATTTATTCTTTTTTTACTATAATATAGAAATGACTTGGCACACAAATTCCATAACTTCTTAGTTTGACTTGAATATACTACTTATAGCTAGGTTGGATATGTTGATCTTAGATTGGTTTTGACAAGTGAGTGCCAACACACTTAAGCCATTTACTTAGTTCATGCCAAGCACAACATGTAAATATTAGACCATGCCAATTTGTAATGAGTGCCAAGTCACTTATGTGCTAAGTCACTTAGGTGCCAAGTCACTTAGGTGCCAAGTAGATAGACCATCCTGAGTGATTCAGGAGCTAAGTAAATAATGGATGTCGAGTAATGCAGGTGCCAAGTTACAATATACAAAATAGTGTATGCCGAGCATCATAGACTTCATATGCTGAGTGACATAGTTTTGACATATTTGTTTGTAATGAAACAAACAACTATGTAAACCATTTTTGAGCTGACTTAAAGATAGACTTTGATATTTTTAGAGATAAGGATGAATCTCCATTTGGATTCCCTATGAAATTACATGTAACCAATCAAAAAATTGGAAGGTTTAAGTGACAAAATGGATGAATCTCAACTGTAGATTCATACCTAACCCTAAGCCACCAAAGTCTTCTTAAGGAGGAGAAAGCCCTACACTCTTTATGGGTGAGTGGTTCAATTGGAGGAGCAAACAAGATAGTTTATAGAGCATTCAAGGTGATTTAGAAGTGAGAGTGAATTGTAGAGTCTGTTAGAGAAGAACAAAGGATAGAGCAATAGATAAAACATTGAGACATCTGATCATGAAGGATCAATAAGACATTATGTAGAGGTGATCTGTTATAAGGAAAGCAAGTGCCAATTGCAAGATCTATGCTAAGACATTTTAACACATGATTTTAGTTAAATCTCTTAACAGAGTAGTCCTAACAGGCTGTATGAAATTCTTTAATAGGGTGCTTAATTTTAAGTTGAAGTCCTCTAACAAGGCACACTTCTAACAAGGTGTTGAAATCCTCTAACAAGGTAAGACCTAATAGTCTTTGTAAGCCTTTAATAAGGCAGATCTTTCATAGGGAAGATCATATTTAATGGTCAAAACATTGTAACCTTCATTGGATACACTTTATTACTACAGTAGTGAAGATTTGTGGGTGTCATCCCCACCCTAGTTTTACCTTCTCACTTGGAGGGTTTTTGGGTAATCATATCTAGTGTCATGTGTGTGAATGCTTACATGGTTATATATTTTAGATGCATATGCTTTACATAGTATTTCAACTTACTTATGCATGTAATGAATGAATGGTCAAATTTTTATGGGTCCAAGGTTAAACTACTTATTCATTACAATTGGTATCAGAGCTTAATTCTTTGAAAGAGAAGCTTTGTAGCTTTGAGGAAAGATCTTGAAATGGAAGTCTACATGTTGGAAAAAACTATTGAAAACTAGGAGGTTGAAATACATCTCATACTACATCAACTGAATGAGGCAAGAGAGGAACTAAAGAAATCCTTGAAGAGAAGGAAATAGATTGCTATTGCAAAGAATGATACACTATACAAAGAGATAGACACTACCAAGCTATTTGCAAATGGTGACTCCAATGAATTTGATGTAGTAGTTGTAGATCTAATGGAAAAGAATAGTATCCAAGCTAAGAAAATTAGAAATCTCAAGCTAGAGCAAGAATCACAAGCTATATTGCTGTGTTAGGTGACTGAAAAAGAAGAAGAAGGATATGGAAGATAAAACCATGATTGAAGAAGACAAGAAATCTACCCAACAGATTGGAAGAGAAGTCAATAGAACTAACCAAGATTTCCAACATGCAATTGGATACTCTAAGTCAAATGATAAATGCTAACTATGAAAAAAATGTCAAGGATATTGAGATAACTACATTGAAATTGTAGAATGAACAATTGTAAAGTGACCTAAAGAGAGAAAAGGAATTTGCTAAAAGTTTCAACAAATCAAATGAAGCCATCAAATACTTTGAGTAACTACTGAGATCCCCTAGATCCAACAATGATACATTAGGATTGGGCTACACAAGCACCAAAGAAGGAGAATCATCCAAAGTTGTAGAAGAAAGGAACATCAAAGGCAAGAACTCCAAACCTACTGGTCATAATTGTGGTAAGAAAGGACATGCTGCTAATGTGTGTAAGAGAAAAATTACAAATCAGAATGTAAAGCCTAAGAAGATGACTTATTTTCATAAATGCAAAAAGCAAGGTCATCAGGAACATGAATGCAGAACTAGGACCATGTATACACAAAGATTTGAAGGTTATTGCTACAAATGTCAGAAGTATGTACATAAAGCCTTTGAATGCAAATCCAAATCCATGTGGTCATCAAATAAGCCAACAAAGGTAAGAAACAATGAGAAATCTTATAACTGGGATTATAATACAAGATATAGCTTTCATTATTGTTAAGAATATGGACATCTTCCTAAGAATTGTATTAGGACACACTTCAGTGGCAATTACAAAAGATGGTCAAGTCAAACTACATGTTTTAACTATTTGAAGACTAGTCATATCAGTAAATATTGTCCAACTAGGTCAAAGGAACCAAGTTGTGAATTTGATAAAGGTAAAGGCAAGGTAGATGTTGAACATATAAAAGATGAGATGAAAAATACATGGAAAAAGAAATATGGTTGAAGCACATCAAATGGAGAAGGGATCACTTCACCTAGTGGGTCAAGTGATCACACCTCATCAAACTAGGAAAACAAGAGGTATGTGGGAATGATATTTAAAGGTTATATCATACATCAATTCCAAAAGGATATAGTACTAAAAAGACTAAATTAGCATGAATAAAGATCCAAGATGTTGTTAGAAATCCAAGACAAATCTTTAAAGTTTTCATGTTGTTGCCAAGTATGAAACATATCCTATGTATGTCGAGTGGAATGTTAGTTGATGCCAAGATGCCAGACTATCTAGTTGATGCCAAGCTTGTAGTAGCTACCGAGTGGTGGAAATATCAATGGATGCCGAGTAAATCCAAAATTGGTTATTATTGAGCTTACAACTATGTAAGCAACTAGCATTAAATGTAAGGTTTTCAAAGGGTATATGATTGATTTGAGCTTATTTTTCATCATTTTGAAATTGAGAAACAACAATAATAGCTAGTAGTGATCTCAAATTTGTCAAAAGTGATTGCAAAAGATTTTTGCAAAGATTCATCTTCAGCTTGACAGATTTTTAAAGGTATTTATCAAAAGCCAAGCTATGTAGTTTCAATTTTCACAAACCCTAGTTTGACAAGATGGCATCTAGTTCGAAAGATAATCTAGAAGTACCTTGCTTATGTTTATGTCTAGTAGAGGGTTAGGATGCAAACTGAACTATGCCCTAGCCATACATAAATCAAAATCCTTTACCCAATTTTCTCCTTCTTGGGGTAACCCAATGACTTCAGCCACAACATCTTTTGTAAATTTATTTTTTTTCCCCTTAACCATTGCAAAGCCATCCTTCAAGGTGCTCAAAAATTGAAGAGAAACCTCTTCATCAAACCCATTAACATTAAGGTCGTAGTCTAACCATCCTCTTCCCTTGAATATCTCACAACTAGCCATGTCACCTAGCAAAACCATGTGATCAACTGGATCATATCTCTGAAGATCTGCACCCATTGTTATGAACAACAAAATCATTATGTTCTCAGAACTCAACAATGGTGAATTAACAAAATTTATAGTGTTACGACACCAGATGTTATAGATAAAAAATAATAATGTACAATTATTACAGGCTTCTTGAAATTAAAGATTTTCAATGCATGAAATCTCATGTTATCTTTCCTTGCATCAAGTCTCATAATATTTTACTCATGTACATGCTTGCCACCCTAAACACATTGCGAAGGTATCATCAAAAGTTAAGCTTCAACTTTTGATGTCCTTAATTTCCTTAATGATGCAATCATGGAAGGACAAGTCATCAAACATGTGATGACAATAATCTCATAAGACAATAAACTTTAAAGTTTACATGAGATTTAGAAATTTGAAAAATGAATATTCTCCCCCAAAACTAAGGGCACAGGTCCCACTAGGCCAAGAGATGTAAGAAATAAATTTAATCAACATGAATTTCTAATATAGAATGAATAAAATAAATATGTAAAAGGTTATGTGGCACAAACCTGGTGAGTGCTACAGGAAAAGTGATCTGAACAAGATCAACTGAATTGATGGAGTGATGGGATGGGATGGAAAGATGGTGAAGAGAAAAGGTGAGGTGGAGTGTATAGTGGAGAAATTAATTTTAGGAAGAAAGTGTTTATTATGAAAATCTTGAACACAATCAAGAATTAGTAGAAGTTAGGGTAGAAGACCCAGACTCTTTGGTTGTAGGAAGGAGTATATATTCACTGTGATGGAACTTCTATAGGAACTCCTTGTGACTGACTGGTTTATTGTAGAGCTTGAGATGATGTCAGTTGACAAGTAACTTGAATACAATAGGATCAATAGTGGACAATTGGAGCACTCCATTTGAAATACAACAAAAATTTCATACGGTCCTAACCAACAAGTTTGAAAATTTCTTGTATTGTATTAATGCTTGGATTCATAAAGAAGTTCCCATTATCCCACAACATACATTTTATCTTTGATAAACTTATCATGCCAATGTTTCCATTGATGCTAGATGAGTTCTATGTTATTTAATACACACTTGCACCATTCATCAAGGCCATTTAAATTTAGAATTTGGTCTTGTTGTACAATAGTAAGTTCCATACCAAGCTCTTGAGTAGTCCTCAATATTTTATACTCAAACTCCATAGGCATTATAGTTGACCTACCATAGATGAGCTCAAAAGAAGTGAAACTTGTTGTAGATTTCCTAGTGGTTCTATAAGCCCAAAGAGCTTCAGGAAGGCATGTGGCCCAATCCTTCCTATGGAGTGCTACTATTTTGGTGAGAATGAATTCCATCTCCCTGTTGGCAACTTCTACTTGGCCATTAGCTTGCAGATGGTAAGGTGATGATTTATCATGTCAAATGGCATATTCCTCAATGAGAGTAGCTATTAGATTAGATGTAAACTGAGCTTCTTAATTAGATGTTAACCCCCTAGGGACTCCAAACTGTGTAAAGATGGATTCATACAAGAAATTGATAACATTGTTATCCCTTGGATGTTTCATGGGTTTGGCCTTTGTCCACTTAGTTACATAATGAATGCAAACTAAAATATATGATTTTCCTTGTGAAGAGGTTTCAATAGGACCTACAAAGTCAATCCCCCATTTATCAAATGGTGTAATGACCGTCTAAGGTTGTAGGGTAATTTCATCTAATTTAGTGGGTCTCCCTATGTGTTGACACTTATTACATTTCTTTGTGTAGCTAGCTACATCCTTCTGTAAACTTGGCCAATAGTACCTAGTTGTCAATATTTTAAAGGTTGTCCACTTGGCTACAAAGTGACTTCCACAAGTCTCATTATGTAATTTTCTCAAGATATAATATGTTTCATCTTCCCTTATGCACTAATGCATGACTTGATCAAGACTAGTATTAACATAAATCCAAAAATTCAAGAATAATTAAAGCTCTCTTCAGCTAATAACTTAGTTTCTTTAGCAGAGAAGTGAATTGGCATCTTTCCTATGGTTAGGTAAGTTGTAATATTTGTAGACCATGCATTTTATTCTGACAATAGAAAAAATATGTTCATCTACAAAACTATCATCTATAGTGGTCGCAGGATCATAAGGGATATGCAATCGACAGAGCAAGTCAACTACCACATTGGCCTTGCTAGGATTATCTACTATTGTGCTATCAAATTCCTATGTAAATCGAAACCAATGAGCCAATATTATTGATATTGTAGGCTTATTCATCAAGTACTTTATAGTAGAGTGATTAGTATGAATAAATACTTCATATCCTATAATATAGTGCCTAAATTTATTCAGTGCATAGATAACTACAAGTAGCTCCTTTTTAGTGGCTGTGTAGCTAAACTCTACACCTTGCAAATTTTTACAGATGAAATAAATAACATGTTCAACTAAGTCTACCTTCTGGCCTAGCACCGCACTTATAAAATAATTTGAGGCATCTGTATGAATGTGGAAATGAAGTCCCCAATTGGACCCTCTCAATATTGGTGCTGTGGTGAGAACTTTTTAAAGTTGTATGAAAGATGTAGGACAGTTGAAGTACTAGGAAAATTTAGAATCCTTTTTTAATAGGTTATAAAGGTGTGTTGTAAGTTGACTAATTTTTTTGATGAATCTTCTATAATATGTGACATGTCCCAAGAAAATTTGCACATTCTTCTACTTCTTTGTCATGGACAAGGTATTCATGACCTCAATCTTTACTAGATCTACTTGAATGTCTTGTGATGAAATGGAATGACCTAGTACTACTCCTCCTTACACCATCATATATATATTTTTTCACTATTTAGGGAAAGGTTATAGTATTGGCATCTTTTGTGAGGCCTCACCCCGACCCATTGTAGCATAGTGACACATTATTATTTTGATACTCACGACTCAAGATGTCGAGACACTATCTGATGCTTTGAGCATATTATATTATTTCATGTTGTGTGATGTTTACTTTTAGATATTTGAGTTCATCATTTAATGCTTTATGAACATGTATGTTGATGAAATAAATAAATGTAGGATTAACACTTTGATTATGAAATTGTAATGATTAAGAATATGAGTAGGACAAGAGAAACCATGATTGATTTGAAAGATGTATGTTTTAATTTATATGATTCCTTGATACCTATATACATATGTGCATATGATTTTATGGGGCTACTGATGTGTGCAAGATATTTTTGCCGAGGAACTTGACGGAGGAATGAAATTGATCCCTATGTGCCATTCGTGGAAGCCTTGTTGTTCATAACTTACTTGTATTGTGAGATGTAGGAATGTATCTTTCCGTGATCAATAAATGTTAATGTTTCATAACTGTGTTCTTATAGGGTCACTTGACACTCGTGAATTGCATATGCATTAAAACATGCTAGTTAGGGTTATTTGTGTAACCTTTGGACCTAAGTCAGACTAAGTTAGTGTCATTCTAGCTAATTTGTTTTTAATCAACTTTAGTTACCCCTAATCTAGATTAGTTTTTAATTTGCATTTTGGAGTTGTTAGTTGGTCCTAAATATTCCTAGCATTTGTTTGGTCCCAAATCAATTCCTAAGGCCTTAAAACCTAAAATATTTTTACCCAAGGGGTTTGGGTATAGGTTGGGGGAATTTTCCACCCCCTAAGCCCCTTTTGTTGACTTTTGAGGTCACTTAAAAAGTCTATTTTTGCCTTTGTGCGAAAATTGAAAGTTGTCACCATGAGTTGAATAACCTCAACTCCACTTAGAGGTTAACCTTAGGTTTGGTTGAGTTAAAAATTTCTAGATTTTTAGGTGAGTGGGGGAAGTTATTGCCCTTTTTGGTGGTTGAGTTTGGATCTTATTTAGGGGCCCTTTTTGGAGTAGTTTTGGTTGTTACCAAATCTCTACTTTTAGAGAGAAGTCTTGGAAGATTGAAGGCAAGGAAGGAAAAACTCTTCTCAAATTGTTCATTTTACCATAAGCTCTTTGTGAAGGTAGGAGTTCTTCATCTCCTTTGTTCATGTTGCTCATGTTGTTTCATGCTTAGTTCATGCCTAGTTCATGCTTATGTTATTGTGTTGTTTATTAGTATGCTTGTATATATGTTGGGTATGCTTGGGAAGGATTGAAACCATATTTTCTTGAATGCTTTTCTTTCATGTTTTGCTTGAATTTCAAAGTTTTCTTGTATGGGTATTTTGGCATTACTCACCCTTGGATAGGGCAGAAGTGGCCAGTTTGGGGAAAGGTATTCTAGACTCCAATAGTGTAGAGTCTCTTCTCAAGATGAGAAGAGGGAGAGAGGGTAGGGTGTTATGGGCCCCTACCTGTCAGCACAAAACACATATGAGCTTTGGCATGTAAGAATGGAAGAACATAAGTTCTTGATTTATAGCCCCAATTGGGCACCTATTTTGGTGTTGTGTTTGACATCTCCTATTAAAAAAATCTACCTTTCCCTAGTTTTGATTCAATGTTGAATCCTATTGTGAAAACCTAGTATGGATATGAATGTCTGATTTAGTTTCTTGTTATGTTGTTTTGTCACCTAGTCAGTTTTCATTCCCTCCACAACCTTAGCGATGTATTAAAAAATATGAAATGGGTCTCTTGTTAAGGGCCATGAAGGGAATTTAATTTGATTGTGGAAATTTTTGGATTGGAATCTTATGTAAATTGTATTTAAAAACTTTTCTGTAATGGCAATGATGCCGAGTTTTCTTCTTGGTTCTTTCTCGGTGGAGCCTTTGAATCAGGTTGTCAATAAAATAGTGATTAAGTAATATCGCTTCTCATGAGATTTTTGTATTTTTGGTTATATGGATGTATATCACAAAAATAAGATGAAATGATGATTTTCAATTAGGCAAAATTCAAGTTTCATATATGTTGAGACGAAAATTATGTTATGAACGTAGATTCATTTTTGTGATTATTGAAAACAAAAATCAATCTTGCAATGTTGTTTAAAGAAGTTATTCAATTTCTTGGCTTAACTATGTTTTAGAAAAATTCAATAGCATTAAAAAAAAAATGTATATACACTCCTTTGAATAATAGATAAAATTGGTATTTATACTTAGACAAATATTTATATTTATGCCTTTTGTTCTTAAACTTTCAACAGTTAGAAATTTTTTCCCCCAAAAGCAAAATACTCTCTGGTTTTTGTATGGGCAAGCAAAATTAAAACATTTGTGGAAACAAAGAATATTCTCTGTTGATGCTCTTTTAAATTTAAATCAAAAAATTTAATTAGAAAGAATATATATATAATCATAATTCTAAATATCTATCCTTCAAATATCCTAAAATTCTATCCTAAGTGATCCAACAACTAAATTTTTTCCATAAATGCCTTTAAAGGAAATGTGGTGCAAATCTTACTTATAGCATCCCTTGCAAATCCATTTGATTGGGGAAATGCATCACCTAGGATGTGATTGGGGAGTGATGGGGGTCAAAACTCTTAAAAATTTAATGCATATCTTGTCTTTTTTTCCTTAGGCGTTAGTTTGGGCAAGGGCAGGCTTAACCTTTAATCAAAATTTAATGCAATTATGGGTGACATCACCCTATACTCTCCTTAGCCTTCATGCAATGGGGAAACACATGGTTGGAGGCGCATATGTTTGGTTTTGTTTGAAAGCAAATTGCCTTTTTTACCTTGGTTGCCCACATCACTTCAGTGGTCAATGCTTGGTGGGTTTGGGTAGAGTGCCACACCTCCTTGGTAAGCACTTGGAAAGTGCCCAGTCTTAGGGAATTGTACATGAGGGATTGGAGGGAGATGTGACGTGGGTGGAGGGGGTAGGGTGTTAGAGTTATGGGATGGGTAGTTAGGTTAGTTTGTAGTTTTTATTTATTTATTAAAGTTTCCTTTTAGTATTAAGACTAGCTTAAGTTATTTTATAGTTTTAGCATTAGTTTATAAAATAATGTTAGTGTTAGTTAATAGTATTAGTTAGTAGTTAATTTTTAAGTTAGTTTATATCTTAATTAAAGTTTCCAAGTTAGATAGTTTTGTGTATGTAGTTAGTTTTAAATGTGTTAAACATTAGGCTTAGTATGTGTTAATTTTTAGAAAGTTTTAAATTTGAGTTAGTATTAGATTATTAAATAGTACTAGTTAAAGAGTAAATTGGTTTAGTTTTTAAACGAAACTTTAGATTAGTATGTTATTAAAGTTAGTATGTTAGGATTAGTATTTTTGATTAAGTGTTAGTCAATGTTTTAGTTATAACTTAGTTTAGTTTAGTAAGTAGTTTAAAACAAAAGAAAAGTTTTTGGGTTGGGAAATTTCTTTTAGTTGTTAGTAATCTTCTTATTGTATGTTTTAAATTATGTATCAGTTTCAAGTTTTAATAAACTAGTTTAGTTAGAAATTAGTATTAACTAAAGTAGTGTTAGTAATAAAGTTTATTTCACTATAATTTTAGTCTTAGTTAGGTGTTAGTGTGTGTTAGTAGTAGTTTAATTATCGATTTAAGTATTAGTTAAAAGTAAATAATATGTTTTTAAATATGAGTTACTAGCGATGTTAATAATTCTATTTACTTTAATATTAGTAATAATAATTATTGTTAGTATATCATATATTGAATTTAGTTAGTTCTTTTTATATGTCAAATAATCAGATTGTATTTATGTAAGATGTTATCTGAATGAGTTAAATGTTTTGTTCATCAATAATTTTTAAGTAAGTAAAGATGATAGTGTGTTGAATCTTTTAATTAATGGATAAATAGATTGTTTTATTTATTATTCGATTTAACAATGAAAGTTTTAATTTGATGATCTAATCACACTCATTGATTATAAACTTAAGATGAAATGTAGTGAACCTATACTTTAACTATGAAACAAGTTATCAAACTTAGTGAATTTAGTTATTACACTTAAAAAAAAATAAAAAAAATTGTGTGTGTTTCTGCCCTGTGTTTTGGGCATGACATCTTTTGAGTACCATTTCTAAGTTTTCTTTTGCTTCCTCAAAAGTAGTCCCACAAATAGTAAAATCATCCATGTAGATCTCCATAGAGTCATTAGATATATTAGAAAAGATACTTATGATAGCTTGTTGAAATGTGGTTATGACATTGCACAAGCCAAAAGGTAAAAATGAGTCAAAAAAAGTCCCCCATGGGCATGTGAATGTTATTTTTCTTGATCCTTTGGAGCTATTTGTATCTAATTGTAACAACTAAAACCATCTAGAAAAGAAAAATATTTCTTACCATCTAGGTTGTCAAGAACTTCTATAAATGGCAAGAGGAAGTGGTTTTTCTTAGTGGCTTAATTAAGCTCCCAATACTCTACACAAACTCTCTATTTTCCTCCCTTATTTGGTACTATAACCAGGGGTGAGATCCATTGGCTATTTAGGATGGGATAGATAATACAAAAACTTAATAGTTTTTGGAGCTCAGTTTTAACTATATCCCTCAAAATAGGGTTAACTCTCTTCTGAGGCTATTAGATAGTTTGAAGTTGGGACTGATGTAGATATTGTGAGTGTAGAACATATGATATAATACTTTCATGTTCATTAGTCCCAAGAAAATGCTTTTTGATTTTTCTATAGTAATTAAAACATAATTTTCTGATGGGAAGGTGATAAGGCATTGTTTACAATTAACTCTCTTCCTGGATAAACTTCCACCTTAATAACTTTATCTGCCATGAATAATTGGGCAACTAGAGAAGAATTCACCTCATGAGGTAGTAATGAGTGAAGGAATTGGGAAGCTTTTGAATGTTGAGGTGTGTTCAAAGGTGGTAATATGGTTTCTAGGATACACTTTGTTTGAGTACACACTTGAGTCTCTACTCCATATTCATTCATGATAATGGATGAGATTAATTCATCTTCTTCCTGAGAAGCTACAAATGACTCTCAACTTATCATTATTAGCTAATGGATGGATTATTCCTCTAGATCATCATTACCCAAATCTAGCCAAATTACTTGGCCATTTAGCAATAGTGGTTGAGTAGTGGAGTATAAAATCAGATTCTTAGTATGGATACCATTAGATATTATCATCTTCCCATACCGACAACCTATATAGGTATCTACAATAGCTAACCATGGTCACCCTAAAATTAAAAGATATCCACCCATGTTAGCCTTTGGGGAAGGACAAAAATTGGATACTCCTAAGAGTTTAAGGTGACTATGACATCTTCTATCATCCCATCTAGCTTGATAATAGTACTATTAGCAAGCTGAAGTATGGTTGGTGTTTCTCCAAGACCAATATTATGCAATTGAGGTAATGCCTCCTTTTTCATGACATTTATAGATTCTCCTAAGTCATCTAAATCATTTTGAACTTGCATCCCATGAATGAAGATAGTAACCATAGGCCTCCTAGGGTTAGAATAGTTAGATAGAGTTAATTTCTCCAATATTACATTAGACAATTATATTAAGGTATGAATAGTTTTTGGATCCCTTTTCTTTCTTCTTGGCTATTTGATACATGCTTCCTTGATGACTTTAGTATAGGAAGGAAATTCCTTGATACCATCAAGTAATAGTATTTTTACTATCATTCAACTCATTAAGCAAATCAATTAGTACTCAGTTCTTTATAGGCTAGCCTTGTTCCATCAACCTATGAGGAAAGGGAGGTTCTTTGGCTATAGGAGATGTCTATTGAAATAATATATCCACTTGTTCAGTTGGGGAATCTTCATCTTTAGTTATTATAGGCTTTTAGGGTGAAGGAAGAGTAGCGCCCAACCTTAAGTGGATATTATTCAAAGAGATACCATAGAATTGTTGTTGTTCTGGCTATTTGATATTGTTGGATTAGGATTAGTTTGAATTGGTAGTTGAGTCTTCTTAGGAGGAGTATTAGTTCCTGCAAGAGGAGGCATTAGAGCCTACTACTAAGGTGGTGGCATTAAGGCTTACTAACTAGGTTGGGTATTCTAATTTTGGGTTTTCTTGCAACCTTACTGAGGTTGCTGACAACCTTGTTGAGGTATCTACCACCCTTTCTGAGGTTTCTGTCAATTTTTTTGGGGTTTCTACCAACCCTATTGGAGTTTTTGCCAATTATTATGCCCACTAAACCTAGTATTTTGAGAATTTTTCCATTGATTATCACTATTATAATTTTGAAGAGGATCTTGTGGCATATGTTGTCTTTGATCCCATGGCCTTTGTTGAACAACATAGAGAACCTCTCCATTTTCATCAATAGCTTTAAAATCAGTAGGCATTGGTTGTGACTCCAAGATTGTAACAAAATTGCATCTATAGTTCCTTTGCTTCTCCCTACAATGTGGATAGTATTTAGCTAACATGACATCAACTTTGTCCTTCTTCCTTCTTTCCTACATGGTATCTAGCTGAGTGGCTATATCATTAATGATGTCTTGTTTGAAATTTGATACTAGATTGGATAGCTCCATCTTTAATACTCTTGAACTATCATTAGACTTATGTGGTAGGTCTCTAAGTCCCCTACCTTTATTCAAAATGGCCCTGGAATAATTCAAACATATACTTTGTATACCATTCTAGTTTTTTCTAAGTGATATATCCTCTTTCCATAAGATCTAGAGCCTCGATACTTCCATCATTTACACCTCTTAGAAAAAGACATTTCTTTGATTCCTCATTCATTTGGTGCTATATGTTACACTATAGGTTGAACATGAATTGTGAGACATAGTCTTCCAAGGTTTCATCTTATTTTTGGGACATTTTGAAAATGTCATCCCCTTTTAAGTCTTGACTCTTGTAGTATTCTTTATACTTTGTAAGAAACAAATTTCTCATTGTAGGCCAATTTGCTAAAACATTAGCACCCAACACCATGAACCATCTTAGAGTAGATTCCTTTAGGGTGGATGTAAATAGCTTCAACTTTTGAGCATCAATTTTATAGTCATTACTTCTACAAAGGATGTCAAACTCAAAGAGAAATGTTTTAGGGTCTTCAATAATTATGCCATAGAACTTGGGAAGTGCAGCAGAAGGTATGGTCTTCAAATTTTGATTACCTTGTTGAGGAGGGATAGGAGAAGGAAATGTAGGCTGTGACTAAGAAATTCTTGGAGGAGGACCTAGCGGTGGTGATTGATAGATAACAAGGGCAAGTGGATTGTCTTGATATTTAGGTTCATCAAAAAGATCATTCAAATGGAACAATTCTTTGGAGGATGAGGTCATTTGTTCTTGAGCACCAACAAATGGATTTTCAAAAGGTTCTTCTTCTTCATTCTTGCTATGAGGTTCTTCAAGCTTAGGATTAAAAATATCTTCATGATTATTATGAGGAAGAAATCTCCCAAGGAGGTCTCTTCTTCTATGCATGCAAAATAATGTAGAATTTAAACTAACATAATGACTTCAGGGCCGAACTAGATTGACACGATCCTTGATGATGGCACCACAAATGACTAGTTAGTTTAATACCTTAGTAATGAAGGATTGGACATCCTTTTATAATGATTCACTTAAAATAGTACACTAACTTCATTTTGTTTATCAGTCTAAGTGAGTAAACTTGAAATGGTGACTACAAAGTATATGCTCTAATTCTTCTTTAAGTCATTAGAACTAAAACAAAGGCAATACTGAAGGAAACCTATGCTAGAAATTGAAACACCAACTTAACTTAAAAATTAAGATAATGCTGCAAATGGTAAACCTATCTATGCACATATGCTATAGGAATAGTTCATTGATTCTATTATCAGTGGCTTCAGAGCAACAAAGTTCTACCTTACTTAGAAACAAGAAGGAAATGAAATCTAATTCTAACAAAATAATTCACTCACCAAGTGGGCCCCCTTCGATGAGTGAATAGAAAATACAATCAAGATAAGAAATGTAAACATGAATTGTACATTCTATTCATTCATGGTGATAGATTACACTTGATTAGAAATAGTATCAAACTTTACTACTATAAAAATCAACTCACTCTATTCTTCTCCTGACTGTGCTTAAAGTTGTAACATCCATTATTTTTAAAAGGAAACTACAAATACTTCCTATATATAAGATCACTTCATTAATGAGGATAAATTATAGACTCAAAAAGTTTGAATAAAAAATGACATTAACCATAAATAAATCTTCTAGTAATATAGCAAGTTATGGAAGCTACATTTGTGTGCCACAACAACAGAAAGCAATAAATGATTTTCTCTACTTGCAAAGGTTTAGAAATCCATGATTGGCTTTGACTTCTTTAGCACTGAAATGTTGATCTTTGAATATCCATGAAAAATACCTAAAAAATAATCAATGCACACACAACCTCCATATACATATATTTATTTTCATCATCAATATTGAGAAAAGGTGTAAATTTTAAATTACCACTCTTGCAAAGCCTATGGCTATAGGAGGAAAACTACCCAAAACATGACATAGATGGGGAAACATTTATCATCTTGTAATACTATTTCATTATACCATTTTGTTCCATAGATTCAAGAAAATATAGCATCTTTAAACTATCCATATTCCTACTTCATGTTTTCACATATTGTAAGAATTTGGTATAGCTCTGATATCATGTAAGAATTTGCCTGAGGTAATAATTCAACACCAAGACCAAGAAGCTCAATATAAAGCACAAGAGAAACTAATGATGATCAAATGAGAATGGATATTAGATGATTGGATAATTGGATATCTGATGAATACACACTAGAAGTACCTTGTATACAAAGGCAACTCGAATGACTAGTGATGACATGAAGAAATAGAAGTTTTATTAGCCCTTTTTGTGAACATTTGTCTATAACATACTAAACTTTATCATCCTTTAGTATATTTTTTTTGAAATTTTGATGTATAAAGTATGGACATAGGGCATAAAATGATAATCAAAATTATATTTAAAAAGGGGTTCATTTTGTGGTAAAAATCTTTCTTCATGAATGTTTGATATGGGTAGATCTTCCTACAGCTAAAGAGATTGCAAAAACTGTTAATTGAATAATTAATGCCTTTTTTTTATAAACTAATAAATGAAAATAAATGTTTGTGGGAAGTCTTGTGTGTATTAAATGTTGATTTTAGGATACAAGCTGAGCGGGAGTTACACAAACTATGAAAGAATAGCGCTAAGGCATTGATGACATTAAGGAGAAGCGTTATGACACCATTGCAGCTAGAAGACTTGGCGACAAAGTTAGAGGGGACCTATTTTAATGAATAACCAAGTGGGACCTGATAAAGCGACCGAGCAAGGAAGTAAGCATCAAAGCAATCAGTTAAACATGCAAAGCATGATACCTAGATTCTTGGAAAGCTGTTTGAAGACAGATAAATGAGAAAATCTAGCATTTGCTATGATCTCTATATTTGTGGGGAATTTAAGGGAGAATTAATGTCTTTCCAATTGCATGTTTGCAGTCTTAAAGTTGTAACTAACTTTCCTTCATGAGGAAGTCATAGTTTTAGGAGTTTGTTGTTCTTCTCTATAAATAAGACCTTGTCTGTATCTATGAGGTTAAGTAGTGAATAGACAGATAGAGTTGATAGACATCTTACTATTTTTCCTAAGTTATTGTAATACTGCATATTTGATGAACACATGCCTTTGCTGAGTTTCTACACTTTTATCTGAATTTGTCTTTCCTTCATTCTTCTATGAGGGCCCACGCGGAAGGTGGAGTTTTACTTTAGTAAGTAGGAGTTAGACTCAGTTTTCTAAGTTAAAGATAAAACTACTGTTCTTGTAGCTATTGGAAACAGAACCAATCACTATTCCTACAGTAGTAGGTGCATAAATGTATGGCTAAATAATTATAATTTCCTTCCAAGTATTTGATAGTCATCTTTTCTTTGGATAAACTAGATTTCCTTAATAGTTATTGCATTCAAAGTAGTAGTGACTTTTAGTGAAAACTAGAGCATATACTTTGCAGACATCATCTCAAGTTCATGCTCTCAGATTGACATTTAATGAAAATTAGCATAGTACTTTGGTGGTAAGCACTGTCCAATCTTGTAGCTAAAAGGGTGTTATATTGATTAGACAACTAGGAGTCAACAAAGAGATAAACATCACAACTAAGCTATATCAGAATCAACAAGATAAGACACAAAACCTCTCAAGGATCTAATTAATTACAAGTGCCAATAGGCCAAAATGAGACCAAAATTTTAAAGTACTATGTCTACTTAAAATTATTCCAAACTGATACTAGATCTAGAAAATAGACAAAACATCATGCACTCTCAAAAAAAATAGGTACATGAATATGTGTCAAGATGATCCCAACCTAAGCCTTTGAAGTTTCAAAATTTGGGATTTGTGATTTGCAAAAAAAATCAGAAACAGAGATCTGAAACATCCTACACCAATGTGTAGATCACAAAATTCTACCCCAAAACAAAAAAATTGCTCAAAAAAGGAGTTTGTATCAGGGAGATATCATTGTTTAAAAATCACCTCTGTAATTATTTTTCCTAAATTGCTACCATCACACCTCCAAAAATCAAATGACTCTAGATTTCACCTCAGATGTCTAATTTTGAAAAAAAAGAAGTCAATTTGGGGGTTTTTTTGACCTTCTAAATGTGATACCAATATCTGATTTGCACTGACAAGCTCCAATCTTGACCTACAAAAAATATCTCTCCAATGGCTATGCAATGAAGCTCCCATGGCTTTGATAAAATGTAAGAATTTGGTATAGCTTTGATACCATGTACGAATTTGCTTGAGGTAATAACTCAACACCAAGATCAAGAAGCTCAATAGATAGCACAAGAGAGACTAATGATGATCAAATAAGAATGGATATCAGATGATTGGATAATTGGATATATGATGAATGCACACTAGAAGTGCCTTGTATATAAAGGCAACTAGAATGACTAGGAGTTAGCAAAGAGATAAACATCACAACTAAGCACATGTCCACCAAGATTGGATTATCCTCCATCAAGCACATGAGTTTGTGCGATGATGACATGATAATTTTACATAGGTGTATCTAATAAAGAGATGTTATAGACACCATGTGCTCTAATAAGTTGTTAACTCCTATATTGTCAACAAGACAAGTCATATGTCTATGCATATTCCTAAGTGTCTACATGACAACTAATATAAAAATGTATTATCCTAAGTAAACTTAAGTAAAGTCTAATAAAAATTAATTATTTACACTAACACATATATTTATAACATATACATAACAAAACCATAAGTTCATATGCTTGAAACCCTAAAGTCATGACTATTTGCAAGACAACTATTTGAAAACAAGATAAAAAGAACTTAAAAGATGGCCTTTTGGAGGCCCATCAAGAAGTACAATGGGAGCATGAGTGGGCATTTTGGCCTTAACAAGACCCTAGACCTAGTGGAAAGGTTTTCTACTAGCCCAAGATAAAAAGGTATGTGAGGAGGTATGTGGAACAATGTGGCATAGGTCAGAAGGCAAAGGGTACTTCATCCAATATAGGAATATATCAACAACTCCTTATTCCTAATAGGCCTAGGGAATGCATCAAAATGGACTTCATAGTGGGCCTACCTAGGACAAAGGAAAGGTTATAAAATGTGCTTTTTGTAGTTGACAAGTTCAACAAGATGAGCCATTTCATCCCATGTAAAATAACACATGATGCGAGCAATATAGCTAACCTATTCTTGAAGGAGGAGGCCAAAATACATGGCCTACCAAGGAGCATAGTTGCTGATAGAGATGTCAATTTTATTGGGCATTTTTGGAAGACCCTATGGAAGAGACTGTGTTCAAATCTAGCTCATAGCTATTCCTACCATCCACAAAAAATGGGTAGACAGAGTTAATTAACTGGGTCCTTGGCAACCTCTTAAGGTGTCTCACCAAATAATATAGGTAAATTTGGAAGCAAGTAATACCTCAAGTAGAGTTTTCCAATAATGATAGAGAAAATAGAACTGCTAGACTAAGTCCTTTTCAAGTAGTGTATGACACTCATCCAAGGGGAATCATGGATTTGAGAGAGCTACTAACACATGACACCATTAGTGGGCATGCTAATGATTTTGTTCAATCTATGAAAGAAATACATGATTAGGTTATATAGATCTTGTTGGAGAAAAATCACAAATTTAAGGAAAAGAAGGATGAAGGGAGGAGAGAATTAGAATTTTAGATAGAGAATTTTTTTAGGGTCTATTTGAATAAGGCTAGGTTGCAAAGAGGTATTCCAAGAAAGTTGTAGATGAAGAGAATTGGACCATGCAAGGCACTAGAGAAGTATGGGTCCAATGCTTACAAAGTTGACCTACTAAAAGACATGTCTATCTTTGGAATTTTCAATTTCAAGGACTTGATACCTTATAAGGGGCAAAATGTGGATGAAGAGACATACTAGATAGAGCTACAGAAGGATATATTAGACTTGTAGGTACCTAAGAAGAAGCAATCACAAGTGGAGAAGATACTGGATTCTAGGGTGCAAAAGAGTACAAGGAACAAGGTGTATAGAGAGTATTTGGTGAAATGGAAAGATACTCCATAAAATGAGGCAACTTGGGTGGCTAAGAGTGACTTCAAGAAGCATGACATCAACAAAGAGTTCCTCTCACCACATGTCCCTTAGGATTCTTCTTGTAGGGGGAGTATGGTGTAGGAGCACCTTGGGGTAAGGCAAAACCCTAGCTCAATTTTGGATTATGGATGGTCTATCCAACCATTTAGTGAATAAGGGCTAAGTAAAAATTCCCATGTGGTGGTTAAATAGGAGTTAAGATTGATTCTTGTTTTTAGTCAATTAAGTCTTGTTAAGCATAAAATTGATAAAAATTTCTCTATAAGGAAAAAAATGTTAAGATTCCTAAAATGGGGCAAGAAGTGTTTGAAAAAGGGTCCTTATGTGTTTTAGGTCCAATTTATAAGGATTGAAACCAAACTAGACAAGTTTGGAGACCAAGAATGCAAAATTGCTCATTAACAACTTTGCAAATTTTGTACCATTCTAGGAAAATAAAATATGGGTAGTTTCAACTCAAATCATGGGCCAAGGTAGTTATAGGAGGATATATAAAAATTAAATGACTCCTTTCAAGGGTTTGGTTGTGCATTTGTAAGTACAACACGTGTGAAGGAGCATTTTGTTGACAAAAAACACATTTTGGAGGATTGAATAAAGAAATCTGATTTTGTTGATTGTTTTTTTGAATGGAGTAGTTCATGAGTTCATGTATTCATTTTGTGCAAGTCTTTTTAGATAATTAGTCTTCATTTTAGTAGGTTTTCAAAATTATTTAGTTATTATATTCTTGCTATCTAGTTTTGAGTAATCAACACAAAAATGGCTAAAGCTTGATTTTCCTTGGTCTAAACACTATGGCCTTTAGTAATCAAGTAATATCCTCTATAAACTATGTAAATACCAATTTTGGAGAGTTTGGGAGTCGGTTATTTTCGCAAGCGAGTCCCTAGGCAAGCAAATGAAAATGAGTTTTAGATGGAATAGAGGATTGGCACATGCCAATATTGAATGGGAAATGGTGGAGTAAAGTGTTAGGGGTGCAAAAACTAGAGGAGAATATTCAATGCAAGGTTTAGAGCATTTGGTAGGTGTTTTTCTATCATTTCCTTTAAAACTTTCAAAATAGGGGTAAACTAGAATCATACTATATGAACACCATGGATACCTAAGACCCATAAAATATTCAAGCCTAGGTCAATTTGAAATAAATTCTAGAAGGCATAAACATGCCTTGTTAAGAGATTTTGTGAGTTAATGAAGGTTACTTATTTCAAGAAGGGCTAATAGGGGCTCTTAGGGCTACTAGAGTAAATAGAGTAATATTGTTTTTTGGGAGAGTAAAACTTAGAAAAATGATGTATAATGACATGAAATGTGTCAATAATCTTAAAATGAAGATTCAAACTTGATTTTGACCTACTGGTGGCATTTGGTGGAGTTTTGGCTTGTTGGGCCAAAAGATGCATAGTTAGTGATTTTGGAGTTAGAGGATGGAAGATTGAATTAGTTGGAGAGTTTTTTTGTGAAAGGGGATTATAAGAGATTATTATAGGTTAGGGTGAGAGAAGGGACCATAATAAGGCTAAGAAGTAGCCTTGGTAGAAAAAAAATACTCTAGGTGAAGAAGCTCCCCATCAGGTTGGCTAAGAGATGGATAAAAGGGAATCATACACTCACTATAAGAGTATGAGACAAAGGGGGAACCATTTGCACAAATTTACCCATAGGTTAAGAAGTTAGATTCTTGGTGGGGGAGAGTGGGGGGATTGGATTTTAAAATGAACCCTTAGGATAGTGATTATGGGATGAAGGTTTATTTTGGAAATTTTGGATACTTTAAGATTCTAGGATTTGCAAGATCATGAGTGTAGGACTGATTTGATTGGTGATGTTGGACATGATTACTTTGATTAACTAATTCTTTTGGATTTTGTGGGATTTGAAAAATGGCTTGTGTTTTTATGGAATGAATGGGGGATGGGAGGTGGGTGGAATCCATTGAAGCTTGCGTGTGGGGTTCTCCGAAGGGGAACACCACCATGTAGTTGAGAACTTAGTTTGATATAGGAATATTAAAGACTTTCCAAGGTTATGAAGAACATCAAGGCCTTGTCACTAATAGTACATAGGACTAGTTCAAAAAAATCTAGACAAGGATTGCCCTAGAATCACACAAGGTTACCAAAAGAATTAGAGTTGAAATGACACTAGGTAACCCACATACAGACAATATTTATTTCCCAATTGCACCATGCAACCAAAAATGCTCACATATTTGGACTATGTAATGGTTGTTAGTGTAAATAATCATTATTTACACTTTACTTATGTTTACTTAGGATAAATGCATTATTTTATTATTTCATAGTTTGGACACCTTGGAGTTTGCATACTCATATGAGTTGTCATGTTGACAACACAGGAGCAAGCAACTCTAATTTAGCACATGGTGTCCACAACACTGGAGTTTACATAATGAACTGAGTTGTCATGTTTACAACATAGTTGTTCACACTATTAATTAAGCACATGGTGTCTACAAAATAATTTTATGTGACACACCTTTTTAGGCTTATCCTCTCATCATTGCGCCAACTCTTGTGCTTAATGGAGGATAATCCACTCCTAGTGGACATGTGCTTGGTTGTAAGACTTATCCGTATGCTAACTCCTAGTCATTCTAGAGGCCTTTATATGTAGGAACTTCTAGTATACTTGAACATCAATAAATTATCTATTATCAAATGGTTTGATATCCAAAGATAATTAGATAGTCATTCTCATATTATTATTTTGATCATACATTATTTGGTCCATATTGTGCTAGTTTTGTGCTTCTTAATCTTGGCTTGATTTTTCACTAAGGCAAATTCTTCATGGTATCATAGCTATACAAAATTCTTATGTGGTATCATAGCCATAGGAGTGTCATTTCATAGCCATTGGAGACTATTTTTGCTTCAACTCTCTAAGGACCTCGATTCAAATCTAGAGTATTGCAGTCATTGGGAGTATCTAGAGCCAACATGGACCTGATCATTGTGTCTTGAGGATTGATTTGGTGCAATTTGACTATAAATTTGCGTACCCTAGGCTATAGTCAAATTTGAGGCAAATTGTTTTGCAAACTAGAACTCAAAGGCCTGATTTGTGAAATTGGTATGATATCATCAGATCTGTGCAATTAATTTTTAGATCTACATTTTTTATTTGCATCTCTGCAGTATTTTTTGGATCTGCATTATTTTTAGGAGATTTTTTGGCCATCAAGCTAGTAGGAGAGATTTTTTGCAGGTGAAGATTGGAGCTTGCTAGTGCAAATCAAATATTGGCATCATATTCAGAAGGTCAAAAAACCCCCAAATTTACTTTTGTTTCATCAAAATTGGCAATTTGAGGTGAAATCTAGAGTCAATTGATTTTTGGAGGTGCGATGATGGCGATTCATGAAAAATAATTATAGAGATGATTTTCAAACAATGATATCTCCCTCATACAGACTTCTTTTTTTGAGCAAATTTTTTTGTTTTGGGGTAGAATTTCGTGATCTACACATTGGTGCAGGATGCTTGAGATCTCTACTCCTAATTTTTTTTGCAACTCACAATACTCAATTTTTGCAACCTCAAAGGCTTAGTATAGGCTCATCTGGACTCCAAATCAGGTTTCATTTTTTTTGAAAATGAATAATTTTTTGTCTACTTTCAAGATCTATAATCAAATTATAGGCTTGTGTGGACAAAAATACCACTTTCAGAAATAGGTCCTTTCTTTGCATTGTATTACTTCAAAATTATTTTATTTCTAAGCTATATTGTAAAGTTCTAGATTTGAACTACAAGAGGAGGTTTTAAACAACAAAATTAGAAGTCCACTTTTGTCCATTTTGACGAGTGGCCTATTGTAAACACACTAAGTATAAAGTGCCAAATCATACATTAGGGGGGGTTGATTGATTATTTTTGCATTTTGGGGGGTGCATACATTCATTGATCTCATGGAGTTTTGTCTCACACATTAGTTTGTTGTTAGATCAAGGTTGATAAAGAGGAACTATAAGAAATGGAGTGCTTTAATCATTGATCATCTAAGAAGAGAGCATAAGAAAGTATTTCCTTATCTATGTTCCAATGAACTGTACTCTTCCTTTACTAAGCCACCTGTTAAAATAATTTTGGATGTCATTTATTTCAGTGTCACTCATTCTTGCTTTAAGGTTATTGACAAGTTCAATCATCCTTATGACATTTGGATAAGTCTTTGGAAATCATATGGAGATCCCATAATTCCTCCATTTCCAGAAGACATTCTATCTTCAGTCACTTTAGCTATAATACCTTCAACTCTAGATGAGATCACACATCTTGATAGTCCTACTGATTCTGCTAATCTAGTTCTAGGCATAGATGCTCTTGATTCAGTGCAACAGGATTTACCATGTCTTCCTACTTCAGCTTCATGTGCTGAATTCCTTATAGACATTATAGTGTTGGCATTATGTTGTATTTTTCATTAGTGACAAAACTTATTTGATTCTAAATAACTATGGAGCTCATCACTCAATTCACAATTTGTATCGAGCATTCAGTGGTTACCTTGTAAGTTCAATAGTTAAGACACTAAGCATTTCTATGGCTACTGAGTGAATATGTAGTTCAACAGTGTTTACTGAGCTTCACAGTATTTACTAAGTCATTAGTTTGTATGATATGAAATCAGTTTCTATCAAGTGATGGATATGTAGTGTTTACCAAGTGACAACAATGTAAGTGAAAGTTTCAGTATTTACCAAGTGACACTATATCTACTGAGTCTCCAATGGTTACCGAGCTCCTAACTATGTTGTGTGATTAGTATAGACTATGCTTCTACTTCTACTGAGTGTATGATGATGCCGAGTAATGTAGTGGATGCTGAGTATTAGAAAGTCACCGAGTCAGCTTGAAGAGCCTGAGTTTTCTACTATTTGGTTGAATCAGTAATGTTTTGTTTACTTGTGTTTTAGCTAACCTTGAAATTGTAATTATTGGAATGGTATATATGTAATGTATTGTATCATTTCAAATTATTAATGTAATGAATATGTAATATTTGAAGAGCAAATGTGAATTAGTAGTAGATCAAAGTTTTCAGCAAGGTCGTTAAGGAGCAGCGAAAGACATATTAGTCGGAAGAGGTGTCATGTACTTCAAGATCTATTCAAAAATCAATTGTAAGTTAGATCTACTATTTCATCCTAATAGGTGAATCAATTTTCCAAATCCTTTAACAGGGTAGGCTTAATAGTCTTTGTACAAATCTCCTAACAGAGTGCATACTTCATTGTATGTTTGTAAAACCTCTAACAAGGTGGACCTAGTAGTCCAAATTGCCCGTAATAGGGTAGATCATCAAAAGTGGTCAATGTAAACCCTAATAGGCCAACTATATACTATATTAGTGAAGTTTTGTGAGTATCATCCCCACCCCAGTTTTACTTTATATTTGGAAGGTTTTTGGGTCACCAAAATGCTATGTTTATGTGTTATGAATGTTTATCTTTTCTCATGCATGCAATAGATTAGATGAATGAATGATGAATGATTTATATGGTTAAGTATTGAATTGATTTAAAAGTTTTTGAGGTTACTGATTCACCCCTCCCCTCTCAGTAACCTAGCTATTCTTGATTATTTCCAAAAATTGGTATAAGAGCTTTGTGGTTCTTAGGATAAAGCTTGACAACTTGAGTAAAGATCAAGGACAATGGAGATATTCAGACTTCACAAAGCTATTGAGAATGAGAAGCTAGATCTAGAAATGGCCATAGCTCAACTCAAGGAAGAAAAAGAGCATCTTTCCCAACCTCTAAAAAGAAAGAAGGAACTTGCAAGACAAATAATGACCATCAATATGTTGAATTAAATAGTGAAGAGTTTTCCCCATCAAGTAGCTTAGATGAAGAAAATGAGGCAATCAAAGAACTCCTGGCAAAGAATGGCTCTCTACAAGAAGAAGTAAGAAAATTGAAAAGAGAACAAGAAGTAAGAAAATTGAAAAGAGAACAAGAAGTTCAGTCAATAAGAATGTGTGAAATCTTGGAACAAAGGAATAAGGCAAGTGAAGACTTGGATTCAAGAAACAATGCAAATCAAAATCAATCCCTTCAGCAAAAAAGTCTTATCAATCAGCTCTCCAATGCTAATGAGGAAATCATGAATCTAAGATCTAAAAATGAAAACTTAAGGAATGATCTAATCACTGAAAGATGGATCAATGAAAGATTGAAAGCTGATCTAATCTCTTAAAAGAAACTCAATGAAAGAATGATGAAATCCCAAGCAGACATGGATCAATTGAATAAACAAAGTGAGTAGAATCTTCATAGACAAAAAGGCAAAGTAGGACTTGGTTATAAAGAAGAAGGTGAATCTTCAAAACAAGGTGCCCAAAGGAATCAAAGACCTACTTGCAATCACTATGGAAAATTATGTCATACATCAAACAAATGTTGGAGCAATGGAAAGGAAAATTCAATGGAAAATGCTACAATTGGAGTAAACAGGGTCATAAAGCTAATGAATGCAAGGAGAAACCAAAATTTGAAAGTAAATGTCACAAATGCAAGAAACAAGGTCACAAGGCTATTGGATACAATTGTTCAATTGTGTGTAGCCTTTGATGTTACAAAAATGTTATATTAGTCATTAGACAAAGTCTATCGAGCTCAGTTGGTTAGCAAGGCAAAAGACAAAGTCTACAGAGCTCAGAAGGTTAGCAAAGAAAATTTAGTTGCTACTGAGAAAACTCAATCATCAAGAGAAAATAGTGCAAGAAATAGTTCTAACCAATCTTTCATGGATAGTGAAGGAAATTTAGTTCTTATCGAGTTAACTCGGCAGCCAAAGATTTTGTAGATGTTGCAATGTTAACCGAGTTAAGACAGTTAACTCATGGAATTATTTTTGGAAGTAGTATTTATCGAGCAGGGTCAGCCAGTGAAGAATTTCATTTTTTTGTGAAATACAATTTATTTGTTTAAAGTAATATTTGTAGCCAACTGATGTATGGTTTATTGGTAAATGTAACTTATGAATGAGCTGACTTGATAGTCTGAATGGTATATGATGAGTCTAAAAAATGCCTTTATTTTGTTATGTTTAAGATACTTTGTGATACTTCGTTTATCCTTGTTTTAACACTTATAAGCCTATGTTTGATAAACCTTTGATGATTTATGGGGTAGAAAAACTATGTCATCTTTTGCCTAAATTATATGTAATATGTAGTATTTCATATAAATATCCAAATGTGCATTCTTATGCTTGAATTTAGTTTGATGGATGTTTATTTGCAAATATGTCTTATATCATAACTAACCTGATGATAAGGATTAAAAGATGAGCGAAAGAATCCAAAAGTTGGTTGCTGACAGCATTCAAGGAGAAACGAACATCAAGGAACAACCACGAAAAGGAAGTTATAACCACTCCAGGAAACATGGCAGCGAATAAGGAGGAGCTTTTACAAGCCCTTACTTTCTCTGCATTTACGTTGTAACAAGCAAATGTTGAGACTTCATTGCTCCCTCCTCAATTTTGTTATCCTTCCTTTCCACTTTCAATTGTTCTCCTATATTCTCTCTTGTAGACTTAACTTAGGATAGTTACATTTCTATTATGTAATAAAGAGTAGATTCCCTATATATGTTGGGATTGAATCTTGTGTGTGAAGTTTTTAGTTTTTGGTTTTTGATAAGTTTTATCGAATAAGAGAGAACACTGATTCATAGTTTGTTGCAGTTGTGTTTTATAATTTTAAATCATGTAATGACTGATTAATGAAATGAATTAGTTCCTTTTAGCTTCTATCCTGTGTTGGTAGATTAGAGAAGCCAACCAAGGGGGCCCACTTGGAAGGTGGATTAGATTAAGATAGAATAGATTCATTTTACTAGCATTAGCAGTATTTTAAGCAAGACGTAGCTAGTTAAATCCTTCCTGTAGCATCACACTTCATGAACATTCCTGTAGCATCTGCGAGAACAGTCTAGTGGATGAGTCAAGATGGAATCTCTGTTATCTTGTCATCATGTTTTCAACATTCATAGATTCAATATTTTCCTTTCCACATCAGTAGTGTAGTTTCCTTCCTTTGCATTTTTACTTTCCTGTAGCACAAGCATAATGACTCATCAAGGTACCTAGTGCACATACTGTGCTGACCATTTCAAGTATACGTCCTTGGCTTGACAATCTAAATGCACCTCATGGTATGGGAAAAGTAGTCCTTAGCTTGAATAGATTATTCCTAAGCTAGGCCTAGTGCATGACTATGGAACACCCATTGTGAGGCGGTTCATTTTTGGCGCCATTGCCGAGGATGGTGTCAAGCTAGGACTTTTTTGAGTCATAGTTTTTAGATTAAGTTCTTTTTACCAGTGTGAAAATTTTAGTTGCATGCATCGAAGAGGAAGACAATGAGATAAATATGGTAGATTTCTTCCACAAGGATCTGTTAATTTGAATGAAGAAGTTGAAGAAGAAGTTGAGTTGCCCTTTGAAGACGCAAGTCCTATTTTCCCCACAGTATCATCATCAAGAGCTGAATCCCTAGATATATCTGGTCTCCAACCTTTCACTGAAATATTGACCAGTCTTCTTGACAACACTACCTTGAATCCACTAGTTGTTAATCATCCAGTGCCTAACATTCCTTTTCAGCAGCAACCTCATAATCTAGTCCCACCAGTCATGGCACAACCCACTTTTCCATTTCCACTTCCAAGTCTCATAACCAATGCCAATCTCAAGAATATGCCTCCCACTGCTCTTTCGGAGTTCTATGGCCTTGCAAATGAAGAGCCTGATACCTTCTTGTTTGAGTTTGACATCCTTTGTCGTAGTTTCGACTACAACAAAGATGCCCATAAGCTTAAATTATTTCCAGCCACATTGAAAGAATCAGCTTTACGATGGCTCATGGGCTTAGGAGCCAATGCAGCTATGAATTGGGATGAAACGCAAGCCTTGTTTTTGGAAAAATATAAAGAATATTGCAAAGCATCTAGCACAAGAGGAGATGATATCTTTAGGATATCACACAAGGAGGAAGAGACATTAGAAGACTATGTTTCTCAATTTTTATATACACTACAAAAGAATTCTCAACACACATTGTCTGAAGATTCGCAAAAACTAGTCTTTCTAAGAGGAGTGAATGAAGAATGTTTGGAAGCATTGGACCTGATGGCCAATGGAGATGTATATCAAGCTCAGTGGGATGACCTAAAAAAGATATGTCAGAACTACTCAAGGTCAACCATGAAGAAAGGTCGAGGACCCCGTTCTACGGTTACAAAAGGAATTAGTCAAGGAATTTCAAAACTTGAAATATCTAATTTGTTGTCAGATTTCAAACAAGACATCATTAATTATGTCACTACACAGTTGGATACAATGATTGCAAAGAAGAAGCAAGCAGAGGTTGAGTTACAACTAGCTAAGTACTGTCCTCATTGTCGAAAGCAAAAGAAGGATTGCCACTGTAAATTGGTTGCAAGCATGGAGAACCAGCATCTTCCAATTGAATATGTAAAGATAGATGGGGATGATGAGAAAGTATTCTTTTTTGCTTAATGCCGACCATGGGCTCAACGTCAAGGTATGCCTCAAGAACCCTTGCAAAATTCAAATTCATATGGTAATCAATGGAAAAACCACAATACCCAAGGTCCTCCACAAAACCAACCCAATTGGAATAATGCTAGGCAAAATAACCCACAATAGTCTCAATGGTTTCAAAATTTCCAACAACCTTGGCCTAACGAGCAGAATAACCAATGGCCCTAGAACTAGCAGAACTAATGGCAACCACCCCAAGGGAATTGGCCATCTCCAAACCAAGGGAATTGGAAATCTCCAAACCAATGGAAGGGATCTCAAAAATGGCCTAACCAAAATACTGGTGCTCCACAATTACCCCCTCCAGCTCAAAAACCTGCTTTAATGCCACCACCTACAAATAGTGGACCTCAAAAGCAAACACAACTACCTACATAGCTTTAGCCAAATCCAAATAGCCAACCATAGCAGTCCATGTATAGTACTGATACTCAGTAGTACCCTGCTTATGCCCTAGATGTCACAGATAGACATTTGAGATCTGGAACGACCTTACCAGCACCAAAGCCACCTCTTATAATTGAAGTATCAGACTCTCCTACAGCATCAAAACTTTTGGTTGATGAACCTATTGACCCAACTAATGTTACCATACCAATACCAGTTCAACTAGTAGTAGGGCATCCTTTTCCAGACCAACTAATACAAAAGGAACCTAAACAAAGCAAGGAACAACCCTTTGACATTATTAATCAATTGAAGAATATGCATATCCAAATACCTTTGTTTCAAGCTATTAAGGACATTCCTGCTTATGGAAAAGCTATAAGGGAAGCTTGTCTAAAGAGATCTAGAAGGAAGAAGAAGGATCCTACCATAGTTCATGTTGTTGGACACTTAGCTGATATCATGTTAGGAAGAGTGATTTCACCAAAATATTCTGACCTAGGGAGTCCAGTAGTAAGTGTCAGCATAAATGGTCAATTTGTTAAAAGTGCCTTAATAGATTTGGGAGCTGCTATAAATGTGATGACTAAAGAAACCATGAAGAAGTTACAAATAGAAGGATTAAGGCCCACACCAACTATTTTACAGCTTGTAGATAGTTCCACTGTCATTTTTGATGGAATGATAGAAAATATTGTTGAGACCTTAGATTCCCTAGAATATCTTGTGGACTTCATGATTTTGTCCCCTAAAGTAAACCTATCTAGCTATCCTATCATTCTAGGTAGACCATGGTTGGCCACAACTGATGCAAACATAAATTGCAGATCAGGGAATATGACCATATCAAATGGACAAGCAACCAAGCAATTTAGATTTAGGAGATGAAGAAGAAGAGATAAATTCCATAGTACAACTTATGATGTTACATAGGCAATCTTTTCTAAAGTTGCAAGAAGAAGATTCAGTAATCCAGAGCATCCTCACCAACACTTGTGTGGTAGGAAAAGATGTGTCTGAAAACTCTGTATTAGAATTGATTACATATGAGGAGTGTGATACAAGTTGTACCTTACTTAAGGAACCTGAAAATCTTTGTTCACTACTTCCCTGTGAATTAGAAGGAAGCCCAATCTCTGAAATTGCTATGGTAGAATCCACTATTCCTGTTGAACTAAGTAAAGGCCATAAACTGCATGTTAACCTCAAATTGACATCTATATAGATGGAACAATTAAAAGAATTGCTTCAGAAGCATGAGAAGACTTTTGCTTGGGATTATGGTGATATGAAAGGATTAAGCCCTACACTATGTACCCATAGGATATACATTAATGAAGGTTTTCTACCACTTCGTCAACCTCAGAGGAGGATAAATCCAAGCTTCAAAAAAATAATCAAAACAGAATTGCAGAAACTGCTTGATGCTGGCTTTATCTATCCTATATCTGATAGTAAATGGGTATCACCACTGGTTATAGTACCTAAGAAAGGAGGAAAATGGAGAATTTGTGTAGATTATAGGGAGTTGAATAAGGCTACTAAAAAGGATCATTTTCCTTTACCCTTCATAGATCAGGTTTTGGATACACTAGCTGGAAAGAAGCACTTCTCCTTTTTAGATGGATACAGCGGCTATAATCAAATTAGTATTGCTCCTGAAGACCAAGACAAAACTACATTTACCTATCCATGGGGTACTTTTGCATACTCTATTTTACCATTTGGTCTTTGTAATGCTCCTACAACGTTTCAACGGGCTGTAATTAGTATTTTTGCTGATATATCACATGATTGTATGGAAATCTATATGGATGACTTCACGACATTTCGAGTTACTTTTGAAGAAGCAATGATAAATCTTGAAATTTTTTTGGTAAGATGTCAAGAACATAATTTGGCACTAAATAGTGAAAAGTGTATCATGCTCATGCAAGAGGGTGTGGTACTTGGTCATTTCATATCTACTATAGGTATACAAGTAGACCCAGCTAAAATTGAGGTAATTCAAACATTACCCATACCCACTAAATTAAAAGATATCAGATCTTTTCTGGGACATGCTGGATATTACAGGCATTTTATAAAAGACTTCAGTAAAATAGCCAGTCCCTTGTACAAGTTGCTCACCAAAGAAGCTGAATTCAATTGGTCACCTAAGTGTGATAAAGCTTTCCTACAGCTTAATCAACTTTTGACCATAGCCCCAATTTTACAAGGCCCTGATTGGAACCTACCTTTTCACATATATACAGATGCTTCTGATTATGCCATAGGTGCAGTTTTAGCACAGAAACACTCAAATCTTGAGAATGCCATTTATTATATCAGTAAGAGTCTTCATGGTCTAGAACTGAATTACACAATGACTAAAAAAGAATTGTTAGTAGTAGTCTATGCTCTAAATAAATTTTGGCCTTACATCACAGGTTATCCTATCTATGTTCATACTGATCATGCAGCAATCAAATATCTCATGAACAAACCTGCTATAAATGGTAGGTTAGCAAGATGGTTACTATTGCTACAAGAATTTGACATAACCATAGTGGATAAGCTTGGAAAAAAAAATGTCGTAGCTAATTATTTGTCAAGAATCAATCATCATGATACTGACACTACTCTAGTAGATGATGCATTTCCAGATGAAAATTTGTTTCATATTGCTGTTAAAGTTCCATGGTATGCAGATATTGCTAACTACATTGCATCTAATAAGACACCAACGCATTTTTCTTATAAGGAGAGAAAGCTGCTCATACAAAAAAGATTCCATTTCTCATGGATAGATAATTTTCTATTCTATACTAGACCTGATCAAGTTATGCACAAATGTGTAAGAGAAGATGAGACATATGATATTTTGCATGCATGTCATAATGAGCCCTACGGAGGACATTTTGCAGCCAAAAGAACAGCTTTCAAAATCTTAGTCACTGGTTACTATTGGCCTACCCTTCATAAAGATGCAATCAATTATACAAGGAAGTGTGACCAATGCCAAAGAATGGGTCACCCAACCAAAACAGATGAAATGCATCTGAATCCTCAAGTGGTGTTAACTCCATCTGAAAAATGGGGAATGGACTTCATCGGTCTTATTGATCCTCCATCCAATGGGAAGTCTTATATTCTGGTTTGTACTGACTACCTAACCAAATGGGTTGAGGTTAAGGCTCTGAAGCATGCCTGTGATGAAAAAGTTGCCGAATTCCTGTATGAAGAGATTTTTACAAGCTATGGAGTTCCTAAAGAATTGGTTACTGATCAAGGCACACAGTTTACTTCCAACTTGATTTTAGAATTGATGAAACAGTATAACATCAGGCATCATAGATCTAGTCCTTATCATCCACAAGCCAATGGACAAGCAGAAGTTACCAACCATGAGCTGGAAAATATTCTAACTAAAACAGTCCATTTGCATCATCGAGATTAGACTAGCCGGTTACAAGAAGCTAGTTGGGCTTATAGAACAACTTGGAAAACCACTACCGGATTCACACCATTTGAGCATTTTTATGAAAAAGTGGCAATGCTTCCAATTGAATTTGAACACAAGACTTTAAGAACAACCTTGATCTTAGATATTGATCTTCCTGCAACACAAAGACAATGCCTCCTGCATCTTAATTCTTTGGATGAAATGCGCAAGACCGCTTTAGAACACACTGAACTGGTGCAAAAATAGAGAAAACATTGGCATGATTCTCATATCCTCAAAAAATAGTTCAAAGCTGGTGATTGGGCATTATCATATGATTCTCGCTTTAAGGATATGCTAGGGAAGCTGCAGACGCGATGGTTGGGACCATATCAAATCATCCATGTCTTTAACAATGGAACAGTTCAACTAACCACAATTGATGATGTGCCTTTCAAAATGCTGATCAATGGTCATCAACTTAAGCTTTACAAACAACCTCAAACAAAAGCCAAATTCATGCAACAGTTCAAACAACCGGATCCAACAACAACTCAAGTATCTTTTTCTGCAGCAGAAGGTGAAAACCTTCTGCCTGCTCCTCTTCAACATTAATTCTAATTTGCATGTCCATAATAATAACTTTATGTTCACATAAAGTCCATTTTCTTTTGATAATATTTATTTCCATTCATATCTTAATCTTCCATCCACCCACCCCACTCCATTTCTTAATCTTCCATCCACTCACTTTCTACATAATTAAGTTTTTGTGTTTTCAATCAAATCTGCACATGCTGATGGATGCTTCCATTTATATTATTTTTGCCACCTTTTTTTTTGGAGCATGTGACAATCCACTTGGTAGGTATAAATGTTTTCAAACTATTATTCATTTATAAGTTTACAGATTTTGTTAATTATATATAATACTGCATAGTCTCTATAATTACGGCGTATTCCAGTCCCTCACCCATACTAGTCTGACAAATGAGGACACTTGTCATAAAATTAGCAGGGGCCAGGGGAGTGTCATACTATCCAATGACATGCCTAATTAACTGTGATGATTTTCTAAAATCTCGGCATTACTCTTTATTAATGAGAACTTTTTGCCATAAGTATGCCATGTCAAGTGTTGTACTCCCACTTTCTGAATGAATTTTTTGTCCTTGTTCGTGCCAAATTTTTTGTGCTAAGCCATGATGTGACCTATTTTTAAAATTTTGGGATTTGAACCATGTTTCTGAATGATTCCCACACAAATTCATGATTTACTTTTACCTAAAGTTTAATTATGGCACATAACAATTGGTTATGGCAATTAATGTTCCCAAAAAGAAGTGATGAAGCGTCTGAGAAATAACGTAGAGTTTTGAAATTTGCATTCAAAAAGGGAGAGAGAAATGGAGTAGCTGAAGAAGTATCAAGAAATGGGAGGAGGTTTATAGAGAAAAGAGTTGGTTGAGCACATTTTGTTGCTCTCTGACGTAGAAGTAGTAAGAAGATTTAATGCATGCGAGTGGTTAGGTTATTGTTTGAATTTAACAACATATGATGAAGAAGCAGCTATAGAATTCACCAGGACATTTGATGAAGGTGAAGCTTCTGTGTGGGGTTTGATAGTAATTGCAACAGAAGAATGAATTGCAAAAGTAACAGGGTTACCTTTTGTTGGAGAGCATTATCTGAGCTCGCATGACACTAGGTCAGCAAGTGCCCAGTTCACTACCCCACATGACACTTCATTGGATATTACAAAGCAGGGGTGCAAGAGATTGTCTTTGCCACCTCCATACCTTGAGCTAGCAATACATGTCATCAGGTATTTTACTTGTGAAGGCAGATTTTCTCACTTACATGCACACCATTTTAAGTTTCTTAGTTGTATAAGGCACAATATTGCCATGAATCTTCCAAATTTTCTATATAATATGCTCTATATTAGTGCGAAAGAGACTCAAAAAGGGAAAGATAATTCTATCACTCACCATGCCTTGATTAAGTTGTTAATAGAAAAGTATGTTAGGGATGTATCCCCTTTGACATGGGATGACTTTGTGAAATTTAAAACCCTACAACCCCAAGTTGACCCTAGTGAATGGCAGGGTGAGGAAAATGTAGTTCCCAGTAGTGAGCTTGCAAAACAAAATGTTGAGGGAGCTGAAATAGAAAATGCACAAGGGATTGAACCAAAATTTTCTTCCATTCAAAAGAATGTGCCTCCACCTAAATAGGACATCCCTAAACCCACTACTAGTAAAGCTCAAAGGAAACAGAAGTCACTAGAAGAAACCGCTGCTCAACAAAAACCTAGTCTTGCAATTAAGAAACAAAAGAAAACAAAGAAGGTTCTTGCAACAACTAATCCTTCAGTAGTGATACCGAAAAAAAAAAGTAGGCAAAAGAAAGTAGTACAAGAAGAGACTCCTTTGCGGAGAAGCCCTAGAATGAGAGGGCAGATTTTTAAAGATCCTATATTGTCTAAAGTACCTACTCTAGAGTCTCCTATGCAGATAATTTCTTACCATTCTCCCCTTCATATTGAGATGACAGAAGCTTTTGGTAATCCTCTTGCAGCATGTGAGCAAGAAAATAACAAAACCTGAATGGATTTACCAGGTGTTTCAAGCCATGAGAATGAAGTAGTTTTTGAATGTCATGATTCGAATACTGCCTTAGTAACATATAAGTCAACATGGATCAATAGTTTGGTGGAACATCTATGGTAGGAATAGAAAAAGAAAAAGGATTATGAAGAGGATAATAGTGCCGTCACCTTGCAAAAACTCCTTTTCCAATTATATGGATAGCATTTATTTGCTGAAGCACTATGGAAAGAGGAGAAGAAAAGAATGAGCAAGATCATAACATCACAAAATGAGGAGATTGAAGAATTGAAAGAATAGCTAGAAAGACAGAAAAAATGCATGGAACATGCACTTAAATTAGCTGATCAAGCTCTTGCTTGCAGATCACCTCCTCGAGTATATGCTTTTTGTTTGGAAGAACAATATCTTTTATTTTAGTTGATGTTAATACTCAGAAATGTAAATGTAGAATTCAAAACCGCACAAGAGTTTTATGGGCTATATCAAACCTTACCACCATGGCAGCAAAATCTATTGTGTGAGTTGTAGATTCATAATTTTGTCATTCCTACAGAAATTGAGTGGAATCCTTTGCTCTATATAGGAGATGTGCATTTGAAAGCTTTAATGTCATGGATGTCTAATGAGGCAAATTATGACAGATAATTGGTTAATTACAGAGATGAGGAGAGAACAAAACCTTTACCCTTGAGGGTAGAAAGTAAACAACCAGAAGAAATTCTTCGAGACTAGTTTACATTAACCTATGGGAAGAGTAATCCAAAAGTTAGAAAGAAGGTATTTGCTACTAGAGCCAAAGTGTATGCCAAATATGAAAACTTTCCCTACTTTGCATTCTAGAGAGCTATGATCAGAGTAAGAGGTAGATGGGCATGATTACCAGATTCTCTTAGAAATCAAAGCTGCACAGTCCTATTAATTTGGAAGCAACACTATATAGAGTTCCAAAATATTTAGAACTGGGAAAGCAACTAAGGCCAGAGCTATGGTGTCCTTTAACCATGCAACCTCTAATGCTTTTATGGCCCCTGTATGATATTGATGTTGACATACTTGATAAGTTGCAGGAAGACCACAGGCAAAAAGTATGGGAAAGGACCAGAGGATTCTATTACACCTTCAAGAGTAGCAGAAAGGGAAAGACAAAATTTGGGGAGCTTAGATCTTTGACAAAGAAGTGTAATGCTTGAGGACAAGCATTAGTTTAGCAAGGGGCAGATGATGAGTCTAAAAAATGCCTTTATTTTGTTATGTTTAAGATACTTTGTGATACTCTGTTTATCCTTGTTTTAAAACTTATAAGCCTATGTTTGATAAACCTTTGATGATTTATGGAGTAGAAAAACTATGTCATCTTTTGCCTAAATTATATCTAATATGCAGTATTTCATATAAATATCCAAATGTGCATTCTTATGCTTGAATTTAGTTTGATGGATGTTTATTTGCAAATATTTCTTATATAATAACTAACCTGATGATAAGGATTAAAAGATGAGCAGAAGAATCCAAAAGTTGGTTGCCGACAACATTCAAGGAGAAACGAGCACCAAGGAAAAACCATGAAAAGGAAGTTATAACCACTCCAGGAAACATGGCAGTGAATAAGGAGGAGCTTTTACGAGCCATTACCTTCTCTGCATTTACATTGTAACAAGCGGATGCTGAGACTTCATTGCTCCCTCCTCAATTCCATTATCCTTCCTTTCCACTTTCAGTTGTTCTCCTATATTCTCTCATGTGGACTTAACTTAGGATAGTTACTTTTCTATTATGTAATAAAGAGTAGATTCCCTATATATGTCGGGATCGAATCCTGTGTGTAAAGTTTTTAGTTTTTGGTTTTTGATAAGTTTTATCGAGTAAGAGAGAACACTGATTCACAGTTTGTTGCAGTTGTGTTTTACAATTCTAAATCATGTAATGACTGATTAATGAAATGAATTAGTTCTCTTTAGCTTCTATCCTGTGTTGGTAGATTAGAGAAGCCAACCAAGGGGGCCCACTTGGGAAGGTGGATTAGATTAGGATAGAATAGATTCATTTTACTAGCATTAGTAGTATTTTAAGTAAGACATAGCTAGTTAATTCCTTCCTGTAGCATCACACTTCATGAACGTTCCTGTAGCATCTGCGAGAAAAATCTAGTGGATGAGTCAAGATGGAATCTCTGTTATCTTGTCATCGTGTTTTCAACATTCATAGATTTAGTATTTTCCTTTCCACAACAATAGTGTAGTTTCCTTCTTTTGCATTTTTACTTTCCTGCAGCACAAGCATAATGGCTCATCAAGGTACCTAGTGCACATACTATGCCGACCATTTCAAGTATACGTCCTTGGGTTGAAAATATAAATGCACCTCATGGTAGGGGAAAAGTAGTCCTTAGCTTGAATAGATTATTCCTAAGCCAGGCCTAGCACATGACTATGGAACACCCATTGTGAGGTGGTTCAGTATATATAAGAAGTCAAGTTGTGAATTCTAAGTGCAAGTGATGGATTTGATGTAATGTGAATGAGAAGGAAGATTGATTATTTTGAAAATGAATTTTGAAGGATGATCAAAGATCATTGAGGAGAAACAAAGATATATTAGATAAAAAAGGATCTAATAATGCAGAATAGAGATCTGTAATCAACAAATTTAGTTGCATCTTATTCAGACTAGTTCATTGTTACTTTCTAACCATTGTAGCAGTGATTTCAGAATCTCTTAACAGAGTTGGTTTAACAACCATTTTTGTAAATCCTCTAACAAGGTGACAATTCAGTTAAATTGTTCTAAAGACCTCTTGCAAGGCCACTCCTAATAGGGTGATTAAATCCTCTAACAGGGTCACACCTAATAGTGTGTATTGTAACCTTTAACAAGGTTGGCTCCTAATAGGGCTCACTTCAGAAGAGTGAAAATTGGTAGCGAGTTATTTGGTGGTTTTTCCCATATTGGGTTTCCATGTTAAATTTGGTGTCTCTCGTGTTCATTTTATTTACTTTTGCATGCATGAATACCTGAAGATTAGTAACAAGTTAATTTACCGAGTTACAACATTTTTTTGTGTGTTTACTAAGTATCAGTAGTAACTAGTTATTTAAGACATCTAAGGGATCTGTGGATTTATTTTGTAGTAACTGATTCCCCCCCTCCTTCAGTTACTCCATCTATAATCCCAAAAAAGGCATCTAAATGTAGATCCAAACCATTCAATCTTGCTGAACAAATTGTCAAAGCAATATTTGGTTGGGATTACAATACTTGGTGCAAATGCCACTATTGTGGATAATATGGACATATTGTCATAGACTACACAAGGCATCACTTAAGAAAAAGAGAGTCAACAGTAAGATGTTACACATGCACTGAAATTGGTCACATAACTAAAAATTGCATGAACATAGGAAGAGTTGAAGATGAGAAGAAAGCTAAAGCTGATAACTTCAGGAAGTAGATGAGACAACAATGGATTCCCAAATCTACCGAGCAGAATAGTTCAAATGATGGCAATTTCACTCAAGAAGTGGGTGACTCCACCATTTCCAATTATATTCTTCTAAGGAGGGACTAGAATTGTATCTTCAAGCTATATCTTAAGTAGTTCTAAATGGAAGAAAGTAGAAGATCCAAATCAGTGTTTTAGATACAAAAGGATCACATGAGTTTAGTTCATACTGAGCAAGGATGGTCACTCACTCAACCGAGCTAGGTTAGGAGCAATGAAAGTTTTGTTTGATCACCGAGTTACAAGTTTCCATCAAGCTAGTGAGTGGATGAGAGTCGATCATGCACTACATCAATATGGTAAGTAGCATTAATAGCAATTTTTCATAAAAAGGTGCAGAATTTGACTCCATTTTTCACCACATCTTCAAGTATTCAAAGAGCAAAGAGATTTCTAGGTGCACACAAGTATTTCCAAGTGATTTTGAGCAAATTTTTAGTTGAGAAATTATTTCAAAAATTTCCATCACTTATCGAGCAGTAATGGCATCCAAAAGTACTAGCAGCAGCAAGGCAAAAAGGGGTTCAAAGATGTTGGTCAAGGGTGTAGAATGGAAAGTGCCAAATTTCAAACTTGTTTTAGAAGTGGCAGAGGCACTCAACCCTAATGGTGCACAATCCCAAATTCTGCCAAAGGTGCTATTAATTAATGATATTCACACTCATTTTAAGTGTTCAATTTAGGAGTTAGGAACCCTAGAAATGGATAATGCTTTAGAGGAAATGTGTGTTGATGGCTCATTGAAACCCAAGGACAAGCATCTTTAAACAAAAGGGTTGACACACATATCACACTTGCCGAGGAGTTTTCAAATAAAATGGATTAGGTATATTCTTAGTCACATACACAATGGTTAGTCATGGTTGAAGTAGCCCGCATTAATAACAAAAAAGATGATTCACAAGATTATTGGCCTTCGCATTTTGAGCAAAGCAAAATCCACCAAAACCATAGGTCGGGATGAACTCCAAAAGAAAACCCTAGCCAAGTGGGATGTTAGAGGTTTAAAAATTAGCACCATTTTTGATGTGGAGTTGAGGTTCAAAATTCATGTAATTGCCCATAAGATTTATAGTTCAAGTCATTTAAACAACATGCCATGTGAGGCAGTGGACTTAGCATTCAAAGTCATGTAGAAAAACATGGAATTTGACCTGTTAGAGCTACTACTCAAACAATTAAACAAGAATATGGATAGCATCCAAACATCAAAGAACAATCCCTCTAAATTTGGTTCTTTGTTGACATGCCTTTTATTTTATGTGCAAAAATTCTTTCCATTCAAAGGTTCTATTGTATGGAGAAAGAATGTTCCCATTTTGTATCAAATAAATGAGTTTATTGTAGAAATGGGTGTAAATTTTGATAGCATAATGGACAATTATTTTGAAGATTTCAAAGAAAGGATGAACAATAGGTTCAAGATTCCTCCTAAGCTTGTTGAGGATTATAAAGATGATGTGTGTTTCATGGTTGACTGTGATAGAGTATATATTTAGGCTCTCAAGCCCCAAGTTGCATGTGTGAAACCTCTTCCTTATAAGGTCAATATTGACGAGACTAGGGACATCATTGAGGCATTGGTGAATGAGCCTGTAGACCCTAGGCAACTAGTTTTTGGCACTTATGATGAGGCAAAAGCCAAAATTGAACTAGAAATCAAGCTACCTCAAGAAATCAATGAAGGCAAAAGGAAGATAGCTAAGATGAAAACTACCACTGGTCCCTTAATGCTTACTAAGGGAAAAGGAGAGGATGAAGAAGAAGGAGAAGAGAAAGAAACTGAAAAGGAGGCAGAGCCAACAAAGAAGAAGGGCAAGGTAGTTATTACAAAGCCACCAAAGGCCACCACAACTATTTTCACTAGGAGAGGCAAAGGTAAAGGCAAAGGTGAAGTTGTGCTAAGAAAGCCCCCACTTACTTTTCAAGAAAGGCTAAAATAGATGGAAGAAGGAGCTGGCATCACAAACTTCAAGGCTTTAAAGTTTGAAACAAGAACTCATGCACCAAAATAGAAAAGTGGAAGTATTCCCCAGACTATATTTCTCCTCAAATCTCAAAGGAATTATTAGTGAGATTACAACCAAGGTGGGAATTTTCTGTGTAGACAACTAAAGATATCTATGAACAATCTTTGAGGAAACTATTAGCAAATCTTACTAATGCAAAAGTAAAGGTAGCCATGAAGAACAATGAAGGTAAAATGATGATCAAATTCCATACATGCTTGATTTTAATTAAAGACATTGAACATGTTGTAAGAGATGCAATAAACATGTGGAAGAATATCTACTATTGATGTTGAAGACTATCAGGCACTAAGGGTTGATGATGAAGAAAAAGAGGAAGGAGCTGATGAGGAAGATAAGGAAGTAGATGAAGAAGATGACCCAATGAAGATTGCAATAGAAGTCATTGCTTCCTTTCCTCACTCTCCACCTAAGCTAGCAACATCATTAGGGTTGGAGTTAGCTTTAGCAAGATTGATTGCAACTACATCAAAAATATAATCTGCTCATGCCACCTCACAGTTCCAGGTATCTTCAATGGAAGTATCAGTTACTTCATCTACCAAGCTGCAACCCTCTTCATCAGCACCCCAACAATCCACCTCAGTAGTGTGCACAAATTCTTATACACCATGTACAATAAGTCTACCAATTTGTTCTACAATTTCATTTACTATAGCTTTAACTGCACCAATTTTTATTCCAGTTAGTTCTTCAATTGTAAATATTCTAGCTTGTAAATTACCTATTGGTACATCATTTTTGGGAGGTACATCAATTTTGGACACTATTAGTACTTCTCTCAGTTTTCCTCTAGGTGGACCAATCTAAGTTTTTACTGCTAGTCCATCTACATCAACTATTGTTTCTATTTCTAAATCCAAGGAAGTAAGCACTGAAGTAAAACCAAAGACTCCTTTAAAATTTTTTCTTACTGGCAAGGCAACTGATGAAGATATAGACTTGGATAAATAAATTATTATCCCTAAGATAGATTTGGACACTACCTCAACCAATGAAATGAGATTGGTTAGTCAGCTTTTAGAGCAAAAGGCAAGGTAGAAATAACTAAGGGAAGAGAGAGACAAAGAATTTACAATAATTGAGAATGCCAAAAACATAACTACTAAGGCTATAGGTGTTGATATTGATTCATCTCAACACATTTTGTTGCAATTAGAAGAGGTTGTAAATAAGTTCAATGAGGACACTTTTGGTCAAGAGAAGCTCATTAAGAAGGTAGAGAAGAAATTTGACAATAAGGTGCTTGAGGACATTGCTTAGCATATTGCAATAAATCAGGTAGAGTTATCCTCAATTTTGAGCAACCTTGAACAAACCCTCACAAATGTAACATTACTTTTTGGAAAGATTTATGATATTACCGAGTATACCAAGGATATTAAGGAGAAATTGAATAAGATTGATATAGACATGAAGGCTAGTGCTCAAAGGTTATAGCTTGACCCTAGTTCAAGCTCAAAAAATCACATGAAAGTGAAGTTTTTGTCAGAAATGAAGACAAAGTTACTTAGAGAGGAAGCTAGGATCAAGTCTACACTGATTGATATCTAGAATATGATCCTTCCAGTTATGGATCCAATGCAAAAACATATTGCATATTCAAAAATATTGGTCCAAGATAACAATTTTTCAATAGCAGATCATATGATTGAGCTTTCTGTAGAAGTTCAAGTGGCACTCTCCACCACTTGCAAGATTTTGAAAGATAATTGGGATAAGACATTGGTTCTTATTCTCAAGGTACACTCTAAATTTCTCTCACATTTTGATGTCTCTATTTGAATATATTGTATATACCCTTTGATATTACTATAAAAAAGGGGGAGTATGAGATGAATAAGGTAGAGAACATGGAGAGTAAAGAGACTTGTGGAGAAATAAGGAAGAAAATAGATTGATATATGTATAGATAAAGCTATGTATATATTATGCCATATTTATAGGGGAGATATGTAAGATATGCATATACAACAACTTTACAAAGATTAATTTTGAAAATCAAAATCAAAATGTCAATGTACATAAGTTTTGGCTCATAAGTGTTTTTGTCACTAATGCCAAAGGGGGAGATTGTTGGAATTATGTTGTATTTTTCATTAGTGACAACACTTATTTTATTTTGAATGGCTACTGAGCTCATCACTCAATTCATAGTTTATACTGAGCATTACCTTGTAAGTTTAGCAGTTAAGTAGTTCACACCGAGCATTCCTGTGGCTACTGAGTGAATATGTAGTTCAATAGTGTTTTACTGAGCTTCATAGTATTTACTGAGTCATCAGTTTGCATGATATGAAATTTGTTTCTACCAAGTGATGAATATGTAGTGTTTATCGAGTGATAGCAAGGTAAATGAAGGTTTCAGTATTTATCGAGTGACATTATATCTACTAAGTCTCCAATGGTTACCGAGCTCCAAGCTACATTGTGTGATTAGTATGGAATGTGATTCTACTTCTACCAAGTGCATGTTGATGCTGAGTAATGTAGTGGATGCTGAGTATCAGAAGGTCACTGAGTTAGCTTGAAGAGCTTGAGTTTTCTACTATTTTGCCAACTCAGTAATGTTTTTTTTACTTGTGTTTTAGCTAACCTTGAAATTGTAATTATTGGAATGGTATATATGTAATACATTGTATCATTTGAAATTATTAATGTAATGAATATGTTAAGGAATGGATATGTAATGTCTGAAGAGTAAATGCAAATCAACAATAGATCAGAGCTCTTAGCGAGGTCAATAAGGAGTAGCAAAAGATATATCAGTCATAAGAGGTGATCTGTACTTGAAGATCTATTCAAAAATCAATCGTAAGTTAGATCTACTATCTCATCCTAGCAGGTGAATTAGTTCTCCAAATCCTTTAATAGGTTAGACTTAACAGTCTTTGTACACATCTCCTAACAAAGTGCATACTTCATTGTATGTTTGTAAAACCTCTAACAAGGTGGACCTAGTAGTCCAATTTCTCTTAACAGGGTAGATCATCAGAAGTGATCAATGTAAGCCCTAACAGGCCAACTTTATACTACAGTAGTGAAGTTTTGTGGGTATCATCCCCACCCCAGTTGTACTTTCTATTTGGAAGGTCTTTGGGTCACCAAAATATTGTGTTTATGTGTTATGAATGTTTACCTTTTCTCATGCATGCAATAGATTAGATGAATGAGTGATGAATGATTTATATGGTTAAGTACTAAATTGATTTAAAAGTTTTTGAGGTTACTGATTCACCCCTCCTATCTAAGTAACCTAACTAGTCTTGATTAATTCCAACATGTAGGATAGTTTGTGGAGTCTCACATTGAAGATGTGGGAGACATCATCGATGCCATCAATCTTCTCTTTGTTGAGGAGACTTTTTCAATTGGTGTGAGGGATCACTCTAACCCTCAACCACTTGAGCTATCTTTTGAGACTAACTTGATTGTGGCTTCTTTGTAGTAGTTGGAGAAGTACTCTTTCACTTATGAGGATCCATATCAGTCTTTGGAGATTGTATTCTAGTTTCCTTAGACATCATATCTTGTAAGGATTATTCCTATCAGTTAGGGAGCATTCTCTACCACACCTATGACACCATTTCTTCCCACATAGAAGACCATCATTTAGCTTTCATGGTGTAGCTTCTTTAGGCATCAAGGAGCTTCTATCATGGGTCTTCCTTCATTATTTAGGGGAGGCTACAATGCTTCTCTTCCCATATCTTCCTATCAGGATGCTTCATTATCTTTTGAGTTTGATTCAAGTTCATACATGGACATGCTTCTTGTTTGCCACCTTCGTATGGGCATTCACCAGATTGGTTCATGGCATCTACACTCATCAAGGACTTGTAAACATATGAGTAGACTTCAGAGGCAACATCCACAACATACTACATATGGATCCCTCTTCCATCTTTCTATCCATATTTGGAAGCATACTTGCACCTATACTTGATGTATCTTCTTCCTAAAGGGATAAATATTGTTTGTTGGCATTGGATTCTCTTTTGTCTTCAAGCACTCATCATCACAAGATACTTCACTAAGGGGGGATTTTGTTGAGGGATTCTCTATTATATATGCATGATGTATGTCATAATGCGATGGTCTTGATTACTCCATCCATACATGCATCTTTCTTTATTGTACATATCTCTCTTTTTGGAGGAGGGTTTTTCGCATGAGGTTTTCCTTATTTCTCCATTTGTAGAGAGATTTCATTACATTTCAACATTGCATTTGTACATGGGTACCTAACATAGTTATAGCCAGGACCCATTATGCATTTCATCATAGCTTTTGTTAGCTTAAGTGCATTCCCCTAATTTGCACTTAATGGGGGGGTGTTAGTGTAAATAATTAGTATTTACACTTTACTTAAGTTTACTTAGGGTAAATGCATTATTTTATTATTTCTTAGGTTAGAGACTTTGGAGTTTGCATAATCATATGATTTTTCATGTTGACAACATAGGAGTAAGAAATTGTAATTTAGCACATGGTGTCTACAACACTGAAGTTTTCATAATCAATTGAGTTGTCATGTTGAAAACATAATTTTATGCACTCTTAATTAAGCACATGGTGTCTACAATAAAATTTTATGTGAGACACTTTTGTAGGCTTATCCTCTCATCATCGCACTAAATCTTGTGCTTAATGGAGGATAATCCACTCCTGGTGGACATGTGCTTGGTTGTAAGACTTATCAGTGTGCTGACTCCTAGTTATTCTAGAAGCATTCTAGAGGCCTTTATATACAAGCACTTCTAGAGTACTTGAACATCAATCAATTATCTATTATCAAATGGTCTGATATCCAAAGATAATCAGATATTCATTCTCATATTGTTATTCTGATTACACATTATTTGGTCCATATTGTACTAGTCCTATGCTTCTTGATCTTGGGTTCATTTTTCCCTAAGGAAAATTATTCGTGGTATCATAGCTATACCAAATTATTACACATCCAACTAACTCAAAAGCATAAAATAAAAGTATGAAAGACCTAATCAAGACCTTGCTCTCGAATTGCCCCATTCACAATACACCATGATATAAATGGTTATGGTGACTTTAAGGAGGGAACAAACAAATCGATTGGAAAGGATACTTTAAGAAACAAAGTTGAAATCCCAAAAATTGAAAGAAAATGTAAATCTGTGATAAAGGGAACCTTTTTTCAAAGGTATCGATAGGACTAGATACTGATGGACCAAGATTAGATGAGAGGAAGGATGCATCCTGCAAGGACCTATCAGTAGTATTTGGGAATTTGATGAGATAGGTAATCAAAACCTTTAGGATAAAACTTTGATGACAAGGGATCTTCTATGAGGATTCACTAAAGAACCTAACCAAGAGAACTACAATTTGTGACTAGATATGAACTAACATGAAAAACATGATATATATAATAGGAGTAAGATAAGAACTAACTACAGGGGGATATATAATAGATGGATCAAGTTATTTGCAAGGATTACAATACAAAAGCTTAGTATGATAGGATCAAATGACCAATATTTCATATGATACAACTGGTTAGGATGAGGTGATGGTGTAAAAAGCTTAGGATGAGGAGATAGTGGCAATGCGATGTAGTACATTGATTATAATATAGGGGGTATGGTACACAGAGATGGTACATGGATATGTTACATTGATATGATACATGTTATATTATACATGTGATAGGACACATGGATATGATACATGTGGCACTGCCATGATATAATACAATGCTCTAATTCTATTTTCAAATCAAGAATTTGGATAATGATACATATAGTATTGTGATGTGAACATGGGGAGATGGATGATTTGATGCAAGGAGAGGGTGAGAGGGTGTGGACCATTGATAGATAATAGGAAGACCAAGTACACATGAAACATATTGGTATGCTTTCACCAAGGTACCTATCCAAGGGACTTGAATTACCAAATTCTCATCATTGGACGCTTATTTTCTTTAATATTTTTCCATTTTTGAATCTAATTTAAAAAAAAAAATCTTTAGTTTCTTGAATCTCTAGGTTTTCACCATGATGAATATTTTTTCAAGAAATTTTAGAATTTTAAAACTTTTTTCAAGATTAGTAGGATACACTGAGGGATTTTTTTGAGGTTCACCTTCTAGTGTTGATAGCTAATATGAACCTAAGTGAAAAGATGTTGTAACCACATATGGAACAAGCCATGTGGGCTCAAACTTTCCCTTCTTCTCATGGTCTACTTAGAATTTTTTTTTTCTTTGAGGAAAATGTCACATACTTGAAATTGGTGTAGGTGAACCTTTTTGTTAAAATTGTGCTTGAGTCAATTTTGATAGATTGTGAGGTGGTCATAGACCTGTTGCCTTATTTCATCTAGTAGATCCAATTGTGTGAGTCTAGTGACTTTATAATCTTCATTTGATACTTTTCCTCCCAATGATATGCACAATGATGAGATTTGAACCTTAATATGTAGGACCACTTTGGCATCATAGACCAAGGAGCATGGAGTTGTGCCTATGGATGTGTAGAATTATTGGTCTCTCTAACTATTGTTGTCTATTAGTATCAAACACTTAGTCATGTACTAGGAAGAGTTAGTCAATCACCACTATGACTAAGCTACTCTATATAGGATGAGTCATGTATATAAACTTGTATATATTGAACTCTATAGGATTTGAATAAGTATATGGTCATTGAGTATTGTCAATGTAAGTTGAGTTTAATGCCAATAGAGTAGTTCAAGTATGTAGAATCCAAGTTATATAAAAGGTATCAAGAATAATAGAGACTAAGTGTCATCAATATATATAGCGTGTGCTAAGTGTCAAAAAGAGTAAGTGCCAAGCAATGCAGAATTTACATTCAAGTCAACAATGATGCAAACTTTGAGGTAAAATAGTTTTAGATCGACATGGATGTGATATTTAATATTTGTAGAGATTGTTATAGATAGTTTTACACACTTTATGATGTGGATCACAGATGCCAATATTTTATGATGAACAATTCACATGGAGAGGTGAAACTAGGAAGCATCTAGAAAAATCTTTATGAAGTCTTTAAATATGGAAGATCTTAACCTATGTTGTGTGAGAGAGAGAGTGGAATTTAAGAGCAAATAAGATATTTGTGAAATTCAAGTATGAATGTGCAAACATTGTAGAAGAGGCAAAGAGTTTTATTATTCTACAATAGAGCAAGAAACCTAGTCAAGTAGTGAAGTTCATAAAAGCTTAATCAGATTATAGATAATGATTAGATTGGAAAGCGGAGACCCAATACAAAATTATTAGAGAAAAATGAGGATCACGTACTTCTTCAGTTTGAGTTAGGGTAAATCTCTTAATAGATTTGTCTTAATAGATCTATTATAAATCTCCTAAAAGAGTTCTTACTTTTTTGTAAGTGTGAAATCCTCTAACAAGGTGAGATCTTGTTAGAAATAGGGATTACTAGGGGGTTGGGGGTGAATCAACAATCTACAAACTTTAGTTTCCAACTAGATATTATTACTTACTTTAAACCATGGATAACAAAGCAATAAAGTAGTGCTGAATAGTAACAATAGAAATGCACAAAGATAACTCATAACACCATATTTTGATAACTAGGAAAACCTTGGCCAAGGGGAAACCTTGGTGGGCATGATACCCACTAGATAATATACTGATATATATGTTCCTTGTTAGAGGATGGACCTTTTTATGAGTTAATGAGAAAATTAAGTATAGGTAGTCCCTATTAGGAGACTTTGAATCCCTGTTAGGAGATTCCAACCATATTAGGAGTTGTGCCAACCCTGTTAGGAGTTGTAGTACAGTGTATACAAGAAGAGCCCACTGCACAAACATGCAATTTCAACTACAAGAAGCCCACTACTTAAAAAAATAGTTTACTATTATTTTCTTCTTTCCTTTATTGATCTCTAATTTTCAACTTGATCTCAGATCACCAAATAGCTCATATAAAACTTTGTATATATCTCTTTCACATATAGTCACAATTCACAATTCATACTTGCACTTCACTTAGATAATACAAAGATAGCACACTTCTTATCACAAGAAGTCTTTTGCATAAATATCATGCCTTTACACAAATAAATACTAGGTTAGCTAAGACCACTATTTTCTTTTCCAAGTTAGAGTAAACATTTAGGATGTCAGCCCTAATTGGGCAAGTAATTATTTTATACCCAAAATAATTCTTTCCTTCAATTCTACTGTCCTGCATCATCAAAACATGATTATCTCTATTTCATATAGTCTGTAAAAACTTCTAAGATTATACACATCATCACTAATATTTATAATATCTCCATGTAACTTCTCTAGTCATAATATGATGTCTGTAACATGTTATAAACAAAACAATACATTTCTCTAAACCAATTTCTACACTTAGACAATTTTTAAAACACTAAGTATCTTTATCTCTGAGGTTTCCTATCAACATGTACATCATGTGTTTCCATTAATGACAACAATTACATATCACAATTAGCCAATTGTTAAAAATCTTCCACTTTGGCATTGATGGCAATAAAATAGGGAAAATTGGCTAAGTGACAAAAACTTAACATAAACAACATATAAACATTACATCTATTACAACTTGTTCAACTTTACATATATGCTCCCCCTTAAAATATACTTCATAATTTTACAATCTTCATATGTATTTCTCTCCATTGTATCTCTCAAAATAATTTCGCCTATTGTCATGTATACAATTTTCACATCTCTCCCCCTTTGACATCAATGACAAAGGTCAAAATGTCAAGATTCTATCCAAAAACTGTCAAAACTGGCAAAACCACTATCTTTCCTTATGCTGATATTATCTTCATACAATCATCAAAAATAGTCTTTAGATTTCCCACCCCTTTGTTCCATGTCTCCTTGGTAGACTTAGCTGATGTGATAATTGCACATAAAGCATATGATGCAATCTCAATTGCATTGATATCTGAATACAAAAAGTTTGAATATGTGTCCTTGGCCTTGACACATTCCTCTAATTTCTTCTCAACAAAAGATAACTTTGGAGCAATGGATTCTTTGAAATTAGATGTGCTCTTCAAAATATGCTCTTTCTAAAGTTCTAGTTTCCTGATGTCATTATGAACACTAGCAACTTGACCCTCAAAATCATCTACTTTGCTAGATGGATGCTAGATTTGGCTGCATAGAGCCTCAAGCTCACTCATCTTTGAATCTATCTGATTGTCCAAGTCTTTAGTTAGCTTGTATGATAAGGAACACTTAACATACAAAGTTTTCCCTTCTTGCTAACATTTTCGAAGTTCTTTTATGAATGTATCAAGGTTGACTAAGTCATTCTTGATATTTTGGCATTCGGTGCTAAATAGGTTAGCATCATGGGAAATATGAGCCTTTTCCTCTACAACATTCAAAAAATTAGTAAATTCTTCATCAAAGGATTTTAGCATTGCTTGTGCTCTTTGTTAAGGATTTGACTTAGTATGTTGAATTGTTAATGTTGTACAATCTGTTAGCTACTTCCATTAATGATCTCTGTAAACTCTTCATTTTCCTATTTTTCTCAATTAGCTTGGTTAGGGATGAGATTAGATCTATTTTATCATCATCATCAGTAGCTAAACTTGTAAGAGAGAGTAAAGTAGATGAACTTGATAGTTTAGTCTCATCCTTTCTCTGTTTCTTTGCTACTTCTTGTTCTCTTCTCTCTTCCTCTTCTTTCCTTTCCTTTTCTTCTCTTCTTCTCTTGTCTTCTGATCTTTTCTTCTCTTCTTCCATAGTTTTCATTTTCCTCTCTTCTTCTTCAATCCTTCTCTTGTCTTCATATTCATTTCTTTTCCTTTCTTACTCAAGAAATTGTTGCTTGGCTTCTTCTATTTTCTTCTTTTCTACTTCTAGTAGCTTCTTTTCTTCCTTAATTTTATTTTAGCTTATCCTCAATATCTTTAGTGTCAGGTACAATTGGTTCAGAACCACCAAATTTGATTAGTGTCATCAATGTTAATAGTAACATTGGTTTGATCAATTTGCATAGTGTCACCACTTACTAACACTTCCAAGGTTTTAGGAGCTAGAGGAGATGTTGCCTGTGACTCTACCAACATCTTATTGATAGCTACTATAGTCTCCTTTCTCAACTTATCCTTTTCTCCAACTATGAATAGAAATGACCTCAATTTATTCCTTAGATATGGTGTGAGGTTATTCAATAGTCCTTTTATTTCATCTTCATCATCAGTCTTACAGCTAGTCCTCAACATAGACTTCTGAAGTTCAAGCTCTTCTTCTCTTGTAGGAGTCTTCTTATTTAGAAGTCTCTCATCGACCTTTTGGTTTACTACTCCTTCAATATCCTTCAAACTTAGATCATTTTCTATGATATATCTCATAGTAGATATGTTAATTTTGTTCTTTCTCAAAATTATTATTTAAATCATAAAACTTGTTCATCTAAACAAAGTTCCCCTCATTGGAAATTGTTGTGTTAATCATCTCAATCTTCAACTTCCATAGTTTTTGGGCTTTTCCTATTCCTTTCTTAGTTGAAGTCACCTTTTCAGCTTATTTGGTTTCCTATTCCTCCTCTTCTTCATCACTAGATTCAATTGTCAACAATGTTTTCTACCTCTTACCTAGTCCGGTGGCTAGATATTTGACTCTCTTAGTCTTTGAGGATACTGCTTCCACTAATCTCTTTGATTTCTTTTCTTCTCATTGGGCTAGAAATTAGATACTGCCACATATGGTATGCTCTACTCTAAAGTTGTCTTAGCAACTAATACTGAAAAGGGTTGTATATTTAGTACACCTTGTTTAAATGTCTGTCTCTTGAGCTCAGATTCACTCTCTATCATTCCTACCTCTAATAATGCCTTCTTCATAATAGATTCAACCTTCCTGTGAGATGCCTTCTCCAAGGTTTCTTGATGAGCATGCTGTGTGATCTCATCATAGGTACCAAATCTATATTTTACTTTGTATTTCTTTGAATTTAACAACAAATCAATGTAACCAACTACAACATCATCATTCAATTAATAGCTCAAAGGATCTAAAAATGTCTCCCGAGGTTCCACTGATTGAATATAAGTATCTCTTGTATCAACTAGAATACATATATCCTCCTTCAATCTGTCCACAATTGTTGGTGAAATCCTAAATCTTTGTTTCATCTCATTCTAAAAAGTCCTCATAATTAGGTTTTTGCTCTCCAATATCTTGTCTGAAGGGTGTCTTCTACATACCTCTATGATCTTCTCCATAGTGCATCTGTCACTACTCATTACACCTGTTATTGAAAAGTAGGGAAATCTCTTCAATACATGGAAGAATATGTGATTTACCAATTATTATAATCTAAACACACCATTATTTGTCCTCTTAATCTTTTCAAGGTTTTTCAAAAGTTTCATTCTTAGTATTTCACTTAGATTTACTTGCTCTTTCTCAACACATATAAGTTGCATATATAAATCCTTCTGAAAGTTCATCTATCTTCGAACTTGCACAAATTGACTAAGAAAAAATTCTAGTAAGAAATATCACATCATCTTGCTTGATGGAGCTGACTATCATAGATTTTCCATTATATACTACCTTAATATAGCTTTCCACTTTCTTCTTAACCATCTTCTCACCTATGGGTGAACTTCCCTTTTTGCTAAGACTAGTTACCTCATGTATAAGGTTGACATAAATGTCCACTACATTATCTTGCATCCATAATTTGCCATTATGTATTCTAACCAACATGATTTAAGTCTGTAAGGAAACTTGCAATAAAGAATATAACCATTTACACATAATCCATAATAGATATGAAATAAATATGGAATTAAAATCCACATGCAAGAGAATAGACAACATACCCACAAAAATGTGACACAAGATATACTTGGGAAAACCTCATTGAGGGAAAAACCTAGCCTCCAAAAGAATCCATCACCATGTATTATTCAACAAAAAATACCATTGTGATACAACTAGGGAAGCCTTCAAAGCCATAGCCACCACATATAAATCCATGTGAATAAGCATGAATCCACACATCCCATGCCATGCTTCTGACCTTCACAAATGCTCCCTTGGCTAACCTATCAAGCCTTGTCCTACTTGACTCTTTCCTTTTTTTCTCACGCCAACAACTACCCTTATGGCTACTTATGTAGTAGCAAGTCCCACAAAACCACCAAGTGGTATTACATAAACCATGTGCTACCTAACCCACTAACCCCACATTTAATATTGAAAATTTAATTCTTTTCCCCAACATTAAATTATTACATCAAATATTATCACAATGTTACAATACAACTCATAAAATATATCTCATGAGAATATTTCCATGTTGCACATCCATCTAGATGCAACATTACATAATAGAATAAAACAACACAATATAAAAATATTATGCAATGTGTGCAACACCCATTATCTCAACAATCTCCCACTTGTTGTATACATTGCATAGGGTCAATCTGTAGCCACATAAATGAATGAGGGAACAATCCCTCTCAACACATCCACCATCATGGATCAAAGTACACCATGCGCTCCATCTTGGTACCTATAAAAAAATCAAATTATCATGAATCTCAAACATGAATGATCTCACCTCCTATTATGCCACTACCACCAGACATATATAGAAGCCATCCAAAGAGAAAGTCAGCCAACCTATCACATTAGGAGATCATAAAATCTTGTACCAATGGATTTTCCAAGAACAAAAACTTGATCCAAAGGTAATCACATGTATCCATAGTTGAAATAACACCCATAGTAAGTGCCAAACCCATCCAACTATCCATACCTCCAAAGGTATATACCAAGTGAATCTCACATCATCAACATATCCAATATGTAATTTACAATCACAAGCCTTAAAAGAAATGCATGCCGCATATATTCCAAGAAGTTCTCACTACAAAAGATAATGCCAAATCTATAACCAAGCCATTCACAACATCTCAAAGAAGTGAACCCATGTAGTCTCAAGGACATCCACAACACATATACCAATAACCTCCAAGAACAACTCTCATAACAAGTCTCCAATGCTCTTCCATGTTCTCCATGACCAATAGAGGAAAGAGATAAAGTAATAACTATGTCATCTCTCACATGACATACATGAGCACAAACTAGTGATCACAATCTCTAACCAATCTCAAATCCAATGTAAGTGAAATTAAAAATCCAAGAAGATAACCAAGATGAAAGAGAAACCATGCAAATCATAACCTATATCATGTCCTTCTACACACACCTCTAGATGTAAACTATGCAAGTATGATCTCCTCCATGAAACCCCAACCAAGAAGGCTCAACAACACCCAAACCATATGATATAACTAATCATGGATGCAAGCCTCTCACAAGAATATCAAACTCATAAACCATTCCTAAATCAAGGAATAACCATTCCTAATCCAAGGAATATGCCTAATATAAAACTATCTGCCAAAATTAACTAGAATAACAACATATGCTAATGGAGATAACCAATGCTAAACCATCTCTCAAATGAACCCTCCAAAACTAACTCATGTACCATAGCTCAAGATCCATATCCATGAAAGACAAGCATAAATATAATGCAATTGAGAGAAACAATGGGCTATACCTCTCAAGTAGAAAACCGTCAAGTAGACCAAGAGTGGGGAATGAGAATGCTCATCAAGATACCCAAGTCTCCAACCAAAACTCATCTAGGAACAATCTCCTCTCAAGTCCATATCAGGTGACTGCCCCTCAGACTTCCTACTAAAATCATCAACCACCCCAACAAACACATCTCTAATCCAAGAGAAACCAGCATTACGACCATCTCTAAGTATTCATGAGCACCTATAACTAATCAATCCATGCTAACTCCAGATGCAACATAGCAATATCATGAAGTATCCAACTTATGATCAGTGTACTCAATACCAAGAAACTAAACCAAGATGAATGTCAAAGTTCCAACCATGGCCTCAGGAACATAAACATGACAACATGATTTAACCCATCTCAATCAAAGAGATAACATGCTCCATAAGAACATACCATAACATGTCACAACTCTAAACACATATCAAGAGTATATCATGACATAAAAAATGAAACCATCCTCATACCAAGGATAACATGCCAAATAAAATCATAAACCATGCCTTTACCAAGAACTTTACTAGTCCTTATGATGCAACCATATCCACACACCATGAAGAAAACCATCTCCACATACCATGAAGAAAACCAAGAACTCCATGAGTCCTCAAGATCTAACCATCTTCACACACCATGAAGATAACAAGTGCACCATGCAAATGTCAAAGATGCTTCTGTAGCAATAGGATCTAAGACAAATCTCCAACATTTGCAAACACTCAATAAATATATCAATGCCAATAAATCCCACTTAACCATGGTACCAAGTCACCTATGGAATCATAAAATCCATCTCCTATATGAAGATCCTCCTGGTCTACACTCACACAACCAAAGTGTCAATACCAAGTGAAACCAAGATCTCCAAACCCAAGAAGATACAAACCAAACCAGGAACTAATCCTGGACTATCACCCCATCACTGTTAGAAGCTCCCACTAAACCATGTATCTAAGCTATCCATGACATCTTGATGAAAAACCATCCTATAACCATGAGAATTAACCAAGGAATCAAACCATGAAAGAACTGAAAGTGTACACCATGAGCTCCTCAAAATAAACCAAATAACCATGATCCTCAACCAAGAAGATATACCACCATAGCCAAATCAGGAATCCAAGCCAATAAACATCAAGGATGTACCTGTATATCCAATCATGCCATGCCAAAATCCATCACACCGTGATCACTTCCATGAACTGAGCATCTAACTCTCAATATGTCCAATTTGTCAGCATAAAATAGTCAACCACAATCCTCCACTATGACTGTACCTGGTAACATCTCATCCCTTCTACGTGAAGAAAAATTAGCAAATCATGTGACTTAGGGCATAGACAACCCAAATCCAAGCCACTAATCTTATGCATCAATAATAAAATATCAATGGGCAAAGACAACCCATATCCAAGCTATAAATGCAACCTATAAGTATAGACCACTTACAATACTGCACAACTTGTAGGCCCAACAACTCATCATACATATTCAAACCAAATACTGATAACCATACATCATGAGACCAATTTAAAATATAAATTGAGTGTACAATGAGATCAAATCTTAAATCTCCAAAATGTACAATGTCATAAACTCACAATATTACCATAATCAAAATAAACCTATCAACCATTCAGATTAATGTACCACCAAATAAATCATGCCAAACCTACACCAAATCTGAACCAATGTGTAGAGCTCTCCAAGAGCTTTCTCTTGACTACTCAAATTCCAAAATTTGACGCCATATGTCCAAGTTATGCCCTAATCTATGCTCTAGATAAAAAAAAATCTAACTTTTGGGCCTTAAAACCTAACCAAATGTCAAAATCACAAAACAAAACCTACACCAAGTTGTAGTGCTCTGAATTAGCTTTCCAATGCCTATAAGAAGTTTGAAATCTGATATCCTAAGATAAAGTTATGGTCATTTTACTAAGATAGTCTTTTTTACCATTTTCACTGTAATTTTTTTTTGTGACAAAATTTTTGATGGGATTTAATTTGACAACCATCATGGGTTGAAACTAAAAAAACTCTTACATTTCCTTTGAAAATGGCCAAACTAGGGCATATTATATATCAAACTTTACGGAAATGTTGACCTGGATCCAATGGCGAGGTCTATTTTTACCTAGGAGGTCATTTCAACAAGCTCCCCCTAAAACCCCTCATTTAAATAAAACATCCAAAAAATCCTTTTGTCCAAAAATTTTCACATGCCCAAATCTTTTAACATCCCATCATAACAACAAACCCAAAACCCTTAGATATGCAATAAATAACTCATATATCTTGCCCTTTCTTTTATCCTCTCATGCATTCCCATAGATTCAATCTAGGGTTACCAACAATAAAATCATAGCTCTGATACCACTTGTAAGGAAACTTGCAATAATGAATATAACTATTTCCACATAACCTATAATAGATCTGAAATAAATATGGAATTAAAATCCACATGCAAGAGAATAGACAACATACTCACAAAAATATGACACAAGATATATACCTTGGGAAACCCTCATTAAGAGAAAAACCCAGCCTCCAAAAGCATCCACCATCATGTATTATTCAGCAAAAAATACCATTTCCATACAACCATGGAAGTCCTTCAAAGCCATAGCCACTACTAAGAAATCCATGTGAATAAGCATGAATCCACACATCCCATGCCATGCTTCCAACCTTCACAAATGCTCCCTTGGCTAACCTATCAAGCCTTGTCCTACTCAACTCTTTCCTTTTTTGCTCACACCAACAACTACCCTTGTGGCTACTTATATAGTAGTAAATTCTACAAAACTACCAAGTGGTATTACATAAACCATGTGCTACCTAACCCACTGACCCCACATTTAATATTGGAAATTTAATTCTTTTCCCCAATATTAAATAATTACATGAAATATTATCACAATGTTACAATACATCTCATAAAGTATATCCCATGGGAATCTTTCCATGTTGCACATCCATTTAGATGCAACATTATATAATAGAATAAAATAATAAAATATAAAAATATTATGCAATGTGTGCAACACCCATTATCTCAACAGAGTCCATTCATTTGTATCTAGCTCACAGTAGAAAGGATACTTAAAAAAGTCAAATTCCTTTAAATGTTCAAATTTGGGCTTCATAGTCATGTTGAGGTTAAAGACTAATTCTATATTCTTATTCATATATTCACTGCCAAGTGACTCAAACTTGCAATTTAAATAACTTTCTACATCTTCAAGGTAAACTATGTTGTTTAGAGTGATAGACATCGTAAAGTTAGGGTTTCCTTCGTTAGGTTTTATGAAAACTATCTTAATCTTAGGTCTATCTTCATTCTCAACACTGCGTACTACTAACATATCCATCATCTTTATCGAACAATATCTTTTACTGAAATTTTTTTGTAGAAAAATGATAAAATACCTCTTTTGAAAAATAAGATTTGCTTCGAAATTACTCTGACAAGTCACTTCTAAATTCACTTCACTTCGAATGTATTCATAATGAAGTAAAATGAATTTTGTACTCCATTTATCCATCAACTTGAACTTGCATTAATTGTGTACTTCAAAAATATGAAAAAGCTATTAATTTCGTTCCATAATCAGATAGTTGCTCAATCTCATCTGTTTGATTTTCGAAAGTCACCCAAGATTTACTATAGCCTCCTTCCATCATGAAAAATATCCCCAAGACTTCGTGTCATGAAATTCTCTACAAGAGCTTAATTTTCATCTTCTATTATAGAATTAGCCTTTATGTATAATAACAATAACTTTGAATTTCATTATAACTTCTTTAGATGAGCTCCAAATCAGAAGCGAGCCTAGGTACCATCTAAACATAACAAGATACACCCTTTAACCAACTTTTCTACCTCTAATTTGGTCTTTAACTGAAGTTCTCAAATTTTGATGCTATGAGAAAGCTTAATTCAATTTAATTGAATCAAAGTCAACAACTGACTTCGATCTTCCTATCTCATCATCATCTAACTTTTCTTTTGAAATATTTGTTCCTTTTGCAAATGCTTCATTAAGTTCTTCTCAAAGTTCACTCATAATGTTTCTTTGTTCTTCCTTATCTTTGCTAGTTCTGGAGTTCCTTTCATAGTTCCTCCTATCATTGCTTTTGTTCCCAAAGTTTCTTCCATTGTTCCTTCTATCTCCAAAGTTTTTGTCCATTTATAGTACTTTTCTGTGTGTCCGAAGTTGTTACATAGCTAACATATAGGTTCTTTACTTTTGGGGTTCTACTAATCATCATGTGCATGATAATTCTAAGCAATGTGTCCTAAGTCATTGCTTGGCCTCTTCTACTTTCTTCTTTTCTTCTTCAAGTAACCTCTTTTCCCCTTCAATTTCTTTTAATTTCTCTTCAATATCCTCGGTATTATATTCATTAAGCTTAGAACCTTCAAATGGATTAGTATCATTAATGTTAATGGTAACATTGGTCTAATCTGTTTGCATAGTGTCACTGCTCACTAACACTTCCAAGGTGTCTCACTTCTTAATTTATCTTTTTCACCCACCATAAACAAAAATGGTCTTACTTTATCTCTCAAGTAAGGTGCAAGATTATTCAATAATCTCTTAATCTCTTCTTTGTCATCAGTCTTGCAAATATTTCTTAGCATAGACTTCTAAAGTTCTAAATCTTCTTCTCTTAATGGTGCTTTCTTCTCAATAAGTCTATCATACAATTTCTGGTTTACTATTCCCTCAATATTCTTAAATTTTAGATTATTTCTATAATGTATCTCACAGTAGAGATATCAATATGATCTTTTTCAAAATTGTTATACAAGTCAATTTTTTTTTTTCATCTAAACAAAGTTACCTTCATTAGCAATACTTGAGTTAATATTTTCCATCTTTAGCTTCTAGGATTTCCAAGCTTTTCTTGCTAATTACTTTGTTGTTTTCTTTGCTTGTTTGACTTCTTGTTCTTCTTCTTCTTCATCACTAGATTTGACAATTGTCAACAATATATTTTGCCTCTTGCCTTGTCTAGTGGCTTGTTTCTTACCCCTTTTTGTCTTTGTGGTCATTGCTTCCACTAATCTCTTAGATTTTCTCTTCGGCTCATTAGGTTTCACATCTAACACTACTGCATACATAATGCTCTACTTTGAAGATGTCTTTGCAATAGATACTAACAAAGGGTGCACATTTAGTATTCCTTGTTAGGAGACTTTGAATTCCTATTAGGAGGTTCCAACCCTACTAGGAGTTGTAGTACAGTAGATGGAAGATTAGCTCACTTCCCAAACATGCACTTCCAATTACAAGAAGAGCTCATAGCCCAAACAAGTAATCAAACTTCTAGAATATAGGTACTATAACTTCTTCCTTGATTAATCTCTAATCTTCAACTCAATCTTGGATCACAAAATAGCTTTCAGAAATCTTCGCATATACCATTCTCACAAAAGTTTGCAGACTATTGCTCAATATCATAATAACACATATAATCACCACTTCTCATTGCAAGATGTCCTTTGCATTAATACCATGCCTTTACACAAATTTTTGCTAGGTCAGCTAAGACCATAATACATTTTTCCAACTTAGAGTAAACATCTAGGATGTCAGACCTAATTGTCAAGTAATTATTTTGTAAACAAAATAATCCTTTTCTTCAATTCTGCTATCTTGTTTTGCTAAAGCATGATTATCTCTTTTTTGTATAGTGTGTACTAAATTCTAAGGTTATACATGCCATCATCAACATGCATACTATCTCCATCTAACTTTTCTAGTCATAATATGACATTAGAAACAAGTTATAAACAAAACAATACACTAATGTATACCAAATTCCATACTTAGACAATTTTTTGATTACCAAAAGCTAAGTATCTTTATTTTTGAGGTTTCCTATAAGTATGTACATCATGTGTTGCCATAAATTACAACAATTACATATCTCCATTAGCAAATTGTCAATAGGAATGACTACACCAGTGTCTTTATTAGCTTCTTCTATCTTTCTCTTCCTTTTCTACATCTAAGGGCATCTCTAGAGTGTTAAGAGTGTCGACATGAACTGGTGATATGCTTCCTTGCATACTCAGCATACTTGAACTCATCTCATCACTATCCTCATATCCTATAGTAACTATATCAATGTCTTTTCTTTGTGAGACTAAAAATACTCTTCTAGAGTAACTCATTCTGTTGAATTATAACATCAACCTTATTTTCCAATAACATAAAAATTCTAAATTTAGGAACGAATTTGTTCCTACGACTCTCCAAAAATACTTCCTTCTAATCTTATGATAGATCAGACATAACATTGGCTAATATGTTAGTCCTTATATTTTTCTCTTCATCTTCTTCATGTTTTAATCTTCTAACAAGTCTATTATAAAAATATATAGGTATCTTTTTCTCTATTTCATTTGGAGCTAGCTTTTGATTTTCCATCATATTTGTCTTGGCCTCCTTCACTACTTTTTTTCTATCATCATTATCTAATGTATCATATTTCACAAATCTAAAATTGGATAAACCTAATAATTCCCTTAGGTCTACACATACCTCATCAATTTATTTGATTCTTCTTGTGGGTGGTCCATTGACCAATCTTCTTCTCTTTGGTTTTGGTTCACTGGGTTTAGTAGTCTCTACTACTCTTTGTTTTATAAACTAATCTACACTAACTACTACCCTAGTCCTAGGTTTGGTAGGTGGTGGAGGAGAGAGGGGTGTCATCACTGGCTTCTTTATAGTTTTTTTAGCCTTCTTTCTAGGTGGTGTGATAACTACTAGGGCTTTACCCTTAACATCTTCTTCATCTTCTTCCTCATCACCACTACCCTCTTCTTTATCTTCTCCAAGACCTAGTGTTAACTATAATGGTTTCTTGGAAGCTATCTTGATGTTTGTCAGATTCTTGCCTTAGCTTATTCATACTTCCCAAAAGTTTTTTCATCATTTTCAATTCTTCCTTCAATAATTCAACAATGTTTGCATTCATAGTCTCATTGTCAATCTCATAGTCAAATGTTGTTAGCCATGCCTTTCTAGAATTAACTACCTACACATATGTATTATTTATGTTTGCCAAGAAACATACATCATTATATTGTTTCATTTCCAGATCTTTTGGTATCCTCATCCTAATTCTCATTCCTTATCTAAATTATTCAAAATATGTATCAATAACATTTTCAAAATTCTCTCCTAATTGAGTTATATACTCATTGATATATCTTATTTCACATTTCCCTTGTTCCTAAATAATGTTTCCAATACTAGGAAACAATTTTTGAATGTAAAAGAAAATGCATATGATAAGTGAACCAAACTTACACATTGAATTCTTTTCCTTCCTAATGGATATCAAGTTCTTTTCTAATTATAGCCTCTGCAACTCAACAAGATCATATTCATGATCCTTCATAACTATATTCCATTATTGATCCATTTCCATGCATGGCACATTGTTCAATCTGCTAGATTGATAGAATTTGTGACAAATAACTCTAATTGCAAATTCACTCAATGGGTTGGAAATGTTTGAGAAGGAAGATCCTCATTCATTCAACTCGACACCTATGTTTTCTTCAACTTCTTCTTGACTCAGACTTCTTATTGTCTTCTTCTTGTCCAATGTAGGATAGCTAGTAACCTTGTGAATCATCTTCTTAGTTATTTTGACTGGTCCATTGTGTTGCCAAAACTTCATGTCATGTATCCTACTCAACACAACCTTGATTCATTCAATCTTGAAATTTCTTGGAAATTCTAGAGCATGGGTTAACCCTTTCTTCTCAGTAAAAATGAATTCTTACTTCAAAACTCCATCACATAACTTCTCATATGCTTCCAAAATTTCATAATTAGCTACTTCTCTAATTTTACACATGTAGCAACTCTACACATCATGTATCATGACAACCTTGGCTGATATTGAGGATAACACACTCATTGAGTCACCTTTCATTGCAATCTCAAGAATAGCACAAAATTTGGGTGGAGGTCAAGTGTCACTCTTCACTAATTGAATCTTACTAACCCTTAGTCCTTGACTCTTTCCAACAAATGATGACGCTACCATTTTCTCTTTGTTAGGGTTTGAAAATTGTCTTCTTCTATGTATTCTTCTGGGTGTGATTGTGTGTTATTTTAATAGCATCAACATTTTAGATCATACTCAACGATCCATTATGTTCTCTTAGCTCTCTCATCCTAATGATGGATCATTGAGTATGATCTGAAATGTTGATGTTGTCAAAATAACACAAAATCACACCCAAAAGCATACATAGAATAGCATAGATTGTGGAAATTTGTTACAAATTGTCTTCTTGATTACTCGACAGAACTCAAATCTTCACTCAATCACTCTTCTTTATTCATATTTTTGTTGATCAAATAAGTAAGATTGACAAATGAGTGTCAACACACTTAACCATTTTCACTATACATGTTGAGTATACAATGGAAGTCAACCCAGAACTCTAACATGTGTCGAGTTATAGATAGTGCCAAGTAGACTAGAAGATAGTATGTGCCAAGCAAGTCATAGTAGGTGCCGAGCATATGAGACCAATATGTGTTGAGTAACTCAGGATCCAACAGGACTGAGCATTGCAAAGTTAATAAGAGCTAAGTGATTCAGGAATTAGTAGAAGTCGAGCAATGCAGAAAACTAATAGGTGCCGAGTAACATAGGAATTCTATAGGTGTCAAGTGACACAGTAATTCTATAGGAGCTGAGTAACACAGGAAACATAGTGGATGCCAAGCAATCCAAAATTGATGGTGTTGAGCATTAGTATTACTTCATGTGCTGAGTAATGCAAGATTAGCATAAGAGTTTGTGCAATCACAAACAAAGATGTAAAATAATTGTGCATGACTCATGATAGGACAAAAGGATAAGATCAAATCCTCACAACCACCTATGCAATCCTCATGCAACCAATTAGAAAATTGGAGATTGCATGTAGCCAATGGGTGAATTTCAAGGGTTTGAGCGGGAACATATGAATCAAGGGTGCATAACAAGCCACTAATCTTTATAAGAGAGTCTTGATGCCATTGAACAATGCGTGAGTAAGAGAGGAAAGAAGAAGGAAAAGTAGAGCCTATTATTAAGGTCGTTGCAGAACATTTGGTGTCAAAGATTTAGTGGAAAGGATGACATTTACTCATCTAGTTGATCAGAATAGAACAAGGAATACAATCAGCAGATCAAATCTAGCAAAGATTAGTATTAGAAGAGTAGAACAAGTACCTGAGATCAACATCAGAGATTGCATTAGATTAGGTGTATTATTCTAATACTCTCTCATAATTGTATTAGGAGTTTGGAAATCCTATTGAGTTAGGTGAGTTTAACAGCCTTATGTAAATTCTTTAATAGGGTGGCATTCTAAGTTGAATGTTCTTAAGTCCTCTAACAAGGCACACTCCTAACAGGGTGTAGAAATCCTTTAACAGGGTCACATTTAATAGTGCGTTGTAGCCTTTAACAGGGAAAACCATCAGAAGTGGTTGAAATCAATTGCTGCAATAATTTCGTGGGTATCATCCCCACCCCAATTTTACCTTCTTATTCCTAGAGGGTTTCTGGGTCACCAAAATCTCAAGTGTTATGTGGTGATGCATGTTTGCTTCTCATGATTGTTTAATGTTTATATGCATGCATGTTAATTTTAGTTATATGTTATTAAGGATTTAAAACTAGTAAAAAGGTCAGTACTTCTGATTCACCCCCCCTCTTAGAAGCACTCTTCCCATTAAGACATTCCAACAATTGGTATCAAAGCCAAGTTCTCTCAAGAAGAAGCCTAACAGCTTGGAGGAAAAAGATTTGAAGATGGAAGTCTTCAAACTTGGGAAGATCATTGAGAACTAGGTGATAGATGTGCATCTCGCTCTACACAAGGTAGAGGAAGCTAGAGAGGAACTAAGAAAATCCTAAAAAAAAGGAAGGAAATAGCTATAGCCAAAAATGATATTCACTACAAGGAGGTTGACACCACACAATTATTTTCCAAAGGATATTCCAAAGAATTTGATGCAGCAATAGATGAACTGATGGAGAAAAATAAAGTTCAAGCAGAAGAGATAAGAACTCTTAAGATGGAGCATGAATCATTGGCCATGATGCTATGTGAAATCACTGAGCGAAAGAAAAGAGTAGTTGAGGATAGAGTCATGATGGAAGATGACAAAATAAATCTTGCAAACAGACTTGAAGAAAAATGTACTGAATTAACAAGGATCTCAAACATGCATATGGGTACACTTGCCCAACTGATGAATCTTCATCATGAACTCAATATGAAAGATATTGAGATCTCTACTTTGAGGATGCAAAATGAAAAACTACAGAATGAATTGAATAGAGAAAAAGAAACAATAGAGAATCTCAACAAGTTAAGTGAAGCTATCAAGTACTTTGAACAGAGTCTAAAATTTCCAAGATCAACCCATGATACATTAGGACTTGGATACACCAGCACTAAAGTTGGCGAATCATCAAAGAGTGCTGAGCAAAGAAGTGACAAAGGTAAGGATTCTAAACCCACTTGTCATTACTTTAATAAAAAGGGGCATACTGCTAATGTTTGCAAGCATATAAGGATCAATCAACAAAGTATACCTAAAAGCAAGGGTTACTATCACAAGTGTGACATGTAAGGACACATGACACAAGACTGCAGGTCTAAAGTCACAAGGACACAAAGATTTGATGGACACTACCATAATTGAAAGAAGTATGAACATAGAGCCTCTGAATGCAGATCAAAGCCTATGTGGACACAAAATCAACATGTAAGGAGGGACAACTATGTACATCATTACAACTGGGACTACAATACAAGACACAATTGTAATTATTGTCAAGAGTATGGTCACATACCCCAGAATTGCATGAGAACACACTTCAAGTGTAACTATAAAAGATGGTTGAACCAAACTACTTGCTTCAGTTTCTTGAAAACTTGACATGTCAGCAGGAACTGTCCAACAAAGGCCAAAGCACCCAAGACTAAAGAAAATAAAGGCAAAGAAAAAGTTGAGGAGGCACACATCAGAATAGACATAAAGAAGACATGGTAGAAAAAGGATGTACCAAATGCATCTAATGGAAGGATCACTTCACCCAAGAGGTCAAGTGATCATACCTCATCCAACTAATCACAAGATGAGCTTATGGGGCTGATACATATAAGGAAGTATCGTACATCAACCCTAAACCATGATGAAGCACTACAAAGTATAAATCTGCATGAGTTAAGATGCCAAGACAAAATTTGAATGATGATGTCAAGCTGTCTTTGCTTGCTGAGTGAAACTGCTTTGAAAGCTGAGTCAAGAAGTTTAGTGGAAGCAGAGTAAAATTGCAGTGGTTTTTGAGTTATCAACAAAGTCAGAAGATGCTGAGTGAGAATAGCTGTCGAGTGGATGTTGAGTTGAAAACCTTTGGAAGCCAAGTAATAGGTGAAGGTACAAGAACACATTAAATGCAAGGTTTTTGAGTCCCTTAAAGGTGAAAATATTTTCAGTTTGAGCCATTCAAATGAAGAGCGATTACAAAAAGCATGATTGAGTGATTTTTGAGTATTCAACCAGTGATTTGTAGTAATTCAGCATCTACCCAAGTGATTTAAGCGTTTAACTAGGTATTTTCTTCAGGTGCCGAGTTGTACAGTTTGTGAAGTTTATTATAAACATCAAACCCTAGTTCAGTTAAAAATGGTGTCTGGTTCAAAATCCACCAAAGGGAAAGAGAGCCATGAAATTCAACTTGTCAACTATGAGGTTAAGCAACCCGGATTCAGGCCAATCCTAGAAGTTTCATATAAAAATGATCCTACTGGTGCCCTATCCACCATCCCTAATAAAGTTGTTATGGTTTAGGATGTACGAAGGTGTTATAACTACAAAATAGGAGCCATAGGAGACTTGGAAATCTTTAATGCCTTTGACAAACTTTGTGACAATGGTATATTGAAGGATGAATTTTCAATTGTAGAGAAGAAGGGTTTAACCAAAGCCCTAGTTTTTCCACTCATATTCAAAATTGAATGGATACGCATAATACTTAGCAGAATTCATGATGGATCATTCTGGTTAGAGCAAGGACCAATTAAAATTACCAAGAAGATGGTTCATATGGTTACAAGATTTCCAACCCTAGATCGGCCCAAGACATTGAGAAGTGAAAGGAAGGAAACAATAGAGAAGAACATAGGTGCAAAATGGAATAACAGGGGAATGACAATTGACACAGTTAAAGACCTCCTATTAGATTTTGGTATGAGGATCATATCACACAAATTTTATCAGTCCAACAGATTGAATAGGATTCCTTGTATAGCTGTTGATGTTGCATACAAACTGATAAAGAAGGATCATACATACGACCTTGTAGAGCTCATGTTGCAGTAGATTAATGAAAATCTTGGAGCAATTAGCAAGTCCAAGGGAGTAAAATGAAAATTTGGGTCAGTGTTAGTTTGTATGTTCTTCTATGTGATGAAGGAATTTCCTTCATTTGGCAAAGTCAATTGGAATCAAAATAAAACAATTGTTGATCAAATAAATGATTTTATTGCACAAATGGGAGACAGTTTTGATGATCAAATGACCATATATTTTGATGAATTCAAGAATGTAATGAAAAGGAGAATGAGGATACTAGTTTCACTGGTAGAAAAAACATGAGAATGATATATGCTTTCTTGTTGACATTGATTATACTTACATCCAAGAAGTCCTTCCAAGAGCGATTGGGATATGAACTTGATGTTGATCAAGCTTCTACAACTATTATAGCATTACTTGCAGAGGAAATGGACAAATCTACCAAGGTATTTGGAACTTATGACACTATCAAATCAAGAGTTGTTACAGAACTCAAGACAGCCACAATAGTGAAAAAGAAGGAAAAGCTGGTGAAGAAAATAAAGAAGAAATTTGGTGTTGAAGCAACAAGTGCAACAGGAGAAGATGAAGAAATTAGTGAAGGTGAAGAGGAAGGTGATGATGAGAAAGATGAGGATGAGCTAGAACAAGGGTCACTTGAATTGTCACAAGGCCAAGGTGAAGACAAAGATGAGAGTACCGAGGAAGAAGGAGCCAAGGAATCACCCATCAAAGGCAAGGCCATCAAAAGGAAGGCAATGAAACCTCCTGCTTCTCAGCCTACACCAAAGAAGCCAACAACCAGAGCTACAAAAAGGGCCCACACAAAAAGCCAAAGAAGAAGCTAAAAGGAAGAAGGAAACAACCAAGAAGGCACAGGAAGAGCCAAGGAAAAGGAAAAGATATGTGGATCAACCTGATATTGATGAAGAAGATTAGTTTGAAAAGGTAAGTCATCCTCCCAAGTCTTCAGTTGATACATTATGTGAAAAGATTAGGAATGGAGACTTAAGTGAAATGAAAAAGATATATTTCAATAAGCTCACTAAAGAGGAAAAAAATAGAATAGAAGAATAAGTCTATGTAATGATGGCACAGTTCAAGTATACACCTCTTGAACTAGATGGACAATTGCCAAAGGAATTGTCTAAAATTGTAGAAGACAGATGGCATATCAGTTTAAAAATGGAGAAAGAAATGAGGGAATCAACCCTAGCATGTATACTGCCTGATTTGACAAAGGAAAAAATAATTAAAGCAGTCAAAAGGCATAATAAAAGGTTTACACCAAAGTATAGGGCATTATCCATTTTGTAAAATAAAATTGAAGAAGTTGTACAAAGGACAACAAGATCATGGAAGAATTTGTATAAGAAAATTGAAGATGTCCTTGAAGAGGAATACAAAGAAGAAGCCATAGCTAAACTAGAAGAGAGAAGAAAGAGGAGAGAAGAGAAGACAAAAGTAGAGAAAAAGGTTGAAGAGGAGGAAGGAAAAGATGAAGACAGGGGTACTGATGAGTAGCAAAGTGTGCAAGACACACAACTTCCACATCCTAGTCCTCCTCACTCTATCACCACACCTGCAGAGATCATAAAGATTAAGGATGTTTTTGACAGCTCAAGTCAAAGAATCAATCCATTAACTATAGAGGATCTAACTAAAATCCTTGACCAAACAACTCTTCAAGCACAGTTGTGTACAAGTCCCATATTAATCAGTGTAGATGAGCTGCAAAAGTTAGTAGATAAACTCAAAGAAGCCAAGGTGTCACCATAAGAACCACCTCAAATCACTCAAATTATTGGACTTCCATTTCTACCACCTCCATCACCACCAAGAATAGCCATGCAAGCTCATCAAGAGCCAAGTGCAACAACAGGGGTAGATACAAGTATAACAATATAGACAATGAGTACACCCCCAGCCTCAATGACACAAGAAGAAGAAGATAAGCAAGAAGAAAAGGAAAAGGAAGAAAAATAGGATAAGGAGGAGTGAGCAATACAAACTTTAGTTGAATTTCCAAAAATAGGAACTCCTACCAAACCTGTTCAGAAGTTGAGTACTGACATGTTGATTGTACAAGTTAGTACACCAAGCTCAAGTTCTAGTAGGGTATCCAGGACCATTCATTATGGTATTCCTGAGCTTGATGAAGAAATCCAAATACCCTATTATGATTCAAGCACTCTAACTGAGGAAAAGATGAATGAAATACATAGTGCATTGGATAAAAGGAGGCAAGAGGCAATGGGGAAAGACTTCAAATACAAGCAGGTAGTGAATGAGATCAAAGATATATTCATTGATGCCTTCAGCCTACAACCGCCAAATTCAAGTAGGTCAATTCTTGAGCAACTATTTGATATAGTTGACCAAGTGAATAATGAAGACCATGATACAAATGTAAAACTAATGGAATGGTCAGAAAAGAAGTTTCTAGGAAAGGTCAACCAAAAGATAGCTAGTAACATTATTTTTGGGATAGGTTGACCTAGCTAAGAAATTGGATAATGTAAAGATTGTGTTAGGGAACATCTTTTCCCTTTATAGAAAATTGTATGATTTTTCTAGGTTCACACAAGAAATAAATCCAAAAATTTTGAACCTTGAGAGCAAACTAAAGCTCTCCAGCATGCAACTACCCTCAAATCCTACACAAAGTGAGAAGCATTTTTCTCAAATGCTTGAAACTCAGAGGGAATTAGCTGCATTATTAGCAGAAGAGGCCACTATTAAAGAAAAGCTGATGCAAATACAAGCCTCTATCACTCCCCATTTGGAAGTCTTACACAAGGAGAAAATGTATGTAGAAACAATCCCGAAGAAGGATCCAAATATTTCTATACATGAAGGACTTGTTGAATTAGCAGTAGAGCTTACAATCCAACACAAGTCATTGGATATTGCATTGAATAATTGGGATGCAACTCTCAAAATTCTCCTTGAGGTAAATAAGACATTTTTGGGCAAGCATAGCATTACCATTTAGAATCCTTTGACATAAGTGTCAAAAAGGGGGAAAAAATATTCAAAGGGGGAGATAATGTAGTTCAAAGGGGGAGATAATGTAGGAGATAATATTCTAAGGGGGAGATATATTAGAGGATAAATACATATAGTAAAATAAGGAGATAATAAGATCAGAAGACAAGAATAGGTCAAAAACATGTCAAAGAACAAAGTACATCAGGCACAATGGTACAAGACATCAAAATTTAGGACATAATCAACTCAGGGGGAGTCATAAGGTATATTGTTGTTCACAATATCTTTTTGAAATTTTGTAAGTGAAGAATGGACACATAAGGTTTAGATCATGAATGATCAGTTATGTGTTTTTAACACTCATGTCAAAGGGGGATATTGTTGATCAAATAAGTAAGATTGACAAATGAGTGTCAACACACTTAACCATTTTCACTATACATGTCGAGTATACAATGGAAGCCGAGCCAAAACTCTAACACATGCCAAGTTACAAATAGTGCCGAGTAGACTAGAAGACAGTATGTGCTGAGCAAGTCACAGTAGGTGCCGAGTAGATGAGACCAATATGTGCCGAGTAACTCAGGATCCAACAGGAGCCGAGCATTGTGAAGTTATTAGGAGCCGACTAATTCAAGAATTAGTAGAAGCCAAGCAATGTAGAAAAATAATAGGTGTCGAGTAACATAGGAATTCTATAGGTGCTAAGTGACACAATAATTCTATAGGAGCTGAGTAACACAGGAAACATAGTGGATGCCGAGCAATCTAGAATAGATGGTGCTAAGCATCAGTATTACTTCATGTGCTGAGCAATGCAAGATTAGCATAAGAGTTTGTACAATCACAAACATAGATGTAAAATGGTTATGCATGACTTATGATAGGATAAAAGGATAAGATTAAATCCTCACAACCACCTATGCGATCCTCATGTAGCCAATCAAAAAATTGGAGATTGCATGCAGCCAATGGGTGAATTTCAAGGGTTTGAGCGAGAAAAGTTGAATCAAGGGTGCATAATGAACCACTAATATTTATAAGGGAGTCTTGATGCCATTGAAAAATTTGAGAGTAAGAGAGGAAAGAAGAAGGAAAAGTAGAGCCTATCATTAAGGTTGTTGCAGAACATTTGGTGTCAAAGATTTAGTGGAAAGGACAACATTTACTCATCTAGTTGATCAGAATAGAACAAGGAACACAATGAGTAGATCAGATCTAGTAGAGATCAATAATAGAAGAGCAGAGCAAGTACCTGATATCAACATCAGAGATTACATTACATTAGGTGTATTATTCTAATACTCTCTCACAATTGTATTAGGAATTTGGAAATCCTATTGAGTTAAGTGGGTTTAACAACCTTATGTAAATCCTTTAATAGGGTGGCATTCTAAGTTGAATGTTCTTAAGTCCTCTAACAAAGTACACTCCTAACATGGTGTAGAAATCCTTTAACAGGGTCACATTTAACAGTGTGTTGTAGCCTTTAACATGGAAAACCATCAGAAGTGGTTGAAATCAATTGCTGTAGGGTATAATCCCCAACCCAGTTTTACCTTCTTATTCCTGGAGGGTTTTTGGGTCATCAAAATATCAAGTGTTATGTGGTGATGCATATTTTCTTCTCATGATTTTTTAATGTTTATATGCATGCATGTTAATTTTAGTTATATGTAATTAAGGATTTAAAACTAGTAAAAAGGTCAGTACTTCTGATTCACCCCCCCTCTTAGAAGCACTCTTCCCATTAAGAAATTCCAACAATTTTCTCTTAAATCAACTTAGGATCTCTTTTCAAGTAATGGAGGATGGCACTAAACCTTTTAGTTCATCTACTCCACTTTCACTTGCCAGGCTAGCAACTGATGATGATGATCAAACTGATTTGATCTCATCCCTATCAAAGCTTATTCAGAAGAATAAAATAATGAAGAGGTTGTAGAAAGCCTTGATGGAGGTTATTGACAAACTACACAGTACTCTGGTAGTGCAACACACAGAAGTAGATCTAGAATAGAGGGCACAAGTAGTGCCAAACTCATTTGATGAAGAATTTATTGATTTGTTAAGTGTTGCTGAAGAAAAGACACATATTTCACATGATGCCAACTTGTTTATCACCATTTGTCAAAATATTAAGAATGATTTGATAAGTCTTGATACTTGTATCAAGGAACTTTGGAAGTCTTAGTAGGATGGTAAGATATTGTACATTAAGTTTACTCTATCATATAAATTGACTAAAGACATTGATAGTTAGATAGAAGGAAAGATGAGTGAGTTGAGGCTCTATCTAGCTAGTTACAACATCCACCTTGTAAAGTTGATGATTTTCAAGTACAAGTGGCCAGTATTCACTATGATATCAAGAAACTGGAGCTTTAAAAGGAATATATTTTGAAGAGGATATCAAATTTTAGAGAGTCTATTGCTCTAAAAATATCTTTTACTGACAAATAGTTGGAGGAATGTGTCAAGGCCAAGGAAACTTATTCTACCTTTTTGAATTTAGATCTTAATGCAGTTGAGATTGCATCATATTCTTTATGTACAACCTCTACTAAATCCACCAAGGAGACATGGACTAAAGTATGGATAGTCTGAAAACAAATTTTGATGATTGCATTTGAGAAGATTCTACTAGCCTAAGATAGAAAGACAACATTTTTGACAACAGATGGACACTTTTTGGATAGATTTTTACATTGTGATCTTTTTAATTGATGTCAAAGAGGGAGAGATACAATGTGAAAATTGTAAATCAGGTAAAGAAAAGATACAAGTGCAAAGTATATTGTAAGGGGAAGCATATGTAAAGATGGATAAATGTAAGATATGCAATGTTTATGCAGGTTTTGTTACTTAGCCAATTTTCCCTTTTTTTTGCCATTAATACCAAAGGGGGAGATTGTTGACAATTGGATAAAGGAGATATGTAATTTTTGTCATTTATAGAAAAACATGATGTGCATGCTTATAGGAAACCTCAAAATTAAAGATACTTAGCTTTTAGTAATCATAAAATTGTCTAAGTGCAAAATTTGGTATACAAGAGTGTATTATTTTGTTTATAACTTATTGCTGATGTCATATTATGACTAGAAAAGTTATATAGAGATAGTATACATGTTGGTGATGATGTGTATAACCTAAAAAGTTAGTTTGGACTATACAAAAAAGAGATGCTTGTGTTTTAGTGAAACATGACAGCAGAATTGAAGGAAAGGATTATTTTGTTGACAAAATAATTACTTGTCCAAATAGGGCTGACATCCTAGATGTTCACTCTAAGTTGTAGAAATGAATTATGGTCTTAGGAAACCTAGTAGCAATTTGTGTAACATCATGGTATTTATGCAAAGGACATCTTGCGATGATAAGTGGTGATTATATGTGCTATTGTAATATTGAGTAATTGCATGCAAAGTTTCATGAGAATGGTATATGCGAAGTTTTGTTTAAGCTATTTTGTGATTTGAGATTGAGTTGAAGATTAGAGATCAATCAAGGAAGAAGTTATAGTACCTATATTCTAGAAATTTAATTATTTGTTTGGGAAATGAGCTCTTCTTGTAATTGGAAGTGCATTTTTGGGTAGTGGGCTCATTTTGCATCTACTATACTACAACTCCTAACAAGATTGGAATCTCCTAATACGGATTCAAAGTCTCCTAATAGGGACTCCTTATATTGAATTCTCTCATTGAATCCTAATAGGGTCCATCCTCTAACAAAGAACTTATATATCAATATATTATCTAGTGGGTATCATCCCCATTGGGATTTTCCCTTGGCCAGGGTTTCCCTAGTTAACCAAATATGGTGCTATGAGTTATCTTTGTGCATTGTTATTGTTACTACATTACTTTATTACTTTTTAATCCACAGTTTAAAGTAAGAAATAATATCTAGTTGATGACTAAAGTTTGTACATTACTGATTCACCCACCCCCCAGTAATCCTTATTTCTAACAATTCCTACCATAGGTTAAGAAGGACCAAAAGTGTTAGAACCTTAGATTGAGGTAAATAAGGAGGAAAATAAAGAAGAATTGAGTGCTACTATTTTTATCTCTAGCACTGATGCACAAACATGACTTAGTGGTGACACTTCCTCATCATCTCCTAAAGAAGAGTTGAGAAAAAAACACCTTTACATCTATAGAAAATAAATAAATGAAGAACCTCTCTCCTAACATTGAAGTTAGTTTGGTTGAAGTCATTAAGTTATCAAAATTGGATTTGGAAAATTTCACTCTTGAGAAAATAGTTTTGTTGCAAGAAATTTTGGCAAAGAAGAAGAGACATGAGGAAATAAGGAGAGAACATAAAAAAAGCATGCATTGCATGATGTTAAAGATATTTTTGTTAAGAGTTTTGATATTCAAAATTTTGATGGGCAAGCCCCAATAATTTTCTAGCTTGTAAATATTGTTGATCAAATAAATGTTGGAGATGTAGAATTAAATGAAAAGTTGATGGATCATTCTACAAAAAAATTTGAACATAAGGTTGTAGAATTTTATTTTACAACAATTATCGAGTGCAGGAACATGTGCAAAAAATTGAAGAACTAATTTAGAGAATACAACATTTGTATAATATTTTATGTGATGTGCCAAGATTTAAGAGTGATCTTCAAGCCAACATTAAAAAGATTCAAGATTACTTGAAGACAGAAAGAAACACTCTTTTTCATCCAACTGAATCTAGTTCACAACACTATAACAAGTTATTGGATTCTCAAGGAAAATTGGTTGAGCTTCAATAAGTTGACAACAACATGAGATAACAGTTGATATCTATTCAAGAAAAAATGATACCTCACTTTGAGGTTATGCAAAAAGAAATTAAAACAACCCAAGATCTTATCAATGAAGATCATAGTCTTTAAGTGGATGGCAATTTGATTGATTTGGTAGCTAGGCTACAATTGTAAAATCATACTTTGGAATTAGTAAGAACCATTTGGGATCATGCACTTTCTATGATCACCCAAATTCATAAATTTTTTATTGAAAAATATGGTTTGATTCCACCCATTCAACTCCAACAACAACCATAAGTGATAAAAAAAAGGGAGACTCATTACATATTTTGAATGGAGAGAAGAAGAAATGAAGAATTTGGAAAGTTCAAAGTTCAATCAGAGTTCAGAGTTCATCAGAAAATCAATATGCAAAAGATAGGGTATGACTATACTAAAATAATCAGACTACTTAGAGTCATGTGTATATATTGTTCACTATTTGTTTATTCAAAATAAGACAAAAGTTTTGTAGTTATATATATTTTTGAACAAAGTCATAGGATTAGGGGGAGTACTCATGTTTGTAACAATGTGATCATGAAAAAGTGATTTTTCCACTGATGTCAAAGGGGGAGATGTTGGAAATATTTAGGATAAGATAGGTTACTAAGAGGGGAGGGGTGAATCAATAACTTATAAAATCTTTAAACAATTCAACATTTTAACTATTCACCATTCATTCATCTAAACTACTGCATAACTGAAAGAACAAACATTCATTGCACATGTACACAGAGATTTGGTGACCCAGAAACCTTCCAAATAGAAAGTAAAATTGGGGTCGAGATGATACCCTAAAAACTTCAATACTACAGTATAAAGTTGGCCTATTAAGGCTTATAGTGATCACTTCTGGTGATCTACCCTATTAGGAGCAAGTAGGACTACTAGATCCACCTTGTTAGAGGATTTACAAACATACAGTGAAGTATGCACTCTGTTAGCAAATTTACAAAAAGACTAGTAGGTCCACCCTCTTAAAGGATTTTAAACTAATTCACCTATTAGGATGAAGTAGTGGATCTGCTTACAACTATTTGGTGATAAGATCCTTGTTGTGTTGATTACCTGATGTGATAGGTATAACTTTTCTACTCCTATGTTGACCTTGCTGCGTTCCTTTTATTCTGCTGCTGATTCGCTTTTACTTTTCTCAAAATATATCAATACCTTCTTCATATGCGAACTTCACTCCTTTTTTTAATTTTTCACCATACCATCCTACAAATGATATCATACATTACATATATACCATTCCAATATTTACAACTACAAGGTCAGCCAAAACATAAGTGACCAAAACATTACTGAGTTGGCTAGATAGTAGACAACTCGGGTTCCAAAAGCTGACTTGGTGACCTTATGATACTCGACATCTACTACATTACTCAACATCATCATGCACTCGGTAGAAGTAGAGGCTCGGTTCATACTAGCCACACAATACTGCTTGGAACTCGATAGTCATTAGTGACTCGGTAGATATAGTGTCACTCAGTAGAAGCTAACTTCTTCATTTACCTTGTTGTGCTTGGTGAACACTAAGTCCTTCATTTACCTTCCTTTTCTCGATGAACACTGAGTTCTTCATTTACCTTGCTTTTCTCAGTGAACACTAAGTTCTTCATTTACCTTGCTTTGCTCGGTGAACACTGAGTTCTTCATTTACCTTGCTTTTCTCAGTGAACACTGAGTTCTTCATTTACCTTGCTTTTCTCGGTGAACATTGAGTTCTTAATTTACCTTGCGTTGCTTGGTGAACATTGCGTTCTTCATTTACCTTGCTTTGCTCGATGAACACTACTAAACTACCCATTCACTCGGTATCCTTTGGAATGCTCGGTGAGAATTGTTTACCTATTGAACTTATAAGGTAGCCACTGAGTGCTTGGTATACACTGTAGACTAAGTGATGAGCTCGGTAAGCATTCAGAATTGAATAAGTGTTTGCACTAATAACAAATATATCATAATTCCAACAATCCCCCCCTTTGGCATTAGTGACAAAAACACTTATGAGCCAAAGCTTATGTGCAAGATTTGACATCCTGATTTACATATATCTCCCCTGTACAATATACACATAGTATTTACAAATATCTCTATCTTTTCTTTGGTACTCTATCTCCCCCTTTTTGATAATAATTCCAAAGTAAACAATATGTATTTACAAAGAAACACCAAAATGAGAGATAAAATCAGAATGTACCTTGAGAATAAGAGCCAAAGTCTTATCCCAATTTTCTTGCAAAATTTTGTAGGTGGAGAGTGCTATCTGAACTTTAGCTGAAAGTTCAATCACATGATCTGCAACTGAAAAATTGTTGTCATGGATCAATGTTTTGGAGTAGGTAATGTGTTTGTGCATTGTATCCATGATAGGAAGAATCATATTCTGGATGTCAATCAAGGTAGATCTGATCCTTGCTTCCTCTCTCAACAATTCTACCTCCTTCTTTTCTGACAAAAATTTGATTCAGAAATGATGGGATGAACTTGAATTGGGGTCAAGTTGTAGCATTTGGGCACTGACCTTCATATCCTCATCAATTTTATTCAATTTTTCTTTGATTTCCTTGGTGTACTCGGTAACATGACAAATTTTGGCAAAAGGTGAAGGTACATTATTAAAAGAATTTTCAAGATAGACCAAAATTGTGGACAATTCTACCTATTTTATTGCAATGTGCTGAGCAATGTGCTCAAGCACCTTATTATCAAATTTTCTTTCAGCCTTTTCAATCAATTTTTCTTGACCAGAGGTGTCCTCATTGAATTTATTTACAACCTCTTCTAATTGAATCAAAATATGTTGAGTAGAATCTACTTCAACACCTATAGCTTCTGTAATTATATTCCTGGCATTCTCAATTATTTTGTACTCCTTATCCCTTTCAGACTTTAACTACTTCTACGTAGCCTTCATCTGTATTAGTTGACTAGCATACCTCATCTCTTCAATGGTAGCATTTTCATAGTCAATTTTTAGAATCACTATCTCTATGTCTAAGTCAATATCTTTAGGAATTTCTTTTCCAGTAATCAAAAGTCTTAATGGTTTCTTTTGTTTGGCTTCTATGATGACTGGTTTGACTTTGGGAATAGACATAATAATGGAGATGGAAGGACTAGCAATGAAAACTGGGATACTTGAGGATTGAGTGCCAATAGGAGTATTTATCGGATCAAAAATTGGAATATTTCCCAAAAATGATGGTATACTCGATAATGCAGTATCTAAACTAACTGGATTTGAAGTAGATGCAGATAATACTGACAAAATTGTAGAACAAATTGGAATTGATGAAGACAAAATTGTGGAACTTACTATTTTTTTAACTGAGGATGATGGATTTGAGGAGACTGGCTTGGTAGCTAAAGAAGTAATAGTCAGCTCAGTAGATGAAGTGCTTGGCACATCTGTCTTAGATACCTGGAGTTGGGAGGAGGCCAATAAAGATTGAACAATTGATGTGGCAATTGTGCTCACAATCTCACTTGTAGAAGCTATCTCCTTGGTGGCTGAAACAATTTTTGGTGGAGAGTGAGGAAGGGATGCAATCACTGCTGTTGCAATTTTTACTGGATCATCTTCCTCCTTATCTTCCTCTTTAGCTTCTTCCTCCTTGTCTTCTCCCATTAATGAATGCAGCTCTCCTGGTGAGACTATGATGGATGGAGTGCCATCAATATCATCACTGTCATTGATGTCATCATCCTTGATTTCCACTGGGTCTTCACTGGGCTTATGTAGATGATAGATGTTTTTCAACATGTTTGTAGCATCATTTACAACATGCTTAATGTCTTTGAACAAAAATTAACATGTGTGAAATCTGATCATCATTTTACCTTCATGGTTTTTTATTGAAGTTTTTACTTCTGCTCCAGTGAGACTTGGTTGAAGATTCTTCAGGGATTGCTCATAGATGTCTTTTACCATTTGGTTTGCTAATTTCCATCTTAGTTGCAATCTCTCCAACATTTCTTTTGAGATTTGGGAGGCAAGCTAGTTCGGGGAGTATTTCCATTTACCCATCTTGCTGAGTACCAGTTCCTCTATTTGCATTTTTTCAACATCTGTTCTAGTTTCAAATTTCAATGCCTTGAAATTTGTAATGCCTACTCCTTCTTCCAATTGTTTAAACCTTTCCTCAAATGTAGGTGTAGGCATAACTAGTATAGGTTCTTGCTTACCTTTTCTGGTTCTTCTTGTGAATACTGTAGTAGGCTTCTTCTTAGGTTTGGTAATTATTACCTTACCTTTCTTCTTTGGATATTCTTCTTCAGTTCCTTGTTCTCCTTTTTCTTCTTCTCCTCCTTCTTCTTCATCATATCCTTCATCCTCACCTTTTCCTTCTATTAGCATAAGAGGGCGAGATGCAATTTTCAATTTTGCTATCTTCCTCTTGCCTTTATTTATGGCCTATGGTAGCTTGATTTCAAGCTCAATTCTGGCCTTTGCTTCATCATAGGTTCCAAAAATTTGTTTCCTTGGGTCTACTAGCTCATTTACTAGTGCTTCTATTATGTCTCTAGCTTCATCAATATTTACCTCAGGGAAGAGGTTTTACCCATGCAACTCGGGGTCTGACTACCTAGATGTACACCTTATCACAATCAACCATGAAGCATACATCATCTCTATAATCTTCAACTAATTTGGTTGGAATTTGAAACCTGTTATTCATTCTCTCCTTGAAATCTTCAAAATAATTGTCCATGATGCTATCAAAAATTTCAGCCATCTCTGCCACAAACTCATTTATTTGATACAAAATTGGAATGTCTTTTCTCCATACAATAGTTCCTTTAGATGGAAAGAATTTTTGAATGTAGAAAAATAAATAGATCAACAAAGAACCGAATTTACAAGGGTTATTCTTGGAAGTCCTTATACTATCCATATTTTTATTCGATTGTTTCAGCAATACTTCAGATAGATCAAGTTCAAGGTTTTTCTTTACAACCTTGAGGGCTAAATCCACAACTTCACAAGGTACACTATTCAATCTACTAGAACTATATAATTTATATGCAATTACATGTATGCCAAATCTTAGTTCGACATCAGATACAGTGTTGACTTTTAAACCTCTACCTTCCCATTCGGCTAGGGTTTGCCTTTATAATTCCTCTTGACTTAGGGTTTTGGTGGTTTTGGCTTTGCTGAGCATAGGGAGACCCATGATTTTGTGAATCATTTTCTTTGTGATTAGCACTAGCTGCTCTAACCATAATTGTCTATTGTGTACCTGACTCAAGATATACCTAATCCATTTGGTTTGGAAGTTTCTAGGCATATGTGAGATATGAGTCAATCCTTTGGTTTCAAGATGCTTGAACTCAAGTTTCAGAGAGCCATCTACACTCATTTCACCTAGGGCACTGTCCATTTATAGGTTTTTGATTTCTTGAATAGAACATTTGAAATGAGTAAAAATATCATTGATAAAAAGTACCTTAGGAGGTATTTGTGATTGAGCTCCAGTTGGGTCGAGTGATTAAGCAACGGTCAAAACAATCTTGAAGTTGGGTGCTTTCCATTCTATACCTTTTATCAACATTTTTGAACCTCTTTTCACCTTGGTGCTACTGGTACAAGTGGATGCCATAGCTTCTCGGTAAATATAAGAAAATCTTGAACAAAGTCTTCGCTTGAAATTCGCTTAGAATCACTTGGGATTTGCTCTGGATTCACTAGAAATCTTTTAGCTCTGAGTATTCTTAAGTCACGGTGAAAAATGAAATCAAATTTTTCCCTTTTGATGGAAATACTATCATTAATGCTCGGTACAAAGGTAGATGAGATGACATAGTGCTTTCCAGTCTATCATCGATCTACTCGGTAAAAGTTTTGTAACTCAGTGATCAAACAAAATCTTTGATACTCCCGACCTAGCTTGGTAAGGTCTTTAACCAACCTTGCTCGGTAGATGCAACATGGTGAATAATAACTTTTCTTTGGTCCTTGAACCTAAAATACTAATTTGATCATTTGCACTCTTTCACTCTTGAACTGCTTGAGATATGGCTTGATGATGCAGTTCTTGTTTCTTTTTAAATCTAATTGGAAATGGTGGAGTCACCCATTTGTTGAGTGACATGACCATCATTTGAACTATCTTGCTCGGTAGATTTAGGAATCCATTGTTGTCTCATCTACTTCTGAATGTTATCAGCTTTAGTTTTCTTTTCATCTTCAATTCTTTCAGTATTCATGCAATTCTTGGCTATATGACCAAGTTTTGTACACGTATAACATCTTACTATTGTGTCTCTTTTCCTCAAGTGATGCCTTGAACAGTCTTTGCCAACATGTCCGTATTCTCCACAATAATGACATCTGCACCAAGTATTGTAGTCCCATCCAAAGATTGCTTTGACAAGTTGTTCAGCTGGATTGAATGATTTGGATCTGCATTGGAATGCCTTGTGACCATGTTTTTTGCATTTGTGACATTTGCCTTCAAATTTTGGTTTTTCTTTGCATTCATTAGCTTTGTGACCATGCTGATTGCAGTTGAAGCATTTGCCATTGAATTTTCCTTTTCCATTACTCCAACATTTTTTTGATGTATGACCTATCTTGCCAAAGTGATTGCAAGTGGGTCTTTGATTCCCTTAGGCACCTTGTTTGGAGGATTCACCTTCTTCCTTGTATCCAAGACCAACTTTACCTTTTTGTTACGAAGATTCTGCTCATGTTGTTGATTCAATTGGTTCATTTCTGTTTGAGATTTCATCATTCTTTCATTGATTTGCCTTTCAGTGATCAAGTCATTTTCCAAAATTTCATTGATTTATCTCTCAAATCTCAGAGCACTTTGTAAGCTTGCATTGATTTGTCTTTCAGTGATTAAATCATTTCTTGAACTTTCATTCTTAGATCATAGATTCATAACTTCTTCATTTGCATTAGATAGTTGACCTACAAGATTTTCATGCTGAAGGAATTGATTATTTCTTACCTCTAGGTCTTCATTTTCCTTGTTTCTTTGTTCCAAAACTTTACATAGCCTAATTGATTTGATTTCTTGTTCTCTTTTAAGCTTCCTTACTTCTTCCTATAGAGAATCATTCTTAGCTAGGAGTTCCTTGACTGCTTCATTAGCTTCATTTGAACTACTTGATGGTAAAAGGTCTTCAATCTTCTCTTCAACATACTGATGATCATTCATTTGTCTTGCAAGTTCCTTCCTTCTTTTTAGGGATTGAGAAAGATGCTCCTTTGCTTCCTTGAGTTGAGCCATGGCCATTTCTAGATCTAGCTTTTCATTTTCAATAGATTTTTCAAGTCTAAATATCTTCATTGTCCTTGATCTTTGCTCAAGTTGTCAAACTTTATCCTAAGATCCACAATGCTCAGATACCAATTGTTGAAAATATTCAGGATAAGATAGGTTACTGAGAGGGGAGGGGTGAATCAGTAACTTATTAAATCTTTAAACAATTCAACATTTTAACTATTCACCCTTCATTCATCTAAACTACTGCATAACTGAAAGAACATTCATTGCACATGCACACAGAGATTTGGTGACCTAGAAACTTTCCAAATAGAAAGTAAAACTGGGGTGGGGATGATACCCACAAAACTTCAATATTGCAGTATAAAGTGTGCTTGTTAAGGCTTATAGTGATCACTTCTGGTGATCTACCCTGTTAGGAGCAAGTAGGACTGCTAGATCCACCTTGTTAGAGGATTTACAAACATACAGTAAAGTATGCACTGTGTTAGGAGATTTACAAAAAGACTGTTAGGTCCACCCTGTTAAAGGATTTTAAACTGATTCACCTGTTAGGATGAAGCAATGGATTTTCTTACAATTTTTTGCTGATAAGATCCTTGTTGCATTGATCACTTGATGTGATAGATATAACTTTTCTACTCCTATGTTGACCTTGCTATGTTCCTTTTATTTTTCTGCTGATTTGCTTTTACTTTTCTCCGAATATATCAATACCTTCTTCATATGCAAACATCACTCCTTTTTTTTAAATTTTTCACCATACCATCCTACAAATGATATCATACATTACATATATACCATTCCAATATTTACAACTACAAGGTCAGTCAAAACATAAGTGAACAAAACATTTCTGAGTCGGCCAGATAGTAGACAACTCGAGTTCCTCAAGCTGACTTGGTGACCTTCTAATACTTGGCATCTACTACATTACTCAGCATCATTATGCACTTAGTAGAAGTAGAGGCTCGATTCATACAAGCCATACAATACTGCTTGGAACTCGGTAACCATTAGTGACTTAGTAGATATAGTGTCACTCGGTAGAAGCTAACTTCTTCGTTTACCTTGCTGTGCTCAGTGAACACTAAATCCTTCATTTACCTTCCTTTTCTCAGTGAACACTGAGTTCTTCATTTAACTTGGTTTTCTTAGTGAACACTGAGTTCTTCATTTACCTTGCTTTGCTTAGTGAACACTAAGTTCTTCATTTACCTTGCTTTTCTCGGTGACCACTGAGTTCTTCATTTACCTTGCTTTGCTTGGTGAACACTGCGTTCTTCATTTACCTTGCTTTGCTCGATGAACATTGCTGAACTACCCATTCACTTGGTATCCTTTGGAATGCTTGGTGAGAACTATTTACTTGTTGAACTTATAAGGTAACCACTAAATTCTTGGTATACACTATAGACTAAGTGATGAGCTCGGTAAGCATTCAGAATCGAATAAGTGTTTGCACTAATGACAAATATATCATAATTCCAATAGGAGATTGTTGGTCTCTCTAACTATTTTTATCTATTAGTGTCAAACACTTAGTCATGTACTAGGTAGAGTCAGATGATCATCACTGCAACTAAGCTACTCTATATAAGATGAGTCATATAGATAAACTTGTATATATCAAGCTCTATAGGAGTCAAGTATATATCTGAGTGTCATAAACATATACAATGTATGTTGAGTGTCAAAAAGAGTAAGTGACAAGAAACGCATAATTTACATTCAAGTCAGGAATGATGCAAAATTTGTGGTAAATGATTTTCAAGATGACATGCACATGATATTGAATATTTGTAGAGTTTGTTACAACAAGTTTTACTTCTCAGAGGGTATATCATTGATATGGTCAAATATTGTAACCCTAACAAGTTAATTTTATTACCGTAGTAGTGAAGATTTGTGGGTGTCATCCCCACCCTAGTTTTACCTTCATTCTAATGTGTTTATGGATAACAAAAATCTCTATGTTATGTTATTAAATTTCGTGCATGTGAATGATAGATTAGATCTATATGCTATAACAATTTGATTATATAAGTGATGCATGCATAAGAAATTGAGTATGAGATGGTAAATGTGGTGACTACTTTATAGAATTTTTGAAAAGGTTAAAGTGTTATAGATCTTGATTCACCCCCAAATTTCTTAGTCTTTAATTAAGAGTTCCAATATGGAATAAGGTATGATAATCCCAGAGGGTTAGATTGATTTGCAAATGCCAATCATGGCTTTAGTCATTGCCAAATTTCTTAAGGGTTTTGAGTGGGGTTTTGTTAATTTCCCTAGCCTAACCATTACCTTATGGGAAATATGGGCTAGAGAAATGATAATGTGGAGGGAGGTGCACAACTCTTCCATATTTAGGTTTTCAAAGTTACCTCCATGGTCTATAAAAATGTTGCTAGGGATATTGAAGTGGAAAACAATATGATATTCAACAAATTTGGACACTTGAACTCTTGTGGCATTGGTATGTGGGACTACCTCAACCCACTTGGTGAAGTAATTTGTGGCCGTGATAATCCATTTGTGGCCTTCTTAAGATAAGGGTGCAATAACAAAAATAAGGTCAAACCCCCATCATGCAAATGACCATGGTGGTGTAATGGGTTGGAGATCTTGACTGGGGCCCATATTAGGTTTGCATGTTGCTGACAAGATAAACATTTTTTGATAAAGTCAGAGACATTATATTCAATAGTAGGACAATAATAGCACTCTCTTAGGAACTGTCATGATAGGACAAAGAATTCAAAAATAATAATGAGGTTGAAACCTATGAGAATTCCTTTGGCAAGAAATCATGATTAGATAAAAAGAGTGCAAACCTCACTTCTCCAAGTAGGTCCAAGTTAAAGAGGATTTGTCCAAGTGATAGGGTTGTGTGCTCAAGTCTCGTCAAGCTTTCAAAGGATGGGAGATGGAAGTGTGAGATGGGTGTGAATTTGAGCATGATAAGGGTGTATTTGATGACTTTTTTCTTTGCAAGAGCATTATAACATTAACATAAAGAGTAGATAATGGACCATAAAGGGAGAGGGGTTCATTTATAGGCCAAGGGAGATGAAGATGGAGGGTCAAGATGCAAAGATAAAATAATGGCAATACATGGCTAGGATACAAGGACAGGGAAGCACATGGATTGTTCTTTCTCAAATCCATAGCCTTGTGACAAGCTTCACAAGGAGATAAGATGTGAGACAATTAGAAAAATGGAGGGAAAGTGGGGGGGTGCATGAGTTAATTGGGTGATGAAGTGTGTAAGAGGAATGTAAGGAAGTAAAAGGGATGTCTAAGGAGCCATTAAATCTCTATAAGATCCTTTAATGCATGTGGGTGGGAATGTAAGAGATGTGATGGGAGGTTTGACTTTGGTGTGGTTTAGGAATTCTTAATCTATGATTAAAGTTGTTCACATGATTAGGATGGGGATTAGGCTTGGATTAGAGGGGGGATTAGGAAGCAAGTGACATGCTAGAGGAATGCAATTTGATTGGGTAATTAAGTGGGTTTAATTAGTTAATTAAATAGGATTAGTATGGTCGAATGGGTTGGGTTGAGTTAGAACTAATGATTTAGGTTTGGGTTAAGGGTTAGTTAGGGGTTGAAGATTTTCTTAAAAACATTTATTTAATAAAAAGGGATTTTGGAATTAAATAAAATATATATTATGCATTTATTTTATTTAACATAAGAATAGGGATTTAATTAATAATTATATACTTTTGGTTGTCATTTAATTTTTCAAATTGGACTATAGTCAATTAAATAAATAAACAAACTAGAGCATGTCATAAAAATAATTAAATATTAAATACTTAATCAATAATTCCTTAGGAGATGACTAAATAGAATTACTTAAACGATTTAATAATATTTAGGTGTCTACAATGAGCACTAAAATAAAAGTATAATGATTCTTTGAATATTAATATGCAATTCATCCATTCACTTCAATTCTTTTCAAAATTCTCTTCAAATCTCTCTCTTGTTTTTGATTGATTCTATAACTATTCCTACCTACATCTTCTATGGTGTATCTAATAAATATATTGCATTATAACTAATGGTTTAGTATGATTTATGTGTTGGGTGTATGTACGAAGCCTAACAACCATATGTTTTATTTATGATTTTATTATGTCTTCCCTCCAATTTTATTGACTCTTCATTTCATATGTGTCTCTTTAAATGTAATTCATTGGAGGCTTATTGTATTATGATGTTATATTCAAAGAATTGAAGCTACAACTATGATGTGAAATTCAAACTTATATTAAAAAGAGATTTTCCCCTACAGTGTGGATGTAGCTACAAATAATGGTGAACCACAATAAATACTTGTGTTGTGTATTTAATTTCTATTATTGTTCTATTTCTTTTCATTTTTCACTTTCAACATACTTCACGATTGGTATTAGAGCTTGACATAGTTGCTTGTATCAACTTCAATGCTTAAAATTTTAGAGTCATGAAAGATTTGAGAGTGCACAAATTAACTAGACATAATTTCACTCTATGTAAAGTAGATATGTGTTTGTTACTGGTTAATCAAGAATTATCACTTGCAATTGGAGGAAAAACCAAGAAATTGGCTGCAATGTAAAATGTAGATTGGGAAAAGATTGATGCTAAGGCAATGGAAACAATCTTTATTTTATTATGTAAAAATATTTTATTCAATTTATCAAATGAATTGACAACAAATGAAGTTTGGCATAAAATCCAAATATTGCTTGAAACAATGTCCATCGTAAATTATATTTTTATTAGGAAGAATCTCTACAAGCTTAAAATGAAGAAAGGCATTGTGATGTCAAATCATAAAAATGAGTTAAACACCTTATTATGTCAAACAACCTTAGTTAGCATGAATCAAATGATGAAACTAAGCCTATCATCTTGTTATGTTTCTTATTGAATAGTTGGGATGGTTTAGCTATAGTAGTTAGCACTTCAAATTCCACTAAGAGAAAGTTGGTCTATGATGAAGTAGTGACCACTCTACTTAGTGATGATATGATAATAAGCAACAATGAATCCTCATCCAATGAATCCTTGATGATAGGAAATACTAAAATTAGAGGAAGAAACCATAATAGGGGGAGAAAAAACCATAATATAAGATCCAAATCATCTAGGTGCTCAAAGGAAAAGGAAAGGAAAGGAGGAGATTTCTAGTTTTGTGAAAAAAAGGCCACATGAAGAAATATTGCTGAAGTTATAAAAGAGCACATAAATGAGTGCATGAAAGTGAAGCCAACATAGCCTATGATAAATATGATGGTGTCTTGATATTATCTACAAATAATACTAATTTATCTTCTTGAGTTTTGGATCTCGATACATCATTTCATGCCTCTTCATGTATAAAATACTTCATAAATGATCAATAAGGTAAGTTTGGTGAAGTATATTTATGTGATAATAAAGTATGTGAAATAGTTGGCCAAGGAGAAATTTTGTTGTATTTGAAAGGAGGTATTAAATGGTTATTAAAATATGTGTGTCATGTTCCAAAATTAAAATGAAATCTAATTTTTGTAAGTCATCTCTACACATAAGGTTTTCTCACTTCTCTAATTGACTCATGGAAATTCACTAAAGGATCCATGATAGTTTCAAAATGAGACAATATTGGGATTTTTTGTATTGTAGAAGATATTGGTGAAGTGGGGGAAACCATGAGAGTTGTAGATAGTAATTTAGAATTATGGCATCAAAAGCTTGCTCATATAAGAAAAAAAGGCCTTGATGTTATGCATAAGAGGGAGTAATTAGCAGGGTTTAAATTAGTTGATTTCCAAAATTTTCCAAATTTCCTTTATAGAAAACAAAATTGGGTCATCTTGAGGTTTGGGAATGAAAAGAAGGGCACACCCTTGGTATTGGTCTACTACAATGTTTTTAGACATACCAAGGTAACCTCTATTGAAGGAGCCAATTACATTCTTACTTTCCTTGAAAAATGCACTAGAATGGTCTTATTTACACTTTGCATAAGAGGTTTGATGTTTTTAGTAAGTTTAAAATTTTCAAAGCACTAGTCAAAAATTAGATTGGTCACAAAATAAAGTGTTTGCAAATGGATAATGGTGGAGAGTTTTGTTCATAGGAATTTGATTCCTTTTGTGCAGATAATAGTATCCATATAACCAAGATTGTTCCATTCGCTCAATAAAATGGAGCAATAGAGAGGATGAATAGAATAATCCTTGAGAGAGCTCATTGTATGCTCACTAATTTTGGTTTAGGCAAGGAGTTTTGGGAAAAGACATAAAAGTCAACAATTTACTTTATCAACCAAAGTCCATCATCTTGATTATATTTTGGAATACCAGAGGAAAAATGGTTGGGAAAGAGAATCTCATATTCTTGCATTCGAGTGTTTGGATGTAAAGCCTATGTTATTGTTTGAAAGGAGAAGAGGATGAAGCTTGACCTAAAGTTAAAAAGAGGCATATTCATGGGTTATGGTGAAGACCATTTTGGTTTTAGAATTTGGGATCTAATTGAGAAGAAAATCATAAGAAGAAGAGATGTAGTCTTCAAGGAAAATGTATTCCCAACATTTAATATGGAAAAAAACTAGCATGTGAGTATGCTCCTTTCTCTATTTTTGATAATAAAATTAATGTTGGTAGAAAATAGAATATTTTTTGTCCAAATATCTTATCTCCCACATCAATTTTAGCTCCCACCCCTCTCTTCTTCTATTATTATGTCAAATAAAAATAATGAATCTGGGGAACAACATAATAGTTCTTATATTCATAATTACAATGAGGAACATGGTGAACAATATATTTCAAATATAAATATAAATATAGAAAAATCTTTGTTCAAGCATGGAGATAAAAAAATCCTTTCATAATGAGAATGATAGGAAGCCCATAGTGATTACCACATGGAAATTTATAGGCCCTCTCATCTAAATCACTTATGAACCCCTACCTCTCATATTTATTGATCACAATTAGACTACTAGAAAAGTCCACAAGAACACTAAACATAGAGTCCAACATAACCATTTTCCCCTATCTAAGAAATTGGTGACCATATCAGCCCACTGGCTAAAAAAAACGTAACTCTCCCATTGGCCATAGACATTTCTAGCAATATGAGACTTTACTTCCCATAGTATTGTGTTTTGCTCGCTCATGTTTCCCACTTTTCTCATAACAACACCTTGTCTCACATTCAAAAACATAATAGTGATGTGAATTCCCATTGTCCTATTAGTCACTCATGGTTCTTCAACAGTACTATGACAAGCGTGGTTTCTCTTAGTCCCATGAATAGTAAATGCACAGCACCGGGAAGTGGTAGTAGCACAATTAAAATTTCAAACAATTTTATTGAACCTTTCATCCCTACCAAAAAAGAGACACTATAGTATATAATCTATATTTATTTATTTCAACTCTCTCACATGCAGGTAAGGTGACCTCCATCTTGGAGCCTCACCCACAAGCTAACCTCTCATTTCATGACCATAGTGCAAAGCTTGTACATGGAAGAATAAGGGATAGTAGGATTGCTCCATCCAATCAACACCTATGTTACCTTGAAACAAAAGATACAAATATAGACTCATGGATTCATATTTTCATTCAGAAGAAGTTAATAGAGATTTAAATTTCAATCTCTAGTAGTCTCTATATGTTCCCGACCATCACTCTATTAGAAATAGGAAATATTAAGAGGGGGTAGTGAATCAATATTCCACAAAATTTTTCCCAACTATGGATATGTTTAACATTCTTAAAACATGGACATGTGATTAAACTAAAAAGTAAACATAATAACAACACAATGCAACTCATAACACGAATATTTTTTACTAGGGAAGCCCTGACCAAGGGAGAACCTCGATGGGGATTGTACCCACAAAATGATCCACTAATCAAAAGTATCTTGTGAAAGATATTGACCTTGTTAGGAGTTTCTTACATCCATATAGTATCTTTCTCCTTGTTGGAGGACTAGGCCTTGTTATAAGCCTCAACCCTATTAAGAGTTGTTATTACAATTATAAAAGTAGAAAGATGAGCCCAGTACTCAAACATGTATATACAATGATATATTTTGTACATAAAAGGTATAGATAAAAAAAACTCTTGACAATACTTGATATCTTCAATATTTGATTTTTCCTTTGTAGCTTTCTATACACAACTTCACATATACTATCCTTTCTATGCTCTAACTTAAAGTCAACATAATAATTACATTTCAATATAAAAAAGACATCACAAAACTTTTCATATAGACATCTTTCCTTTATAGCCTTTTGTTTTTTCCTATTAGTCTTCAAGTCTCCACACCTGTCCCAAAATATAGAATTGACTTTTTCTCACTTAGGGTTAACATATAGGATGTCACCCCATAATAGTCAAGTAATTAATTTGGTATACCAAAATAATTCCTTAACACAATTTACCATTTCCTTGCCTTTGTTCATTTCTTCTTGTACATGACTTTAACTAGTAAATCACTGATATATCTATCTATACAACTCATTATGATATGTGCTATGAGATTTAGGATCATTATACCCTACAATAACTTCCCTCAAGTGAGAAAATTCCAAATCACTTGCTGTGAACCTCACCAATAAAAAAGCTGTCTTTATTGACAGTTAATCTTTATGACACTTAGACAATTTTCTTAGTTATCTTCTCCAAAACATAACTCCAGAATCTACCCACTAAAAAAAAAATGTTTCAATAAGTGAAAACCTAAATTTATTTGTATACTCACGTCTTAGCCAAATTTCCAACAATATCTCATTTTGGCATTGGTGACAACATATAGGAAAATTGGCCAAGTCCCAAAGTTATAAAATTACAAAATGTGAAGTTCTTCACATGACCATACAAAATTTTCAAAATATGGATCATTACTATTTATATCCCATATTTTACATTATACATACTCCCCCTTACATTATACCTTATATCTCCTTTTACAATGTATACTACTCCTCCTTACATTATGCATTCTACAATTTTTCATGCTATTACTCCCCCGTTGACATCCATTACAAAGATGAGTGTCAAAAATTATTTACAAATGAAAATTTGAATATAACTCCAACTTACTATGATAATGGACTAGTTAACAATGTAATGAATAAGAAAAGCTACTTCTCAAACTAATTAGACCTTAATTACATGCATCTTTTGTAGAATCATATACACCTATAAGAAAGCATAAGCCATAAGATGATAATTTAATGGTTTGAGAGCCTAGATAGGTAAAATTTTCATAAGATACCTTAGCCTTCAGACAATCATCAAGTTGCTTCTGTATTCGGTCTATCTTTAGGGATAATTATTCTCTTAATAGAGAAAATCTCTGCAATGTCTTTTCCTTGCTTGCCTCCAATATTCTGCTCTCATCATGTATTTTGTTGATTCTTTTCTCCAAGTATTGACTTGAGCGTATACATTTCTTAACTATCTAATTAAAATTTTTAATTCTTTTTCTTTTTCTTTGATTTATGAGGTGAAGGTTTAAAATTATTAATGTGACAAGGCACATTTCTCATATAAGTCTTTACCTTCATGTACACACCTCAATATTTGATGCATGTGTCCAAATTTTCCAAATCATCCTTGACATTATTAAATGAATTGCTAAAAATATTAGCATCATGTTCAGCTTGAGCCTTTATAGTAGCAACTTCTACTAATGTCTTGAATTGATTGTCAAACTCTTGTACCTTGTTTGCCTTATTCTATGGGTCTCTCTCATTGATCTATATTGATAACCAAATTTGTATCTTACCTATAATTTTATCAGGAGTCTCTTGAGTATTTTTGATGCCCTTTATTTTCACAATGATTTCTCTAGTAGAAAATACTAACAACTGGCTGATCATTTCAAATTTTTTATGTTTTGTAGCTATCAACAATGTGCCACTCATGGTGCTTGCTAAAAAAGTTTCTAATCAAGACTTAGATAAACTTGGAGTCTCTTTTATTTATTCCTTGGTTAGTGAAACCAAATAGACTTAAAAAATTTAATTTTCATCCTCCTCCATTGCATAGACTAAGGTGGGAAGCTCTCTTTTGTTGTATCCTTTTGTTGACTTGGTTCATCTAGCTATTGATTGACCATAGTTTCCTCTTCTGTTCACCATAGTTTACTCTTGTGTCTCAACATTGATCAATTGTGGCATGAAATGAAATATTTCTTGTACAATTATCTTCCATTTATTTTTCAATTTGTCCTCAAGTGTCTAAGTCTATGATCTTGGATTCCTTGACTCCTTTTCTGTCACCACTTGTTCTTGTTTTATATCTTTCACCTCTACTTTTTTAGATTCTCTATTGTTTTTTTTTTTTCTCCCTTTCCTTTTCTAATATCTTATTCTACTTGATTTTGACTTGTATTTATTTTCATGTCATATTCTTCCATTTTTTGCAAGCTTTGTCCATAGATTTTTTGCATTTTCATAAGCTTCTTTATTTTGACATGTGGTGATAGGGCCACACTATCTAACATGTTGAAATATTTCTTATAAGCATTCATAAATTCCACCTTTTCCTCCTCAATATAATATAGTCTCATTTTGGATAAAGCATAATCCATCATTCTCTTAAACTTAATAATTCATTCTTTCCATTTCTATGTAATTATTATGTCCAAATCTTTGGAGATGAATGGTTTAATGTCTCTTGGTTCTTCATTGAAATTTATCATACTTAAAACAATACTAATTATTTTTTTCCTTGTTAAACTCATTCAACTTCAAATACCCATTCTTTAAGGTGTTATAATTTTTGTTATGCATGATATCATTTAATATATCTTTGAAAGTAAGCTTGTTACCATGTTTAGGAGATTTCATATCCTCTTCTTGAATTGCCTCTATTGATACAACCTCCTTTAGATTTGGTGATGCATTATTCTTTTCTAGTTGTTCCTATTTCTCTTATAGATCTCAACTTTTGGGGGTTTGATAGAGGTTGGGATGTTAGAAACAATAGTCCACAAATATAATTGAGAGGGGGTGGGGGGGTGAATCAATTATCCAACAATTAAAATATTTATCTTCTTTAAAAAAACTTAACCATTCAACCAAAGCAAAAAACTACCATAGAAAGATGCACATAGACAATTACACTAGATATGTTGACTAGGGAAACCCTTGATTAGAGGGAAAAATATTGATGGGAATGATGCCTACAAGATGATGTACTAATATAAATTTCTTTGTTAGAGGATGAACCTTGTTAGCAGTCAATTACAAAATTTAGTACAATGAGTCCCTATCAGAAGACTTTGAATCCTTACTAGGAGATTCCAACCCTATTAGGAGTTGTGGTATAATGTATGCAAGAAGAACCCATTGCCCAAACATGCAATTTCAATTACAAGAAGAGCTCATTGCTCAAACAAGTAATTTACTATTATCTTCTACTTTCCTCTATCCTTTAGTTTATCTTGTCAACTTGACCAATCACTGTCAAACCTTATATAGAATAGGTCATGAACCTCAGATCCAAATACTAAACCTTGGATCATTCAGTGAAACCTTGGTAATGAAGTTTCCTTCACTTCTACACTACTCTTCTCAACTTCACATTCCACACTTTTTGCTATTCATCAAACATTCACACTTTATATTCTTACCATATCATGATAAAGGAAATTGTCCTTCCTTTATAATGAGTCTATAAAATAATTCCCTGAGTTGGTTGTTAGTCCTTCTCAATTAATTATTATAAGACCACAACAAGAACATGTTACAATTAGTGACAACCTTAATCTTCCATCTTACAACTTGGATAACTTTTTTTACATGCAATATTATGATGAGTGAGCTTAGATACATCATTCTCAACATGTTTTCTCCATGTCCTCAACCTTGATCCTCAAGATATCAACTCTACTAAGACATATAAAAAGTTTACTAGACCATGCCTCTGTAAAATCTATCTCAGAACATAGATTACCAAAGCTTACAAAACTTCTTCTAGACTTATCCTTTCTTATTCCAACATTAATTGCATATAATAGATACTCATAAGTATCTCCCATAACCTTGGGTGTTTATCATGCTCAACTAGCCATCTATACCAACTTGATCTTCCCACTATTCTTCTGTTAGATACCACAAAAAATTGCTATGTAGATATAAAACATGCTATATTGACATCAATGACAAAATCAGTCATGAATGTAACATATCATCATAGTAGTACTCCCCCATATGAGTATCATCAGCATCCATGCTTCCAACCAATCTATCAACAATCTCCCAAATCTTCCAATAGTCTCCCCCTTTGGCATTGATGGCAACATAGATGAAAAACATCTAGTTCAAAGAATACCAACAAAATATTGTTTTAAATCTTCTTTATCAATCATTCTCCCATTGATATACCTTAATGTGCTCAATACCAAATCGTCATTCCACATAATGTGCTTATGCTAAACTTTTCCCTCAGCATAATATATCTCATACTAAAAATCTACCCTTTTGCATAATATTTTTCATGCCAAACTTCTCCCCCATTAACATTAATGTCAAAGGTAACCAACTCTATTGCATCAAATTCTACAATAACTAATACTTACTAGCTTGAGCATCAAAAGATACTATTCAAAACAACATCAACAAGAGTCCTAGATGACTCTGTCCATCTTAGACACTCCCTCATTTAGGAAGCATCATCATTCAGTCTAGACAAAAATGGTGCTCTATTACACTAGACTTATGCACTCTTGCATCTTCTTACTTTTATGTAGGAAGTGGCATAACCCCAAGCATACCAACCAAATACTCAAAAAACTCTTTGGGAAGAGGCTTAGTGAATATCTCTGCAATCTACTCTTTAATGTTCACATACTTCAATCTGATTTCTTTATTTGTAACTTTTTCTCTCAACATATGATACTTAATAGAAATGTGCTTAGTCCTCAAATGAAATACTAGATTCTTAGACATATTTACCATGCTTGTTTTTTCACAATGTATAACAACAAGTTCACTGATTTCTATCCTTATATCCTTCAACAACTGCTTCATCCACATTACTTGATTACAATTATTTGTTGCTACAACATACTCTGCTTCTACTGTATGTTGAGATGTACAATCCTACTTTTCTTAACCAAGAAACCAATCTTCCTCCAAGAAAGAAAGGTCCTCCATTGGTGCTCTTTTTGTCATCCATACTACCTGCCCAATCTGCATTAGTATAAGCACTTAGAGTAAAATCACTAGATCTATCACACCATAATCCAAATTCTAAAGTTCCTTTCAGATATCTAAATATCCTTTTCACTATTTCATAATGCGCTTCTCTAGGATCAGCCTAGAATCTCTTAACAATTCTAACTGAATTTTCTATATCTGATCTTGTGCGAGTCAAATATTTTAATCCTCCTATCATAGATTTGTACTTCTTTTGCTCAATTATATGTGTTTCATCCTTTGTAGATAAATTGTGTCCAGTTACCATAGTTGTTTTAATAGGTTTGTGTGTTTCCAAACAAACCTTTTTAGTAAGTCCTTTAGGTACTTAGTCTGAGAAATAAAGTTTCCTTCTTTATTTTGTATAATCTGCAATCCTAGGAAATATTTCATTTCTCCTACCATAATCATTTCAAATTCTTTCTTCATCTCTTTCACAAACTTCTCAGCTTCTTTATCATATCTCCAAATATAATGTCATCAAAAAATATTACTAAAATTATCAAACCATCATCATTTTCTTTGCAATACAGATTACTATCTACCATACCTTTGCTATATCCAGGGTTTGTCAAATGCTTGTCTAACCTTGCATACCAGGTGTTCGGTGCTTGCCTAAATCCATACAATGCTTTCCTCAGTCTTCATACTATGTCCTTGTCATCTATCAAAGGACATCCTTTAGGCTAGTCAATGCATACCTCTTCTTCAAGTTCTCCATTCACAAATGCTGACTTGACATCCATCTGATATACTTTGAATTTCTTCTATGTTGCATAGGCTAAGAATAATATTATTGCTTCTATTCTAGCCCCTGGAGCATAAGTCTCCTCCTAATCTATTCCTTCTTGCTATGAGTAACCTTTACATATGAATCTTGTGTTGTTTCTTACAATTTCTCCTTGCTCATTCATCTTGTTTATGAATACCCATTTAGTTCCTATCACATTATTATTTTCTAGTCTGGGATCAATTCCCATTTCTCATTCTTTTCTATCTAATCCAATTCCTCTTTCATATCTTGTTTCTAGTAATCATCTTTGCATGCTTCATCTACATTCTTAGGCTTAACTTGAAATATCAAGCATATTTCTTCATTTATTCTACTTCCTATCATCACACCTTTGTCTTTGTTTCCTATGATCTATTTTGGTGGGTGATTCTTTATCGTGTTCTTTCTTGAAGTAGGAGTTGTTATCTGAACTCTTGGCTCTAACGAAGGTTTCGAGATTTGTTCTTGCCTTGACTCTCTTTCATTTTGCAAATCATTGTTAGTCTAAAGAAATACCTCATCATTCCTTGGCTTAGTAACAACATCATCATCTGAATTGTAATAAACTATTCTCTCTTGTAATCTAAACTTCTCATTAATTCTCACATCTACACTTTCCATAATAGTCTTAGTTCTCTGATTATAACATCTATAAGCCTTTTTTTTCAATGAATAACCAAGAAAAATACCTTCATCACTTATAGCATCAAACTTACCAATGCCATCATCTCTCTTTAGGTAACACTTACTTCTAAATATTCCAAAATACTTAACTATAGGTGAGTGACCAAACCATAGTTCATAAGGTGTCTTATTTGTGTTTTTCCTGACTTGTACTCCCTTCATAGTGTAAACTATTATATTCACAGCTTCTCTCCAAAATGTCTTGGATACATCATTCTCTACTAACATAGCTCTTGCATCTTCTGTAATAGACTTGTTCCTTCTCTCTACGACACCATTCTGTTCAGAGGTTCTCAGAGCTGATAGTTGTCTTTTAATTCCATTTTCTTCACAAAACATGTTAAACTCATTTGAAGTGAATTCTCCTCCTCTATATAATCTCAAACATTTAATCTTCATACTAGATTCATTCTCAACTCTATTTTTGAATATCTAAAACTTGTCAAATGCCTCAGATTTCTCTTTAAGAAATGCAACCCACATCATTCTAGAAAAATCATCAACTAGAATCATAAAATACCTTTCACCATAGAATCCTCTAGTCTTTGTAGGACCATTGAGATCTGTGTGTACAATCTCCAACTTTAGTATAGTAGTAAACTTCTTGCTAGAAAAATCAGTTCTATTGTACTTTTCCAAAACACATTCCTTGCAAATTGTGTTAGTAGGCTTTACAATCTTTGACAAATCTCTAACAAAAAAAATTCTACTAGTCCTCACAATACTATCAGAGTTTATATGATAGAATATCTTATGCCATAACTAACTATCATCTACCTTAGCAACCAAACATGTCATTTTAGTAGGATTCAATTGAAATACATTACCTCTAGATCTGGTTCTTGTATGAATTGTGTTTCCATCTTTATCTCTAATCATGAATGTCTTTTTTTTGAACTGCAATTGATAACCTTTGTCTACTAGTTGTTTAGTACTCAAAATATTATGCTTTAAACCATCAACAAAGTATAAATCCTTAGTATTAGTTTTACTATCAAAAGTTATAGATCCAATACCTTTAACTTGGCATGCTACATTGTTTCCAACTTTGACAATTACTCCATCCTAACTTTTGAAGTCAACAAACTTGTTCATATCACCAGTCATATTATGTGAACAACCACTATCAATTATCCAATTAGATTTCTTCTCAACCTATGATAAGAAAGCTACCTTCTCTTGAATTTCTTCTTTAATTACCACAAATCCAATTTCATCATGACTAGCACTTAATGGTTGTTCATCAGAATCATTATCTTCATTTGCATACAAGAATTCTCTATCTTTTCTAGGTTTAATATTTCCTTTATACTTTTTGTCCCTTTTAGGACACTTAGATCCATAATGACCATATCTAATACAAGTCCAACATTTAAAGATTCTCTTACCTCCTTTTTCTCTTCTTACCAAAAGGGCTACTCCTTCAATCTTTCTATCTTCCTTAGATCTACTATTGCTAAAAAGTCTCCTCTAGTACCTGTGCTCCTTGATAAGTTAGGTTGAATATTCAAGCCACTAAAAGTTGTTTCTATTATGGTAAATTCTCTAGATTTCCTAAGTTCATTCTCAACTTCTTCAAGTCTTCCGAGCATTCTCTTCTTTGTGAAATCTTTGGTACATGATATCAACAACTGTATCATCTAAACTGTTAACTTGAATAGTGGTGTTAGAGTCTTCAATATCTTCCATATAACCTCATCATCTTCTTTGATTCATCCTTGAGCTTTAATACATGCAATCATTTCTAATATTCTACCTATATATGTTCTTATAGGTTCATCTTCCATCATTTTAGCATCTTGAAACACACAAATCCAACTTTGTAGTTTCAACTTCTTAGAGTGTGCATCACCTTCAAAACTATTTTCTAAAGCATTCCAAATCAAATGTGAAGTAGCAAGTGATTTTACATGATTTTACTCAATCTAAGGGAGTGTAGTCAATAGTTCTTCTCTAGCTCTCATGTCACATATGACAAGATCTCTTTCTACCTTGGTGCAAGTTTCCAAATCCTTTTCTTCAATGATTATTTTTGCTAATTTTGTCAAGATCCAATATCCTAGACCCATACATAGTAAATGTGTCTTCATCTTTTCCTTTTAGCTATCATAGTTTGTTCCATCAAACTTTAGACTATCTTTCCTAAATATGTTCACCATGGATCTCCCAAAGTTTTAAAACTTTTTCTTCAAGGACTTAAGGCTCCAATACTAATTGTTAGAAACAATAGTCCATGAAGATAACTTGGGGGTAGGAGTGAATCAATAGTTCAACAAATAAAATATTTATCTTCTTTAAGAAAACTTAACCATTCAACCAAAGTAAAAAATAACCATATAAAGATGCACATAGACAATTACACCAGATATGTTGACTAGGGAAACCCTTGGCCAGAGGGAAAACCCTAGTGGGAATGATGCCCACAAGATGATGTACTAATATAAATGTTCCTTGTTAGAGGATGGTCCCTGTTAGGAGTCTATTACAATATTTAGTACAATTAGTCCCTGTTAGGAGATTCCACCCCTATTAGGAGTTGTGGTATAATGTATGGAAGAAGAGCCCATTCCCCAAACATACAATTTCAACTACAAGAAGAGCTCATTGCTCAAACAAGTAATTTACTATTATATATTTTTTTCTTCTGTCCTTTCCTCTATCCAATTAACTGAACCAATCACTATTAGACCTTGTAGACTAGGTCACAAACCTCAAATCCAAATACTAAACCTTAGTTCACTCAGCAAAACCTCAGTAATGAAGTTTCCTTCACTTTTGCACTACTCTACTCAACTTTAAATTCCACACTTTCTACTATTTATTGAACATTCACACTTCACATTCTCACCATATCATGATAAAGGAAAATTTCCCTCATTTATACTAAGTCTATAAAATAATTCCTTGAGTTGGCTGTTAGACCTTTTCAATTAATTATTATAGGACCACATTAAGAACATGTTACACTTAGTGATAACATTAATCTTCTGTCTTGCAAATTGAATAAATTTTCATGCATGCAATATTATGATGAGTGAGATTAGCCACATTATTCTCAACATGTCTTCTCCATGTCCTCAACCTAAATTCTTAAGATATCAACTCTGCTAAGAAATATAACAACTTTACTAGAACATACCTCTGTAAACTCTATTTGAAAACATGCATTACCAAAACTTACAAAACTTCTTCTAGACTTATCCTTTCTTCTTTTGATGTTAACTACATATACTAGATACTTAGAAGTATCTCCCATAACCTCAAGTGGCTATCATGCTCAACTAGCTATCCGTACCAACTTGATCTTTTCACTGTTCTTTTGTCAAATACCATAGAAAATTGCAATGTAGACATAAAAAATGCTATGTTGACATCAATGAAAAAATCAGTCATGAATGTAACATATCATCATAGTAGTACTCCCCCATATGAGTATCATTAACATTCATGCTTCAAACCAATCTTACAACATGGGATACTCCTTCTTTTATTCCTTTCTAATTAGGCTTAGGTGAGGATTCTACTTCAATATCATCTGTTATCATTGGTTGAGGACTAGCCTTAGATCCTTCGATTTCCTCTTCCTCTTCCTCATTAACCTATCTAGAGGCTTGATTCTTACTCTTATACTTTAATCTACTATTTTACCATTAAGTGTGATCCTAGTAATTTTCTAGAAGGAGCAATCTCAATCTAGGAATGAATCCCAATAGCTTTCTTTGGTAAAAATCTCAATTATGTAAAAAGAAGGTATTAATCCATGACTTAGAGTTATATGCCCTTATTCAAGTACTAAGGAAACATAGACACTACTTGTTTACTAAAAAATTTGTAGTCTATGTCACATGCCATTTCCCATTCAAACATCCTTGGAACACAAGGGTACAACATGCACTGAGTAATGTTTTTCTTAAGATGAGTTACTTAACAACCACAAAAGTAACCAAGTGAAAGAGTGAAATATCTATTCAACATAATAAAATAGGGAAGATGGATAGACTCACATGTCCACCTACAGTAGTGGAAGTTTTACAAACACTTCCAAAGATCTCTAAATACTAAATCATAACTTAGAATCATTGATCACACAAATCATGAGAGTACTCAAAAGAGATCTTGATAACATCTATAAATCCCAAGAGGTGAATATTGAACTATCAATCCCAAACAAGATGTTCTTTTTAAGCCCAAAGTAAAATCTCCTAGCATGGCTAAACATACATGTCTATTTCCAACTAACCATAGTAAGAAGAGACCCTCAAATGGTCTTGCAAAAGATGAGGGATCAAGGTTATAAGCACTCATCTACTATACACCATGCTAAAAGTCAAATGCACTAGTCTAAAATCTTGTCAACTTTAGAAAGGTGAAATCTTTATCTAAACTCCTAGAGAGATGTAATCTATCTCAAATGAATTGTCATATATATAAAATGTATCTTAAAAGTACTTAAATGATATATTTTATACATCCCATAACTGAATGGTCAAGGTATAGGGAAAAAGAACTCCCAAAAGGGTATCCAAATTACCTTTTGGATCATATTTGACAAGTCAAGAAGTTCTCACCATTTGGCCAAATAGGTCTTCCAATAGACCTAATACGATACTTCACACTACTATTATACAATACTTTATGCTACTATAGTATGATACTTCACATAGCTATGGTATAATATTCCATATATCTACAGGATGATACTTTACCAATATTGTATGGTAATTTTTCCAACTGGGGATGATACTTCACCAATATCATATGATATGTTGTCCTAGTATCACCGAGGAACAAAAGAAAGGTCTAAAGTCTAAACCATGAAACACATAGGGTTAGAACTTCCACATTGAGGAGTATTGGAGCCACCAAAATCGAGGCATGAACACTCAAGAACATCAAAAGAATCAAGAAGGTCTAGATAACTCAAATAAACAAAACACTACTCTAAACCATGATAAATAACATTGCAATAAAGAAAATAAAAATTATCATAAGACACATGTACATAAGAAACATCCCAAGAAGGAAAGTGCATGCATATGATGCAACGAAATCAAATCAGCTGGGCTCATTCCTTGCCAACCTTAGTGGCATCAAGAGACCTCAAGTATCCTAACCATACCCCCGAGCATGAGATCTCATTTCACCAAGAAAACATTGGAGTTTTGTCATGATATCTTTCTCATAAATAATATATCCAATAAAATCACATGGAACAAGAAACATCTAACATGCAAATATACCAATAACATCGCTAATCTAAAGAAATTGTAAGAAATATAACCTAAAAAATGAGATACAACACCATGATAAAGGAATTCATCAAGAAACATACTAAACATCATCTAAACATGATATTAAATGCATCTAAAGTAAATTAGAAATCACAAGAAAATATACTCCAGATACACCAAAGTACCAAGTGAACATCCAACACCAACCTTAATTGGAAGTAGACCATCTCTATAGACTGATCCCCACTAGTGGTATAGATAGCTACACCTCCCAACCACATGGTACCAATAGGCCCACACCTATCATTCTTATGGAGATAATGACCCAACCATAATTGCATAATAAAATCACCCATGGATAGCACACACGCCAATCAAGAATAATATAAACATCAATATTCTCATGAAACCAATGTAGTACATCAGGTAACTAGTTAGACCCACTAAGGATAATTATGTTGGGAATCTAGTGGAGTGTAGTTCACTTGGGATTGAGAAGCCCAAGCTAAATATGGTATGGCTCAACTCCCCCTAAGCGGTCACATACTTGGCATGGATCAACTCTCTTAGGAGGCCACATGCATAGCATAGCTCAACTCCAATAGGAGGCCACATGTTGTGCCCTCGTATGGTATGGATCAACTCCCTTGAGAGGCCACATACCATACAAGTGTTCTCTTATCTAATCATTAAGTTTTATTATCTCATTTATTAATTTGGTTATCACTTTTTTATAACCTCTTCATGTTACCTTGATGACTACTTCTCAGTCGATGTACATGAGGGAAACCATTCTACACATCTACCCTACATACCCCTATTCACCACACAATGAGTGCATCTAGGTAATGCAATTTCCCAACTCAAATAAAAAATACCTAATCTACATTAATTACATATTCTATTTAATTCCTAAGTCTAATCAAATTAACAAAGATAAACCTATTAATTAATTAAATTAAATTATGAGTCCTAGCACTTTAATTAAATTAAATTCACCCCTTTAGCTAATACACATTAAGGAATTAAATGTATTTAATTTAATGAAATATATCCTCATTTTAGTTTATTGAATTTAATTATTCAATTAATTAAGATTATGTATTTATGAGGTCATATTCTATTTTATTAAATTAAATATATTCTCCAAATCTTCTCTTGAGTTCAAAAAATGGAAACTCTAAGTGAATTGAAATTAGAAAAGGAATTAAATCAATTAACTCCTTATTCCACTAAAAAGAAAATTAGTTAACTTCCTTTTCATAAGAAAACTTTCTATTCTAACTAAATCTTCTTTACATCTTAGTCATTCATTCAATGTGATCTCAACCGTTGATCAAATTCCTAGATTCTATTTAAGAAGCCCTCAATTCCTCATTTTGAAGATTGAAAGTCAATTACATCGAACTTATGCTGAAATAATTACTCACTATTCTTGCATTCTTAGCTTAGTATTCTCATATTTGCAATTTTATATACATTAATCATGCATTCATCTAGATTAATTTGTTCTTTATGTTCTTATATTTATCTACATCTCACCTAGCTTAATCTGGCATATCATATAGCTTAAAAATATTTCATTCTAGATGTTTGGTTGCTAGCTTCTTGATCTGAGAGTGAATAGAAAAATCATTCTAGTTAGGAGGCAATAGATCAAATTGTAAGTTATTTTGGATGAACAATATCATGTTCATTCCATGATGATTCTATAGATAATGATCATGTTGAAGTGTGTGTGAATCATAGAGGCCCATATTTAGCACTTATATTTTTGGTGCCCACTATGGGGCCGAGAAATCAAGTTTTTGGCCTCATTTGTTCTTTATTTTGCAATTTTTTAGTGTTCTATCACTGTTGTCTATATAGTCACTGAGTTTCTCGCACAAAAAATCTCATTCTTATGCAAAGAAACTAAGATTTCACTCCCTATTCTACACTTCCTTGCACAAACAAGTGTATACTTGTGTAGTTTCACATGTGATACACACGATTTCATTGTGTGGGCCTTTGAAAAATTTCACACAAAATTCTACATCAGTAAATACAAAATGTAGTTTTTAGATCATGTTTTTATCATGATGATTTAACTGATGTTTGTTTCTTGAACATTTCATTTTTAGTTTCTAATTTTCAATAGCTTAATAGTGGTTTGTAGAATGCTTATCAAAGAAACCCTATTAAAAACTTTTAAGCAATAATGATGGTTTGATTGCAGGATGCTTTGTTGAAGATACACATGTCAAAGAATATATTCAAACCCTCTATAATGTCATGTCTTTTTACTTCTTTCTTACACATAGTTTAATAGGACTTGCAAACTTTGTAGGGCTCTAGACAAAGGAATATGGGAGTATAATCTTTGCTACTTGGAAGTGATTCCCAAGAGTAAATTAGAAACCTAGATGCCTTTGGAATATGGTACCTAAGGGAGGCAAGAAAGTGGTTCTTTCAATTGAAGCTTTTTATGAAGAGATGATGATTTCCTTTTAGGGGATCAAAGTCTTGGAAAAAGACAAGTTGGGATTGATAAACTAACTTAGTGATGGACATGTTCTACATATTTGGGCAAGGTAATGAGGTAGAGGAGTATGCTCTTTCCCCTTAAGGGAAATCAGAAACTTGGACCCTTAGATCCAAACCACTAGTTTTAGTCAACCTTACAGGGCCTGCTGGAGCGATCCAACCTCTAAGAATGACCCAAGTGAGTGCACACCTTTTGCCGATGATTCCAATTCACTATAATAAAGAAGATTTGTAGAGAAAAAGACTCCAAATCCATGTTAATTTCTTCCTCTTGATTCCTGATATCGCATATCAAGACGAGGCTCTGTCTGTTGCAGTGGTTGGTGCCAACCCTAGTCTTGCTAGGCAAGCGTGTGTACTTTTAAATGCTAGTGTGGGTTTCTAGTGTTAACTTCATTCGTGAAGCCACCGGGGATTAATGTGAATGGAAGCCAAGAATTTTTTTTTAGATATTTTCTACCTAGTTCACCTTTGAAAGGGGGCATAATCTTTGTTCAAGGAGGGGAAAGAATCTCTCCTATAGATCCTCACCATAGGCATGTACTTGGACACTGGAAGGTGGTATACATGCTTGAACCTTACCACAAGGATGCTCATTTAGCATATATTTTATTGAGTCCTTGGAATACACAAAAACACAAGTGTCCTCTAGTGGGGTGACATGATTGTGTGAGGTGAGTGCATGCACATAAGTTTTGAGACAAAGGTTTTTCTTCCTATACCATTTTTGGTTATAGGGGTAAGGTATGTATTTTTTGAGTCTTTTAACTTTTCCAAACCTATCAAACAAACAAAAAGTCAAGACTTTGCCATCCCTCTAAGTTTCTTTGTCTTTGGTTAGATTGTTTGTGATTACTGATTGCTTCCTATGTTTGAAAAGAACTATCTACTGATAAACCAAAATAATGTCCAAACTTGAAAACTATGTTTATATCCACATGAAACTTGTCAACATAGTCAATCTTCTATTCAGAATTATCAAAACCATTGAAAATTTTTTCAAGTTTAGTAAAAAATATTAGTTTGGTCCTTTTCTCACATCCACTTATATGCAATTTTGTATGAGAAAACTCCTTGTTGGCACTTCCTCATTTCTTTGTAGTTCCTTACATGATTATTTGTGAATCTCTAAACAATATTTTCCAAATGTTGTTAGTTCAAGTCAAATTTTTTCCCTTTTTAAATCAAATTATCAAATCTTCATGTGGCTCTATGCAAGTCCTTGCATGAGAAAACTGGTCTAAATTTGCTATTCTAAAACTTTTCCTAGTTCATTGTACATTCTTGCACAGTTCCCTGAGAATCTTCACATAGGATCTTGTTCTAGAACTATAAAAAATGGTCTATTAGTTGTGTCTTCTCACCTAATTATATGTATTTCCTCACCTTGGAGTTATTTTCTTGCATGAGTCTATCAAAATCTATAAAAAACAATGAGCTATTTTTAGCTCACTCTTCAAAATCTGATCCAAGTTTGATCTATGTCTGGAGCACTTGGTCATTCCTCTATCCACAATAATGTCCAACCAATAATTCTTTTTTAATTGAAAACTCATGATCTATACATGAACTAGTCTCCTCACTTAGTTATCTTATTCTATCTTTTTGTGTTCATCATATCTTGTATCATGATATTCATAACTCTTGGCTATTATAGCCATTACTTAGATGACCCATAGCTAGGTATACAACACTCTTATCTCACTTTGAGGCTATGTTCTAGTGTGGTCCTTGCTTAAGATTTAATTTTCATCACTGTCTATGACTGTTGCAACAAGTATTGTAAACATGTTTCCTCCCTCTAGACTTAGACGAGGTAGAGCTAGGGGTTGGAATCATTGCAAAGGTCACTACCTAGTTTATACACAGTATGAATCTAGTGAGGAGTCTTCACAATCTCCTTCATTTGTTAGACCACCTCATGTTCAAAGAATCTTTTCCATAAACTTTTAGCAGACTTGGAATCCCTTGTATCAAGAGAATCCTGAAACTAGCAAAATGCATACATCTCTAGAAAAAATAGTTGAATTCTTATTCAGAAGACCTTTTCAACCCACGTACACTAAAACTTATCACATTCCTAAAATGGCTAATCAAGACCAAGAAAATGAAGAACATAGTAGAGAACAAGATCACCAAAGGAATAAAAGACATAAAGAAACTTTCACTGATGAAAATGCAGAAACTGAAGAAATATTTCTCGAAGACATCAAAAAATGTTGTAAGGATAAACACTTCCAGAAAGTCATGGAGATCATTCTTAATGAAGAGAAATAATTTCTCAAACTTGCTCAAGAGGGAGCAAAACTACCTCAGCATTTTAATGTTTAAACAATCATCACACATGAAGATGAAACTAAAATGTCCAAGTTGCAAAAATAACTGAAGATCATGCAAGAACAATTGGCCAAAGTGATGCATGACAAGGACAAACCAATAAAAACATACAAGTTAGATAATCTTTGTACATTTCCTTTTGACAAGAGTTTAGACATGCCTCCTTTTCCAAAAGGAGTTGAGTTTCCTAGGTACAAAAAATACTTTAGAACCTTTGATCCCCAAGATTATTTGAGGGAATTTGGTCCTTTCTCTATGGAATTTATGCACAATCAGACATATCTTATGCATTTATTCTCATAGAGTCTAGGTGGTTAGACCATGAATGGTTTTCATGGTTTCCTACTAGTATCAAAATATTTAATGAGATTGCCAACCTATTTGTTCAATAGTACTCACACAACATACAACATCTGGTTAACATAAGTGACCTATGTAACCTTAAACATAAAGTTGGGGAACCTTTCCTCACATTTCTTCAGAGGTGGCAACAACTATACACCAAATATTCATGAAAGATTCTTTAAATTGAAAAACTTGATATCTTCACAAATAATCTTTTACCTAACTTTGGATATAAAGTACAACTTCAAGGTCCATGCACCTTTGAAGACATGGTCATAAAAACTATCTAAATAGAGAAATTCATGGTCAAAAAGAGTGAAATAACCGTTCAAAAAGACACTAAACAAGGATCAACCTCTAGTAAAGATAAATCCAAGTATGTGAACAATAACTAAGAGGTAGTATATGATGGAGTATCTGATAATATTACTCCTAAACTTGATAAAGAAGCTTTCAATCTTAAAGCATCTAAGAATGTTGACAAGTCTCCTCCTAATAATAAGACATTTGGGAAAAAAATAAAGAACTCATCTTGGGTTACATGCCAAAAATGAGAATATACACCTCTTAGTGAACGTCTCGATGTGGTCTATAAGATCTTGCTACAAAACAAGTTGATTTCTCCATTGGATAATTCTCATCCTTATGATGCACAACCACGACCCTCATGGTGGAATGAAACTACATTTTGTAAACACCATCAAAACAAAGGTCACAAAACCAACAATTGCATTAATCTACGTCACAAAGTTCAAGATTTAATTAATGATGATGAATTTTTTTTGAATGGACATAATAAGAACTTGGATCACAAGGCTTTCATGGAACCATTCCCGTCTTATGAAAAAGGGAAAAACTCTAAACAAAAACCTCATAACAAGGTCAACTATACATACTATAATGATGATGATGTGATCAACATGGTTGAACCTATGAATTTTGGGTATTGTGACATCATTACCATCAAGGGAAAGCAAGACAACACCAAACCTAAGACACTATTTGTCTTAAGGGGTGCTACATCTACTACATCTAACAAAGAATCATCACAATCTTGTGCCAACATTGTTACGTGTTCTTGTGCCAAGGTAGTCCTTAAAGGTCCTGTGCCTTCTACTCCTAAGTTAGAACAAAAAAAAGACAAACCTCTTGCTGGTCCATTTGGAAAAGGTATAAAAATTGCAACATCTCATGTGGCTACTAGCTATAGTATCCTTGATCAATTGCAATAGACAAATGCTCAAATAATGATGCTTGAATTGCTCAAAATCTCACCTACTCATAGGCAGATTCTCAACAAATCCCTCACTAAGGAAAATGTATCTCAAGATCTTGATCTTGATAGTTCCAATCTATGGTAGGTCATCTAACCTCACTCCACTATATGTCCTTCTCTAAAGAGGATGACAATTCACTGAGTCATTCACATAACCAACTGTTACACATTGAAGTGATGTACACTAGAAATGTGTCCACTATGTTCTCATTGACAATGGAGCTAGTTTAAACATTGTCTCTACTATTTTTCTTAGATAATTGGGCTATTTTAAAGAGTCCATTGATCATTGTTGTAAGATAACAATCAAAGTATATAGTGAATTTGAGCATAAATCCCTAGGTCTTATTGTATTGCCCCTTCAAGTTGGTCCTGTAGAAAGGGATCTCACTTGTGAAGCCCTTAACATTCCATTAGCATATAACATCCTGATAGGAATACCATAGATACATGAAATACAAGATGTACCTTCAACTAAGCATAAATGTGTCAAGTTTCCATTTCATATCTCTAAAGTCACCATACCTACAAATACTAGATACATCTATAACATGCTGAAATCTAATAAAAGATTTATACCTACTAATAGGGAATATACAAACCATCATGATGATAAGCTAAAACAAATTGAGCAATCACTCAAGTTGAAAGAAACTAGGATGGGTGACTCTCACATAGAATTGATTTTGTCTTTGCCATCTCTTCCTAAGTCTCCTTGTTATTATGGGATACCATCTAAAGTGAAGAGACCTTTTGTAATGCCACCTCAAACTAAGTGAAATGGTAGCTTTGTTAAAGCCACTAGACCTCTAGAGGAGGAGGATGAAAATAGAGCCATTGCTACATGGGTATATAGAAAGGAAACTCTGGTTGACCTCACATAATTGTCTCATGAGATTACTCCTAAAAAGTATGGTCCAAGTCTTAAACTTATGAAACACTTTTGCTAAAGGGAATGGTCTAAAAGAATGCAAAAAAAATGGTTTGATTGATTCTATCAAAGTGATGGCTAGAAGGTTTCGAGATACATCTGGCCTAGGTTTCAAGAAGATTCCCTTCGATTTAGGGATTAACAAATTTATACCAGAAACTGAGAGTTATCAAAACATGAGTCACAAGCCAAGTCAGATGACCATGAGGATGATGTTGATGATAAGGATCCTTATCCTTATACAATTCCTGTTGATCTTGCTAAATTCTTTGTAGAACCAGATGAATTTGTATTACATATCAACACTATGGATGGTGATAGTGATTCTTCTAACAATACTACTGATTCTTCCCATATCCAATAGGAACAAGGAGAGTCAAGTTATGCTTTAGTCATTAAGTGACTTTTCAAAAATCCAAATGATGAAGGAGAATGGGTCCCTATTACTACTGGTGAATTCTATAATCTATCTCCATCCGGCATAGATTTTCAAGAATATGAATTTGATTCTTTCTCAAAAGAAACTACATAAAAAGATATAGATAAAGTTCATGTTTATGAAAATTAGCTTAGAGTAGGTGAATCATCTAGGGTTAGATCATATGAGTTTCATCCAACTAGTGTCATGGAGTCTTTGATTAAAATTGTTAGAACTATAAGGCATTCGAACACACTTATTGATAAAGCCACTCTAGGTATCAAATTACTTGTCCAAGCATTTGATGACTATATTGTGAATGCCATAAAACCCACCACATCTCTTTCACTCACCTATCTTGAGCTCATAGACTAGAATTCCAATGCATCTAGTGAAGTTCCTACATTCTAGAATGACTATGCTCTTGCCTACTACTTAAATGCTATCGAACCTATAACATCTTCCACTAAAAAAAAGTGTCAATATGATTGAAGCTAACATCAAATATCTCAATCACACAATAAAAAAGAAAATAAATAGAAGGTCTGATGGTGAAAACCACATTGTGGTAGTATCAAAACCTAAAATGGTAAAAATAAAAGACATATCGAAAGGTGAAAACCTCTTCAAGGCATTTGAGGATGAGATATTTGATGCACTTCCTAGTCATTTTTAGGAAATATTATCAGTGTTGATAGAACCAACACAACCAATCAACTTGGGAATAGAGGAGTAGCAACACATGATACATCTTGCACAATCATTATCTCTAGAACAAATAGAGGAATTCATTGCCTTCTTCCAAGAGAAAAAGATAAATTTTGCATGGACATACTCAGACATGCCAAGCTTGGATCCTAATCTCATAATACACCATTTATCTATTAGAATAGGAGTTTCATCCATGTTATTGACTACACTAAATGAATTTCCAACATTGTTCTAGTCTCCAAGCATGAAAAATATATTAGAGTCTATATAGATTTCTAAGGTCTAAATTTAACATGTCTAATTGATGACTTTCCACTCCTCAACATTGATATGATAGTGGAAATGACAAAAAGATATGAAATGTACTCACTCATGGATGGATTTTGTACTTATGATCAAATAAAAATTGCACTAGAAGATCAAGAAAAGACTACTTTCAATTGTACATGGGGAACCTTCTGTTGGAATGTAATCCATTTGGTCTAAAAAAAGCTGGTGTCATGTATCAAAGGGAAGTTGCTACAATCTTCCATGACATGATGCATAAGAAAATGGAGGACTATGTTGATGATACCTTGGTTAAGAACACAAAATTCAACACTCACCTTCAAGATTTGGGACCCATCTTGGATCATATAGAGAAATTTAGTCTAAGACTCAACCCCGAGAAATGTGCATTTGGTGTAACATTTGGGAAATTACTTGGTTACATTATGTCTCCAAAATGAATTGAGGTAGATGTTGAGAAGATTCAAGAAATCATAGACATGCCTTAACCCTATAATATCAATTAGATGAGGGGCTTACAACTGGCAGATAGGTCACAACCTTTTACTAAGACTCTACATAAAGGTGTGAAATATAATTGGAGAGAAGATTGTGATTAGAGCGTAACACAAATAAAGAAATACCCCACTAGTCCACTGATGTTGATGCCTCCTATCTACAGGAAGCCTCTCATCTTATACATCATATCAATATTGTCATCTCTTGGTATCTTGCTAGCTCACGAGGACAATGATAACAAGGAAAAAGCTATCTTTTATCTCAGTCACTTGCTGATTTCTTATGAAATAAATTATAGCATCATTTAGAAAGCTTTCTTGGTAGTCATCTTTGGTTCCTAAAAGTTGAGACACTACATGCTGGCTCATATTACATGCTTGGCTACTAAAATAGATCCACTAAAATAATTACTCAGCAAAGTAGCTCTAAAAGGAAGGTTAGCTATGTGGGTCATGATACTAGGTGAATTTGATATTCAGTATCTTGAGAGAAAAGATATCAAAGGACATGCAATTTTTAATCAATTAGAAGAAGCACCAATGCAAATTCTTTTCTTTCTGAATATTGACTTCCCTAATGAATCAATTCTAATGCTAACACACCAAACTTGGGTGATGTTCTTTGATGAATCCTTCACATAACAAGGATCCATTGATAGGTTCTTATTCATGACACCACAGAGGTATTCAATACCTAAGGCATATAAAATTATATTTCATTGTACAACCAATATTGAAAAATATTAATCCCTAATTAATAGCACAAAGATCACAGTTGAATGAAGAGTTGATGAATTGAATATTTTTGGTTATTCACAACTCATAACCAACTAGGTCAATGATGTGTATTAGACAAAGGATGAGAAATTGATACCTTATAAATACATGGCGGATGACCTAAAGAAATACTTTTCTCATATCACTTTTTAAAAAATTCCCTGGGAAGACAACAAAGTGGTTAATGCAATGGCCGCTCTTGCTTCCATGTAATAGATGCCAGAGAATGACCTTCGACATGAGTTCCTAGTGGAGATATTACTTTACCTTTCCTATAATTCCCATGAATCCCAAATGATCTTTTCTATTGTAGGAAATGATTCATCTTGCTACCATTATATATACTCTTACTTGCATGACCAAACAATTCTAGACAATCTAACCTAGAGTGAAAAATGCCACTTTATCCACAATGCTTCATGATATGTTATTATTGCTAATGACTTTTTTAGGAGAGGTCTTGATAGAAAAATCCTTAGGTATCTAGAAATAGATGAGTACAAACATACATTAATTGATGTATACAAGGGCATTTATGGATCTTACTCTAATGCCTTGAAACTAACTCGTAAACTTATTAGAGCTAGTTACTATTGGTAGAATATGGAGCAAGAGGTAATCAAATATGCCAAGTTCTGAAAATAATGCCAATTCCATGGGAATATAATTCATTCTCTATCTAGGGAGCTAATTCCATTTATCACACTATGGCCATTCCAACAATGGGCATTTGATCTTGTGGGTCAGATTCACTCATCCTCTTCAAATGGACACAAGTTCATCATTATAGCTACAGACTACTTCACTAAATGGGTAGAGGCAATCCATATCTCTATAGAAAATGGAAAAAATATAGCTCTATTCATTATGAATCACATCATATGTAGTTATGGTGTACCCTCCTCCATCATTACTAACAATGGAGGATAGTTCAAAAACAAGGATCTTAAAGAGTTGTGCAAAAAGTTCAAAATCATGCAACATTGGTCTTCAATTTATTAGCCCTAGGTAATGGTCAAGAAGAAGCATCCAACAAGGTGATCCTTAAGATCTTACATCACACATTTAACAAATCTAGAAGGGACTAGCACCTTTAGATTAATCTGGCTTTATGGGCTTACAAAACACCAATTTGAACTCTGTTAGAAATGATAGTCCACCAAGATAACTAAGAGGTGGGGGGGGGGGGAGGGTGAATTAGGTATCCATAAATTAAAACATTTATCTTCTTTAAATAAAGTTAACCATTCAACCAAAGTAAATAGAAACCATACAAAGATGCACATAGACAATTACACTAGATATGTTGAATAGGGAAACCCTTTATTAGAGGGAAAACACCAGTGGGAATGATGCCCACAAGATGATGTACTAATATAAATATTCCTTGTTAGAGGATGGACCCTATTAGGGGTCTATTAAAACATTTAGTACAATGAGTCCCTATTAGGAGACTTTGAATCCTTGTTAGGAGATTCCAACCTTGTTAGGAGCTATACCGACCTTGTTAGAAGTTGTGGTGTAATGATGCAAGAAGAGCCCATTGCTCAAACATGCAATTTCAACTACAAGAAGAGCTTGCTTCTGAAAAAAGTAATTTATTGTTATTTTCTTCTTTCCTCTATCCTATCAATTAGACTAGTCACTATTAGACCTTGTAGACTAGGTCACAAACCTCAGATCCAAATACCAAACCTCAGATCACTCAATAAAACTTTTTTAATGAAGTTTCCTTCACTTCTGCATTGCTCTACTCAACTTCACATTCTGTAATTTACTGCTATATTCCAATAATTAAAATCTATACTATGATAAAGGAAAATTTCCTTCCTTTATATTGAGTCCATAAAACAATTCCCTGAGTTGGCTATTAGACCTTCTCAATTAACTATTATAGGACCATATTAGGAACACACAACACTTAGCGATAACCTTAATCTTCCACCTTGCAACTTGAATAATTTTTTGTACACACAATATTATGATGATCAAGCTTAGCCACATCATCCTAAACATGTATTCTCCATGTCCTCAACCATGATCCTCAAGCTATCAACTCTGCTAAGAGATATAACAAGTTTACCAGAACATGACTCTGTAAACTCTACCTCAGAACAGACATCACCAACACTTTCATAACTTCTTTTAGACTTATCCTTTCTACTTTTGACATTAAATACATATGCCAAATACTTAGAAGTACTTCCCATAACCTCAGGTGGTTATCATGCTCAACTGGCCATCTGTACCAACTTGATCTTTTGTTGTTCTTCTCTCAGATACCACCAAAGACATCAAACATGCTATGTTGACATCAATGAAAAACTCAATAAAAAATGTAACATTTCATCATCAAACCAACCTTCTAAAAAAATCCAGTGGGTACAACACCCTTTGCTTTGGTATATGGAGTAGATGTTGTGCTTCCAATTGAGGTTGAGATTCTTACTTTGAGAATCTCCATGAAGGGCCTTATTACTGATGACGACTACAAAATATCTTGGCTTTAAGAGCTAGAATTGTTAGATGAACGTTGAAAAGTGGCATGTGATCATCTTCAAGCCTATCAAAAGTGTATGTCTAGAGGCTATAGCAAGAATGTTAAACCATGTGACTTCCAACTAGGTGATCTTGTTTTGAGAGAAAATCCTAAAAATTAGCAACAATGGGTATAGAAAGGGAAGTTTGAACCCAACTGGATTGGTCCATACATAGTTATTGTAGTGTTTGGATCTAGTGCTTACCAACTTTCTACAACCAAGGGAGACGTACTCAAGGAGCCCATCAACACTCTTCATCTGAAGTGGTTTTGTAGCTGACTTAATTGCAAAAGCTCTTTGCATATACTTAAAAGTCTTGAAAAAATCATTATCTTGGTGAAAACCTAGCAATAGGAACCTTGGTATATGAAAACACTAAAAAATTCAAAAAATTCAAAAAAATCTAAAATTCAAAATATACAAAAAAATAAAAAATATAAAAAAGAAGAAAATTCAAAAAAAATTGGAAAACAAAAAAGTACCATTGATGAAAACCTGGAAAATAGGCATCATGATAGCAAAAAAAGGAATCTCTACCAAGAAGGTAAAAACTTGGTAACAATTGAATGTTTGTTTTAAATTTCTATATCTTGCACCACATCTTTTGGCTCTCGTCCAATTGCTTTCCTACTTTACTTTGCTACTTTCGCTCATGTATCCATGGATTGAATCTTGTCATAACTTCGGGGCCACACCCTATAGTATCATAGGAATCTCTTTCACATTAGTCACTAGTTGTTCTAATTGTGGTTGCTTATTGTCGCTTATGTCACTATTGAGATCCCTCTCACAAAAAATCTCTTGCGTTGGTCACTAGTTGTTCTAACTGCATTTGCCTACTATTGCTTGTGTCACTATTGAGATTCCTCTCATGGAAGGTCTCTCATGTCAGTCACCAATTGTTCTAAATACATCTTCCTACTGTCACTCATGTCACTATTGAGATTCTTCTTGAAGAAGATCTCTTTTACATCAGTCACCTGTTCCTCTAACTGCATTTGTCTATTATCACCCAGTTTCCCCCTATGGTTCTTCTTACTGAAGATTCCTCTTTGACTTCAGTCACCAGTTATTCTAACTATGTCTATCTATTGTCATCACCCTACTGAAGAGCTTTCTTTCATATATGTTTTGAACTTTTAAACTTGACATCAATCCTATAACATAAAAACTAAACTAAAAATGTTGAACTTGCTTGGGATATTCAGATATTTTCTTTGCTTGATTGGTTTTTTGCTTTATCATGTCTTTTCATGAAACTTGATGATGTCTCTTTTGACTAGAGAAGTGAGGACTAGGGGCATGATATTTTCTTTACTTTCTATTTTCTAGTTTAGCTCCAATGATCTAAAGCATCTATATAAAAGGGGTGCCCACTATAAGAGCCTCTATCTTGTGTTGCATGGCTGTGTGTACCTCGAATCTTTTTATATGGACTCTTCATTGAGATTCATTATTTTCTTGCTTGTTTGAGTGAATTCTCTATGCTATAGTATAATACTGATACTTATCATGTTGAGTGAATGTATAGGTCACTATGAGTATACTTAGCACACTTCTATCTCAAGTTACAAATGGAAGGCTCATTGTAGACAAAATACATATTGATTACTTAGCATAAGAAGGATCTCTCATGTGTCTAGTATGTTCTGATGCAAGAAGCATTCTGGTCATCCTAGCATTTATGCTCTGATGCTTATGTTCGCTTGCTATATCAACAGGGACAAATGTTCTTGTCATTTTGGCTTCTTGTGCCTCAAATTCTTACATTTAATCCCAATAAAACTAGAACATGTACATTATATTCATATTCCCATGATTGCAATGTTAGTGGGAATTATAAGACATTTTGTGGATTTAGTTAAAAACTTAGAGATGATAATTTTATGAGCTTGGTAACTAGACTTAGGGTTGTATCTAGCTTAGGGCTGCATTGCATAAGGACATGGTTTGATCACTAATTTACTTGTATCCTTCATGATGAGGGATTGTTGGTTTATTCAAAGTATCAAATTTCATCTTAACTATACAAGGGATTAATTAATCAGCCCTCAGATAATTTGGCTTCTCTAAACTCATTTTTGGGATCAAATTAGAGATCTGACACACTTAAACAACTCAAAATTATATTTTAAATTTTTTGCGACCAATGTGATCAAACGCTTGTGCAATCCAATTTTATGATACTTTGTGCATCTTGGAATATTTTCAAATCACATTTTTTTTCAAATTTTCCAAATTTAAAAAAAAATTCAACTATAGTGAACTTTGGTCAAATTAGTTCAACCCTAGTCAAACTTGGTCCTTTGGACCTCGAAATCACTTTGAATCAACTTCAAATTTCCTTCAGACTCTTCTGATTGGTTTTATATCCTTTTGAATCTCATATCTTCAATATCTCTCAATATAATTCTCACTATCACTTTTCTTGTGTGTCGTCTTTCAATTTCACTCCTGATGGAGTAGGATTATTACACCATTCAATCTTTCAAAACTAGTTTCAACTCAATCTGAATCTTATGTCCTCATCACTCGAGGCATCTCATCACTTGGAACATCTTTTTCCCCTCTATCTTGCATCATATGTCATCTATCTCATCTTTTGATGCATTGATCACACTTATAATGGTCCTTATCATAGCTCAATGGATAGGTATCAAGATAGTCTAACCCTAACTCTTGAGGGTCAAGCCTCATTTTGGGGATGATTTTATGATTCATGATGGGTCTTGTTATCTCTTTTATGGATCATTATTCAAGTGTTCTATCTAGACTTTGGAGGATTAAGCTTCATTCTAAAGATAATTCCAAATTCTTGTTGAGGATTAAGCTTTGTTCTAGAGATAATCCTAACTCTTGCTAAGAATTAAGCCTCATTTTGGGGACAATTCTAAACTCTTTCTTTCAATCACTATTTCAATGGACAAGAATTAGGATAGTCTAACCCTAACTCCTGAGGATTAAGCCTCATTCTAGGGATAACCTTATGAATCATGATTAATCTTGTCATTGTCTAATGAATAGGTATCGAGATAGTCTAACCTTGACTCTTGAGAATTGAGTCTCGTCCAATTTTGGTATCTAAGTGTTCTATCTAGATTCCCTAAGGTTAAGCTTCATTTTGGAGATAACCTTAAAAATCTTATCAACTTCAATATCTAGGTGTTTTATCTAGATACCCCAAGGTTAAGCTCATTCTAGTGATAATCTTAAAAAGTTTATCAATTGGTCTATGTATCATTAATCTTGGAACCAATCTCATTTCTTGATCTATGCTTCATACTTTTGATTTCTTTGAATCAACATGCTTTTCACACATTAATTCAAAGAGGGGCAAATGTAATACCTCAAAATTCACACATTTCCATGTTAAACCAACTTTGGTCTATTTTATCAATCTTAAGGCCTATTTTACTAGGCAATTCTCAATTCTAATAATCATTATTTGACCTAATTATCAAATGTTGAAAATCCCTAATTTGCATTAATTACATATTCTATTTAATTCCTAAGTCTAATCAAATTAGCAAAGGTAAATCTATTAATTAATTTAATTTAATTATGAGTCCTAGCACTTTAATTAAATTAAAATTCACCCCTTTAGCTAATACACATTAAGGAATTAAATGTATTTAATTTAATGAAATATATCCTCATTTTAATTTATTGAATTTAATTATTCAATTAATTAAGATTATGCATTTATGAGGTCATATTCTATTTTATTAAATTAAATATATTCTCCAAATCTTATCTTGAGTTCAAAAAAATGGAAACTTTGAGTGGACTAAAATCATAAAATAAATTAAATTAGTTAACTCCTTATTCCACTCAAAAGTTAATCAGTTAACTTTTTTTTCATAAGGAAACTTTCTATTATGACCGGATCTTCTTCAGATCTCAGCCGTTCATTCGATGGGATCTCAACTGTTGATCAAATTGTTGGATTCTATTTAAGAAACCCTCATTTCCTCCTTTCAAATGTTGAAAGTTAATTACATTGAACTTATGAAAAAATAATTACTCATTGTTCTTGCATTCTTAGCTTAGTACTCTCATATTTTTAATCTTATATAGATTAATCATGCATTCATCTAAATTAACCTATTCTTTATGTTCTTAGATTTATCTTCATCTCATCTAGCTTAATCTTGCATATCATATACCTTAATAATCCTTCTTTCTAGATGTCTGGTTGCTAGATTCTTAGTCTAAGAGTGAATAGCAAATCAATCTAGTTAGGAGGTAATAGATCAACCTGTTGGTTATTTTGGATGAACAATCTCATGTTCATTCCAAGATGATTCCTCAAACAATGCTCATGTTGAAGTGTGTGAGAATCATAAAAGCCCACATTTAGCACTCACATGAGGTTTTGCTCCAAAAATCCCAAATTATAATGTAACAAGTGAGAATAAACTCACTTTTAGCCAATATATGCACTTTTTACAAAGTGATATATAAATTAGATTATATAAATTATAAAATGTAATTATCTCCAATTACCCAATTAAATCTAGCAATCCAAAATACTTGGGATTTAACTACAAAAAATTAGTCAATAATAGAAAGTTATTTAAATAAAATATAAAATTTCCTTTAAACTATTAAGTTATAATAATTTAATAGCTTCCATGACCATTGCATATTCCTAAATGGACAAACACACTCATGGGTCTAATCACAAATGCATAATGAATCTAGATTTTACCAAATAATTGGAGGATTTATTATTTTAATTAACATAGCTATGTCATCCATATAGGGATGATATTGGCTCAGTATGAGCAACTGAATCAATAATTTCATGTGCCATTGTTGGGGATATAACTCATGCATGATTAAAAAAAACTTGATTAAATGTAGATGAACAATAATAATATAGCCAAAGAAATGGTGCAAGAAATCACGTAAATAATCATTTAAACAAGCCATTTCACATAAATTAGTGAAGAGACAAGGTAATTATCTACAATACAATAAACCAATGAATCTAACAGAAAGCTTAAATAACCTACTAAAACATGTTGAATTGTCATTTTGTATGATGCTTAACAATAGGAATCCTTTCAAACTCCTCTCTTGCAAAGTTAATCTAGGATCAACTCCAAGGTTCTAGGTGATCTTGTGACCTATTGGAACCCACTCAATTGAAGATAAATGTGTATGTTCAAAAGGAGCCTTTGTTGGTTAGAACCACTTTTGGATAAGATGTTTGAAGTAACCACAAAAGATATATATTTTTGGTATTTTCTGTTTTATCATGAATGCAATTTATCAATGCAACTATATGAATTCCTATCTCAACCAAGTGTTAGAAAATAAAATAACAAAGATAAGGTAATGAGAGATTAAATAAAATAACTTGAAAGGGAAATGCTCAATAGGCATAAACCACGATAACAATATGTCTATGAGTTAAATCGTCAAAATGATCAGGTAGAAAACTAATGAAAATGGGAGCAAGGCTTCGTCAACTCCACTAACACAATCCTAGAAAGGAAAATAATAACCAAAAGATGTTTCAATTCTCATCAAATTACAAGGCCATGAAACATGCACTCATGCAAGACAAGAAGCTACATAAGAACAATAGGTGAAATTTTCTCAACCTTGGTACATCAGCTGGATTCGTTAACATGAGAAAAACACCAAACCTAAAAGATTGCACAATCAAATTGATATAATAAAACAAATGGCTCCATTATAATTAATGAAAACACATTCACAAAAATAACACACTCTGAGAAGAATAACTGCACTCAGAATGAGAGCACCAATAATATATATAATTGCATCAAAATAATAGTTGGGAGTACATATTACATCCATGTATTTATAAGAAAACATCTATTTTTGTGTTGAGAGTGAGAGATATTAAAATAAAAATACATGATGAAAATAATAAAAAAATCTAATTATATACAAACTAACTCTCTAAATGGTGCTAAGTTAGTCTCCACCCTTGTTTATATCAATTAATGGGTGCATGAGCAATTACATGACTTAAAATAATACAAGAAGAAGGAGATAAGAAGAAGGAAGCTACAAGAGGATTTGAGAGTCACTAGAAGCTATAAAAATGAAAGATTTTCATTCTCTGGGTGTTTCTAGGAGTTCAACTTCTGTCAAAATGCATTTTTAGTGCATGTGATGCTCAAAATTAGGAATTGGCAGCAAACTGTCAATGTACTATGACTTCTTCAAAATTATTGGCACACCTCTATGAATAGAGAACTTGTGCACTTGTACACCTTGCAAACCTTGTGCACATATGCACCTTGATGACAGGTTCAAAAAATCAAAAAATTTCCCAAGTGTCAAAATTGAATTTTGAGCATCTAGGTTTTCTTGCACTTTATCCCAAAATGATGTCTGTTCTCTATGATCTCCATCACTTGGGTAGCTTATGAAAAATTCAAAGCTCAATATTTATCTTTAAATGTTTGTTAGTAATTGCTAAGATACATACAAGTTTTTGCAAAATCCTCAAGTTTAGTGTCCAATTCCAACAATACCTCTTCAGTTATAAATGCTTGGTTGATATCTTAATCTGATGAAGCATCCTTGAAAGTTCTTCTGAATTGTTAGACTATCAATTGCATTGAATTGAGCTTGGTTTTTGACTCATCTTCAAAAATGTCAAGGTAGGCAATGTTGTAATACTTCTCTCCTTCCATAATTTTCTCTTGAGTCCAGTCTCTTAATCTCTAAATATTCTCATGTAGCCCCTCCATGACTTTATTACTGATAAGTATATTTTTTATCCAATCCTCAAGCTTATCAAGCTCTTCTACTATATATACCTCCATGAGTGTATGATACCTTTGACCATTTATTAATGTCAAAATCTATAGGTCTTTTGCCTAGGTATGTACCTCATTCATCAACTCAAAATCTTGGTTCACCATGGATACTAGTTTATCTATGCTGTACTGAATGTAGTGTAATAGGTTCATATTTCCCAGTATTATTTATACATCCTTTTCCTAAAAATTGTCACACCATTGCTAACATGATAACAAAAATGAATCCATTTGTATAGTCCCCTTCTCCTATCTCTCTAGTGCCACAACAAGAGTGATTTCTAGATTATCCAGGTATATTGGGCCCACAACTTCATGCAAGTAGACTCTCAAAAGCCCATTTTGTTTCTATAGTAGTATCAAAATAGACTATCTATGTCCATGTGTCTGAACACCTCTTTTATGCCTGTAGTGATCAATACTTTGGCGATATCTATTGTGGGCCTCCCTAATAGGACCTCCTTGATTTTGCAATTGTTAGGAGTAAAATCCTTAGTGTCAGCATATGGAGGAGGGATGCGTATGTGTACAAGCAAGTCCTTATCTTGGCTCTTCATAATGAAGGCTAGTGGTCATGCATCACCCTTCGGTAGCTTAGGCTTCTTGATGGCTTTTATCAACTCATCCATTTCCTCCTCAACCATTATATTTAGCTACCTCTTATGTCATGCCATGACCTCCCTATTTAGCTAAGAAGGTGTAGTACCCATTGGAGACATATATTTGATTAAAGAGTGGGTTTTTACTGCAGGTCCCTTTCCCTTATTAGTCCTCTCTAGAGTCTTTTCTCATTGAAAGAGATCACTAATTTGAGTCTTTAAACCTTCTTGGGATAAGGTCACAACCTCAGTATCATGAGGAGTTTGTTGAGGTTCCTCATGTATCTAACCCTCCTTTGAGATTTCATCAGCTTGCATTTGTTGTGTCTCTTCTTCCTCCACTACTTGTTCTTCTAAGTTTATCATGCCAGTAAGTGGTGCTACCAAGCTTTCATATAGGAATGAAAAATCCTGAGATGGTAGTGGTGGTAGGCCCAGAGGTCGTTGAGGTAGAGGTGGTAATTGGTTCTAGTCCTCTCTTAGGAATTCACTCATAGGAGTATCTTGTATATTTCCCCCCACCATCTCAGTGCCCACCCACATGAAATCAAAATTTGATAGGTCAAAGATATGAATCTCTTGACCCTCCATGTCTATAATCCACTATTGCTTCTCATCATCTAAGGTAGTAACTTGAATAGGTTATTTTGGCATAGATGGTGGAGTTTAGTGGAGCTTCTTCTTCTTTCCTCCTCCATGGCCCTAACCAAGTGAGTCATCTAACTCAAGGGGACATATTCATTTTTTTTTCTCTTCTTCTTCTGCTTCAACTTTGGAGATGGTTTTGAGCACCTGTGGGGGAGGAGTATTCTTTTTCTTCAATCTTCTCCTACATGACCCTCCCACAATGGGCTCAACCCTAGCCTTTTTAGGAGATATGGAAGAGGCTTATTCCTCTTGACCTATTGGTGGTATCCTCTATTCCTCCTCTTCAGCTTGTTCAAGTTCCTGTTCTTGTTTGGGTGGAGGCATTTGCTTAGTCTCTTGGACTTGAGCTTCTTGTTCATCTTGAGGCTTTGCTTGTTCAAGATTTTGCTATGGTTGTTGAGGAAGATCATCCTAGGCTATTATTTTCTTACCCTTTTCCCCTCTCTTCCTTTTCTCTCCTCTATCTATTTCAAAGTACTCAATTACCTACTCATGTTGATGAGCTATTTCTGGCCTCATTAGGGATTGAGTTTGGAAAGTTCATATTGTAACCTTTACACCTTTTCCTTTGATAGGTTGTGTTGTGTCTTGTAGAGGAACAACCTATGGAACTAGATCAATTTTGATAGGCTTCTTAATCTATTCCCTCATTAGTTGGACTATGTGGTGAGCTCTATTGTTGATGTGTGTTCTAACCTTGATGCTTTGTTAGTGTATAGGTTACAAGTGGATGAGCACTATAATGCCCCACTTGGAGATCCTTGGAACAAGAATAAATAAAAGCCAAGATTCTTTTTAAAACAAGTATGGATACACACAAAAATAAAATACAAGGATCACAAAGATCACAATGGAAGACTTAACCATCAACCTTGACAACCAACGAATCTCCAAGTGCCACTACCAAATAACACACTCAAACTAAAAGATCAAAATCAAAGATGACAACAAAACATAAAATCTCTAATTTGTCAAAGTCTAGAAAATCAAGCAATCCTAAAGGGTACTTGAAACTCCAAATTTCATTCTCTAAAACATAGTAGAGATGCCCCCTATTTTTCATGCAAGAAACCACAACTGATAGTCTCGCATGAGGATGTACCCCTTAGTGCAAGGAAGTGCACCATGCCATGTGAGGAACTATCCTCTCACATGAGAGAATTCCTTGGTATAGTAAAAAATTCCCTCCACTCTAGTACAAAGGTTAGTGTGAGGGAATACACACAACTATGTAAGGAAGTACAAAGTCTCATGTGGGAGAGAGTACAATCTTGCACAAGTCTCCTCTACACTTCACGTGAGAGAATTCCTTCTCACAGAAGGAAGTAAAACAACATACAAGGAAAGAAAAAGATGAATAAGTAGGAACAATAATTCCTCCACATTCGGGAGTACCAAATCCACTCATTGAGGCTTGGACACTCGAACGCAAAAGTATAAAGACAAAAAGTATAAAACCAACTCAACCATAGCATTAAAAGAAATTTACTAAAAGTAACATCAAAATGTACAAAAAAACTAATCACTTGCATGGTTCCTCCCAACCATAATAGCATCATGAGACCTTGAAGTTCATATCCAGCCCCCAAATGTAGAATCCCAAACTACCAACAAGATAGCCAGAGTTAACTTATGAGGGCGTCACTATTAAAACAAAATAACATCATAAGAATAAGGAAATCTAACATGATAACTAATAAAGTAATAGATATCCCAACAAGTGAATCACATCATCTAATCATATGATAAACATCATAATATAGGAGTGCATAAAATAAAATAACATCATCTAAACATGATATCCAAGAATTCTAATGAAAGCATAAATCATAAAGACGTATACTTTGGAATCCTAAATATACCAAGTGAAACATCAAGCACTAGTCACACTAGAATAAGAGACCATCTCTATACATTGGTCCCTAGTAGTGGTATAGGTAGCTATTCCTCCCAACCATGTGGAACCCATAGATCCTCTCCCACTGTGTTGATGGAGATAATGATCCAACTAAAAAAATACATAAAATGAATGTCCATGTCCAACAATCATGCCAAACAGTAAAGATGACTGAAACTAAGATCATGAGACAATGCAAGTACAATAGGTCCTTGTCACACACTCAATGGGTAACAATGTAGGGACATGCCTGTAGTGGAAATAGCCTGGCATTACCTACCCCAAGCTAGTAATGTGCAGACTCTACTTTCCAATGGAAGGCTCTCAAACTATGTCCTTAAACTAACATTGGATGCTCACATATCATTTTATTATCTAAATTTTTTTACCTAGTTAATTTATTATCATTTTATTATCTTAAATTTATTATTGGGTGGATTATTAAATCTAATGACCATCAAATTTCCTCTCTTTATTTGATGGCCATTAGATTTAATAATGCACTAATGGTACCTCATAATGCTTCAAACTTCAAATTGAGGTACCATGAGTGGATTATTAAATCTAATGGCCATTAGATAAAGAGAGGAAATTTGATGGCCATTAGATTAAATAATCCACTCATGGTACCTCAATTTGAAGTCTAAAACATTATGATTTTGACTCACTAGGACATTAATCATACCAAGGTAAGCAGAGATTTCCATGATACCAATGTATCCCTTATGTATGTCAAAGGAGTGTTTAGTTTGCTTCGGTACCTTGTTCTAGAGAGTTTTGAGGATGTTAAATTTAGGTGATAGGTAGGGAAATGTCATTGTTTTTCTTTGAGATAGAAATGGAGGAAATTACAATTATAGACCTATGAAGACCAGATATCTATGTGATACCTAAAACACCTCTTCGTTATCAATGAATGAAGCTTTTTGAAAGGTGTTTAGTAATTATTTGGGCAAGAGTATCTAAATGATTTTTGGAAGAGGACGTTAAATTTGGATGTGGCATCATTATTTGTGTTACTTGCTTTGATGGTGGGGGGATTAGAAAATGAGTTTTGATGGATTGTGGTGACAAGCATCGACAAGTAATGACTGCTAGGAATAGATAAAATTATTAAGTGAGCTATTCTGGGTGTGGGAATTGAAATGGGTACTAAACCCTAGTGAATAATTATCAATGGGTATTCCTCCATTCAATTATTGGTGGTGTGGCCATCTTCAAATTCATAGGGTGTGCATATCCCTAAAGAAAAATAGGGATGGAAATTGATCATGGAGTACCTAGTTGAGAACATTTGGGTGCCGAAGGAGGAGGGATGAGATTTTATGAAGGCCACGCCGAGGAAGAGCACTTTGGCCCCTAGACAACAACTTCACCATCAGATTTTGAAGAAACCTCAGATGATGAGGGGGCATCCACAACAGAGGGAATGTGGGTAGATTCTTCTCTACTACTAAAGGAGGGAAAAGGTAGTGAAAAGCATTGTAGGAGGGGTTAGGGATTATTGGTGGAGGATGATTGTGCAATCCCAACTTTTACTCTTGAGGAAGTGAGAAAATGATTCAAGGAGTAGCTAACAATTGAGGTGGTCACTCTTCTTTTTGTTATAAAGATTAGATAATGTATGTGCGGGTTTTTGTACTATCAGAGTGGTAATACTCTATTTTTTGTTTTGTTTATCTAATGGTACATGTAAGGGCAAGGGTAGCTTTAAATTTAAGGCTCAAAGCCATAATTCCATAATGTACTCTCTTTATAAAAATCAATACAAAAAAATATTTCCAATAAATATAATTATTTAGTTATCATTTGTAAGAAATTCTTCACACCAACCCTTTGGCTAATACTCACCAGGCTGTGAGATAGAAGCCACCTCAATGATACTCTACCCTACCCATACTCATCCAATGATGAGTGCCCTTAGGCATGCATATTCCCAACTCAAACCCAATGAACATAACTCAACCAAAATAGAAATGAGAGACTAGCCATCACTAGTCACCTAAAAAATGCACGTACATGTGCTCATGTGTGGTGCACCACAATCATGAAGATCATAAACAAGGGTTGAATGAAAACATAAGAAAAATAACACTCAAATAAACACAAGCTCAGGAGGATGAATATAGCATGCATGCCAATGCAACATAAAAGTGTGACAGTGGTCTGACTAACATCCTATAGATAGTCCAAGTCTATGACCAACATCATGCCAAGAAAAATTGAGAAAGTTTGGTGACACACAAATCAAGGTAAAAAACCCAAAACTCAAAACTTTGAAATTAAAAACCATTTGGTCTTTGGGTAAAAAAGCCATGAAAATCCAATAAAATTTGGGTTCAGATGCCATACACAAAAATGGCCAACATAACAATGCAAAACCCCAAACCTAGATCTCAAAAATGAGGAAAATGTTCATACCCAACCAACTAGGCATAACTAGCAATCAAAAATAGATGGGAACACTAGTTCTTAGCTTCCTAACATAAAAATATTAGAAAAAGAAACAAAAATGAAGTTGAAACATAAAAATGGGAGAGTCTTTCTTGATAGCCAAAAGGGCTAAAATGAGAATCAGCCAAATAAAATAAATATCTCATGGAAGCCGCCAAAAGTCACAGAAAGGAAAGGTGTCCCCAAGGTGGATCCAATGATACCAATATAATGAAGATCTCATGCTGATTGCTCTCAAAAAAAACAAAAACACAATCCTCCAGAAGAGGATTTGGAAAAAGTTCCCAAATTTCTAATTTGTAAAAGTGAGAAGTTAATTCCTCTTTGGATACTTATTCACTTTTCAAGTGAATAATCGATTGGGGTAAATAACTAGCTAAACTACTTAAACCCCAAGTTAGCCCAAATGAAAACAAGATATTCCATGTAATTGGAATTCATCTATGGTAAAGTTTCCAAAAATTAAAATAAATCTTGAAAACCCTTAAAACAAAATCACAAAAAACCTTACTAACTTTCGTGACAAATGCGAACCTTTAAATGCACAAACACATTCACAAGTCTAGCCACATAATGAAAATGAGTCTATATTTAATCAAATCACTGAAAGGTCTAGTTTAAACAATTAAATCATATACATCAACCATATAGGGATGACATTGGTCAAATAAGAACAGATGAATCACTAACTCCATGTGCCACTACCAGGGATATAAATCATGCACACTAAAACTCATGATCAAGTGCAATTGCATATAATAACATAGTCGAAGCAATACATATATTAAATAATCTAATTTAATCATTTATTAAATTATACCTAAATAGTTCATTTGTATCACTCATGTTTGCATAAATCATAACAAAGCAAGAATTAAGTAAATTATCATAGTATTAAATCTAACACATAAACATAATTAAAGATATGTCCAAATACAAGATAACAAGATATCATCATAAAACCTATTGTCATCTCAAAATGGCATCATCATGCAAATATGACCAACTGAAGAACATAGTAATCTAACATCTATGATACTGAAATCAAAGTATACATCTAACCCTCGGGTCATCTCAAATGTAAAAATAACATGAGTAATAATATCTCTCGATTCAAAATATAACAAGGTACAAAATGAAAACATGAGAGGCACTACAAGTGCACAATGCAAGGGTGAAAATGTGTGGTTGATTAGGTAGAGTGGAGATAGGTGAGGGGAAAAGGAGGTGTTCTAGGTTGATATAGACCTGGACCTAAGGTGCACACCCTTTGGAGGTGTAGACATGTGCAAGTGGAAATCTCTAGAGGGAGACGAGTGTGCACCTATGCATATAGCACACCTATGCACCTTGGATAGGTGTGCATGTGTGCTAAGTGCCCTAGTGCACATTCATGCACCAAAAAATTAGAATTCTGATATTTTCTCCTATTTTGACACCCCAAACATGCCCAATCAAAGACTAAGGCTTGACCTAGACTCGTGAAGAGTTAGAAAATGACCCAGGCCTTGGACTATTGGTCTAGAAGAATTTTTTTTACTAGGGTTCCCAATTTCTAGGAGAAATGGGGCATGCATTGTGAAACCACAACAAATAACCCCAACAAAAAGGAAGAAATGACAAAGGAATTTCTTCACCAACAAGAATTCTTTTGACATGTGTCAAATAAAAACTAAGTCCCGAACACTTAAAACAACTTTCAAGTTCCTTGATAGTCAAAACTTTAGAATCTCAAACCTTCAAGCTCAATGTATGCATAGTGTATTCATTTTCTTTGACATTCCAAGGTGCAATCTATCATGAGCCAATAGTAGATTGGAAACAACCCTCCACTCCACTAGTCCCTTGATTAGGAATCCTCATGGATCATTTGTATCCATCACTATCTAACTAGATGAGAGAATCCATTCAGAGGGCCTTGATAGGTTATCACATTTGCATTTTTAGTCCTGCGTAATCTTTTGGATCTTGCTTCATGGGGCTTGCATGTCTCTATTTAATTTTCCCATGAATCAATTTGTATAGATATTGAATAGCCATTTTGGAGGGCATATCCCTATTATTAGATTACTTTTCTCATACCTTTTGGAATCTTTCATTCTTAACACCATGTTTCTTTTTTTATTCTCATACCCTAACCATGCTTAGACTATGTGGACAAGGCATTGGTGTCATTCCTCAGATTTTGTCCTTAATTTGATAACATCTACATTCTTCTTTTAAGAATTTTTGGAAAATCTCATGTTCAAAAGTAACCTTAGCAATTCCTTGAAAAGACCATTTGTTTGAACCAAAAAGTTTTGTTCTATCCCCTACTATCGTCTACTTTTATTTGAGAAAACTAAGTCAATCTTTTAAATTTGAGAGGTGTAAAGTACTATCAATCTACAATTCAGATTTCAAAATGAAAGTTATTTATGATTGTAAGTAACATCCATTCTTCAGTTGGTACAAGAAACAAAATCATTTGAATGCTTTGACAAAGAAATACCTTTTCCTAAAATTTGAAACCACAAGGAGTGATCTATAAAATGTGTCAAGATAGAGTCTTGATTGCACCTAACCCCCAGACTAACAAAACTTTGAAAGAAAACACACAACTGAAAGAAAAAAACACAACTAAGGAAAAAAACACAACTAAAAACAAACACACTTGCAGAAAAATTATTATTATTATTTTGAAATGTTTTCCATTTTTAGGCCTTGAAGTAATGTTCAAGGAACTAGCCATTGATAGGTAATGGGACCAATTCCCCTTGTAAGGAAATCATCCTAAAAGCATTTTCTCCCAAAATCCCCAAAATTTGATAAGGGCCAATCCATAATCATTGAAACTTAGTGTGACTACTTGGCTTTTCTTTCACCTTGTCCTACATGAGGAAAAGGTCAAATATTTTAAAAGATTTTATTATGGCCTTGATGGGAACACAACCCAAGAACATAATGGACACAACGGAAAAAAGGGAAATTCTATTAACTAAAAAATAAGCTAGTACATTCAGTATAGAGACAATAAACTTCAAAACATGCCCTAACGGCTTACAATAGCATAAATGTGGAGATAATTTCTCCTTTCAGTACCTCCTCTCAAACTCCACTCCGAACTACCTTTTACAATGCCAGAAATCTCCTTAAATAGACCCCGAAGGGTTAAGGACTAGGATTACATTCTAGAAAGTGCTAGTAGGCATCCACCGACCAAATAGAAGGTTCCAAAAGCTGCATTAGAAGTCTATGCAAATCTAGAAGAATCCAAAAATGGTATTCAAACTTTCGGGAGACATAACTTTTGAACCGTAGCTTCGATTGACGAACCGTTTACATTTTTGGAAAGCTCTCAAAGTGGCCTATAGCCCTATGGACAAGCTTTTCTCGTTCCCCATTTTTTGGCCCTTTTTGAGGTCATTTAATGCCCCTAACTTGACTTTGAAGCATTCTTAGGAGGTCTCCACAACCTGAAAAACTGCAATAACTTTCAAACCATGGGGCCTTTTGACTTGATTCTTTTTCTGGAATGCTCTAAATTACAATTACATTCATCTAGAAAATTTACACCTCCTAGTTCACCAAAATGATGGCTCAATTACATACTCCTATTTTTTTTGGGATTTACACGAACACTGATAGTGGAACTGTGAGAGTTCGAACCTTTATTTGACCCAAATTGGTATCCAAAAATGAAAACACATGAAACAAAAACTAAGTCTAAGTATATTTTTTTGGGTGACACAGGATTGCCCTTATACCTCTGGATGCTCCTACATCAGGCCTATTCTTTGAACCACTATTTGATGATAGATTGATTTTTTTCTATATGCTCCAAAGTAGTTCTTCTTTTCTCATCCAATTCCAAGAGATTCATTAATTTACTCTAAACTCTATCTGCATCCTCAACATACCCTTTTAAAAATTTCAATTATGAAATTATGAGATTAAGTGAGAACAATGGTTCTTTTCCATAGAGGAGTAAATAGGGAGATGTCCCCAAATAATTTTTCATCCTAAACTTGTTAGTCCATAATGCATCCTTTAGTTGAGTGCGCCAGTCTTTTGGGTTTTCTTGTAGCAATTTCTTTATCACTGTAATGTAGTTCTTATTGGTGAATTCAACCACTCCATTCCCTTGGAGATAGTAATTGGAAGAGAACTTGATTATGACTTGAATATCTAGTGCCCATTGAGTAAGGAGGATCAATGCAAATGATGATCAATTATCGCATACGAGGAAAAATAATATACCAAATCTTGTGACAACATGTTCCAAGAAATTTGTAACCACCTTTGTTATGAAATTTCAAAATTTTTTAGCTTCTATCCAACGTGTTTAATAGTTTTTAGCTATGAGGATGAACATATGTCTTGTAGATGATGGTGGCTTTACTGGACTAATAAAGTCCAGACATTTAGAAAAAGGGTTTACTTCAAACACTGGTTGTAATGGTATAGCTAGATGCCTCTCTCTATTAAAACTTTTCTGACAAATGTGGCAAGAACATACATATTCAAATGTATCCTTAAATATGTTAGGCCAAAAATAACTTGATCTCAAGACCATATGCATTGTAGCTTCTGCTAATATGTGTCCCATGTCATATCTATCATGAAACTATTCCAAAAATTGTTTCACTTCTTCATGTCTCAAGAATTTCAAATAAATTTCCTCATAGTTCATTTTGTAAAGTTTTCTATCTTGAAACATATAGGATTCACATTAAATTGTGAGTCCTTTGCGATGGGAACTATTCATCCAACTAGGGTATTGAATTTGCAAAAGATAGTAAATAATATGTTGATACCAAACATCAGTGATTATTCCTTGATCAATATCCACTGGAGACATCGGGATCTTTTGTTGATTATTAGTGTTGATTTCAGGAACCTATTTAGTCTTTTGAGTAAAAATCCCAACACATGAATGTTCAGAAGCAAATGAATAGATTTTGAATGGTAATTCATAATCTGGACTTACAAGAACTAGGACCATAGAAATTCCTACTTTGATGCCTTCAAAAGATTTCTTTATTTTAGGAACCCATTCAATCTTTTCTCCTTTCTTGAGTAGGTCATTAAGAGGACATACTATCTCAACAAATCCACTAATGAACTTACATATGAAATTTATTTTTCCAAAGAAAGATTTCAGCTCTTTACAACTATGAGGAGGTGACAAATTAAGAATAGTCTCTATCATTTTAGGATCAATGGATATCTCAATTTCAGATATAATATGACCAAGAAGATTTCCTTTGATGACCTAAAATGAACACTTTTTGGGATTTGGTGATATACCATACCTTCAACATTGGATGAGCACTTGTTTCAAGTCTACAATATGAGTACTCCTATCTTTAGAAAAGATAGTGAGGTCATCCATGTAGATAACTATATAGTTTTTTATGAGCCCTATGAATTCTTCATCCATCACTCTTTGGAATGTGGCTCCTACATTGATTAGTCTAAAAGGCATCCTTCAATATGCAAAAATTCCACATTTTTTTCTAAATGCAATCTTCAAATTATCTTCTTCATCCACCATCACTTGATTATATGCATAATATCTATCTAGAAAAGACATTATTTTAAACCCATTCACAATTTGTAACCCTTCATTGAATAAGGGCAATGAGTAATTATCCTTTTGGGAAGCCAAGTTCAAATTTTGAAAATCCACATAGAGGCAAATTTCTCTAGTCTTTTTCCTTACTGGGACCATGTTAGCAACCCATGCAGAATGTTGAATTGGGAAAATAATTTTAGCATCAAGTAACTTTTGTACTTCTTTCATTATGAAAGGCTCAATTATGGGATTCACTGGTCTTTGTCTCTGATGAAATGGTTTGGCATATGGCTTCAACAAAATGTTGTGAGTGATTATCTCAAGATTGTAGGTCTTGATTTCTTCATAACTCCATGCTATGATGTCTCTATAAGAAATTAAATAATACTTTCTTGTTCTTGAGAGTTACACGCCTTTCCAATTCTCACCATCTTTAGATATTCTTCCATGCCTAGATTATATGAATCACATTCTTCAACACCTTTTTCCAAAACATTCCTTTTATTATGTGCTGATTCATCTTGATCAAAGATACATTCTAACTCTACCATCCCTATCCGAATAGTATTGGTCTTCAAATTTATAATTCCATCTTCATCCTCTAGCTCATCTTCTTTAGGTTTATTGTTGGGAGTATCCTCAATACCTTGTCCTTTGAAAAGGCCTTTGCATAAGATAAAGTCGAGGATATTTTGGTTGTCTTGGAAGACCTAAATGTTTGTAATATTATCTAGAATAGACAAGGCAACAACTAGTTCAACTGAAAAATCTCTTTAGCTTTGTCCTTTCAATGGGTTGTAATGAACTTACTGAAATGGAAAGGGCATCAGATACCATGTTCTTCTTCCTTGGGATGGACCTTATGTTCAAGGCCTCAAAATCTTCCAACAAGTCCCAAACTCTTTTCCAGTATGCAAGTAGTCTCCTATCATTGCAAGAGTAGATTGATTTCACTTGTCTAATGACTAATTGAGAGCCTCCTTCAATTACAAGAGCTTTCATGTCTTTCCCCAATGCAAAGAGGAGTCTGTGAATCAAGGCTTCATGCTCTACAAGATTGTTAATACATCTAAATTGTAAGTGAAATTTTACATGAAAAGACTTACCTTTGGGGTTAATTAGTTCAATACCCATGCCAGCTCCTAATTTTTATTTAGAGCCATCAAACCTAAGCATCCAGATTGGTTTTTCTTTGGACTTTTTGGTCTTCTGCTTGTTTGTACGTAGCTTTTCCTTCACTTGAGTTTTAAAAGATTGTTTCTTTGGGACTAATTGCAATCTTTTGCATGGTGGACTTGGTGAGTTGCCATAGTTTATCTTTGATATAGGGGCCATTTTTTTCTCTTGTTGATTTTGAATATCCCCAATTAATTCAATGATCTTATCAATTTTGGGTTTCGAATGAATGACCACTAAGATCCAACCTTGGCCTTTTACAAAATGTCTTCTCCTCTAGAATTTGATAATCCAAAGTGGAGGATTAGATAAACCCCCATCATCTAAAGAAATGTCACTATATGACACATTGGAATCTTTTTCTTCTTCTTCATCAACCCTCACAAATTCAGGTATGCACGTGGAACTTGAACTTTCCTTCTGTACCTCATTTGGTATTTGGTCATTTTTCAATTGCATTATCTAAGTGAGTAACCTAGCAAATTTTAGCATTCAAATTTTTAATGATTGACTTTGTGTAACTTGTGGAATCCTGGAAGAAGTAAAATATTTGGGTCTTCTTCCTTGCCTAAGAATTGTAAGTTTACAACCATATTATCTACAAACTGAGCAACAAGTTCTTCTTTTGGAGTAGGGATAATAGTCTTTGTTCAGATGGTCAAGTTTCTCGACTAGTTCTATGTCAAGCAACATTACTTTGTTGAATCTATGGACATAAATGGTATAATGAAGTAATGTCACATGTTGATAAATGTTTCCCCATCTATGTTATGATTGGGTAGTTTTCCTCCTATAGCCATAGGATTTGCAAGAGTGGTAATTTGAACTTTACACATTTTCTCTAATATTGATGATGGAAACAAATATATGCATGTGGAGGTTGTGTGTGCATTGATTTTTTTACAATTATTTACTATGGATATTTGAAGGTCAACATTTTAGCACTAAGGAAGTCAAAGCCAATCAGATTGCTAAACCTTTGCAAGTGGAGTAAATTGTATATTGCCTTCTGTTGTCGCAGTGCATGAATGTAGCTTCCAAAACTTTCTATATTCCTGAGGATTTATTCATGGTTAATGTTGTTTTTGTTTCAAACTTTATGTGCCTATAATTGATCCTCATTAATTGATTGATCTTAGATTTAGGAAGTAGTTGTACTTTCCTCTAAATAATGACTACTATAGGTTTGAGCATAGTTTTGGAGGAAGAATAGAATAAGTTAATTTTCATAGCAATAGAGTGTGATACTATTTTTAAAAGTATAATCTTTCACCATGAAGGAATAGAATGTTGTGATGTGGAGCATGTTGGGCCTCAAAATTCCCTAATTTTGAGTACCATTAAAAAATTAAGCCCTATAAGAACTTTTTAATGCATGTGTACTTGACTATTCATTTGAGGCATAAGAGGAATTTAATGTTTCTAACACCCTACATTTAGTATATCCACTCATCTTGTGAAGATAAATTTCCATCCTGAATCATTCTATGAAGTTCCATTTTGAGCAATTTCCAAATCTGCATTTTTGCCTAAGTGTGAAACAACAATAGGAAGCCTTGTTTGCAATTGAATATCTCACACCCTTTGGGAGCATTTAATATCCATACTAGAGAACCTATGTTTTATATTTTGAGTCATTTTGATATGTTTTGATTAGGTGTTGAATCCCTCAAAGTTGGTCATTTATTGTTGTCATGCTGATGCTAATTGTTCATAATTATGGAAGGCCCTGTTTGACTTGTTATAACTTTGACCCAATTGACTAAAATGAGAAAACTCCTTTTTCATTACATTCTAGAGATTAGAGAATTTCTATGCTTCAATTTTTAGCATATGACGAATCTATTTGGTCAATTTTTAAACGTGATTCCAAAGGCAATTTATGAAGTTTTACTAGTGTCAAGAAAGATAGATTAGTTGGTACCCTTGTTCATGATGTCATATCTCCAAATCTATGATAGGTGAGATAAAATGGATTTCACTATTGTGTTCTCCTCTAAAAATTCCTTAAGTATGCCAATTTTAAAATCTTGATGAATCTGTTTGTACACTTTCCCATGTCCATTCTGTTTGCAAAAATTATTTTTTTGCCAGTGTTTCTAGTTTGCAAATTTGAATAGCCTACTTTGACCACTTGCCAAATTTTCCTCATTATTCATCATGAGCCCTAATCCTAGATTTATGTTGTCCTTATTGATAGTAAGCCAATGCCCTAGTTTTCATTTTCCCAAGTGTCTATTTGCCCTATTTTCGAAGCCAAAATAGGACACGATTTATTGTTTTCTGACATGTTTTCTTGCAGGTAGTTTTGAGAGGGCAACTTTGACAGTCAATATATTTTGATTGAGAATTTTTCATGAGACAAGATTTGATAGGTGCAAGAATGTGGAATAAAGAATTAGTGTGTTTTGATTTCAAAGCCTGGTCAGGTGCTTTTGTTAGTTTTTAAAGCTGGTCAAAGGACCTCCTGGCACAAAGTTGACAAATTGCAAAAATAGGTGAATTGAGTTTTTAAAATTGCTTTAAGTGGTTGAATTTTTTTTGAATCAGTGCGAGATAGTGAATGGATCAGTTTAAAGGATCAAGCATCTTAGTTTGAATTTTTTTTAGCCAGACCCACTTTAGGGCCCAATTAAAGTTCATTAGACCATTGATTAACCAGGAGAAAGTTATGTAAGTATGTACCTAAATTTATAGAGTTCGTGCATGATCAAAATGAAATCTCTTTGGAGAATATTTATATGAATCTTTGAAGTTTTGTGATGGTTAGTACAAAGACATATATTTCCTATTAGTGGTAAGGCCAAGTAGATTTTGCAAAACCATACAGCCTGTGTGCAATCATTGTGAAGTTTGGAGCCAACTATATTTGACATTGTTGTGTAAAGCTAGTATGGAATTATTATGAGAATCTTCCAATGTGTTTGATACATGAACCTTATTGATGAGGGATAATGTTTTCATGTGGATTTTTCATTGTTGAAGACAATTTGGGATAAGTAGATATACTAAAAAATGAAGAAAGATACCATCTTTGCTATGGGACACCTCCTCTTGACATTTACTATCTTCATAACACCTTTCCACTTGGAGCCGCTGAAAGCCTCTTTGGTTAAAAAGCTTGGGTAAAGAAGGTGTTCATATCTTTTCAATGTTTGTGTGCATCCAAACTTTTGGATAAAGAACATGTGACATTGTAGGATTGACTTGCCAAGCATAAGAAGTAATCTTCCAACCGATGCCAATCACCACATGAGCTTGAGAGAAAGCCTTCACTTCTTCAAGTGTAGCATGGAGAAAACACAAGAACCTATGCAAGGCATATAAAGAAATGCATAAAGTTAGAGGCATGCAAACCAAAAGTCAAAGAATCTAATGCCAAAGAGCATAAGCAAATTATTTAGGCAATCAAAGATTGGTGAAGCTCATACCATATTAAAAAAATGAGTCAAATTATGTCAGAAAGGTGTGTTTAAGTTAGAAGAGCTATTGAGAGCTTTGAAATTGTAGCTTGATTGAATTGTTCTCCTCTTCTTCATAAGCTAAAATACATGAGGGACTAGAGCCTTCAATCCTATGCATATTTTAACTAGCCTTGTCTTTCCCACTCACTCTTGTAAGATTCTTTTATATTTGCAAATATGTGAAGAAGGCCCTACCACTAAAGATTGAAGCTACCTAAGATACAAATTTGAAATTGTTGGGTTTTGTAAAGAAAAAGTGACCTCCATGCATGCAGAGGGGAATCTGACATAACAAGTACCCTCAGTGCGTAGAGAAAAAGGTGTATCTATCAATGTAGATTTCCAAATGGTGAGACCACTATATGAGCACTCATTAATGAAAGAATGGAGGGAGTATTATGTTTTTGTTGAAGTAGGGAACAAGGATTAAGAAAGATCCATATCAGTTTGGAAGGAGACCTGCAGAAGTGATCTTCAATGCATGAAGGAGCTTGTATACATTTCAAAGAGGTTGATCAAACTACTATTACTCCATAATGCTACTATTTCTTCAACCTTAAAAAATAGAGGATCTGATGCTTGAAGGCTTGTAGAAACTAGGCCCAATCGACCAAGAAAAAAGGAGGAAGCACCATGGTTTTGTGTTTAAAATGCAAAGAAGACTCTTACTCCATTCATGGTGGAATTTCTAAAAAAAATGATGACTATACAAAAAGTCTTTAAAGAATGGTCCATGGTGAAACAGGGCAGTCAATGTTAAATAAAGGATGTCTAGGAGTTGATTTCAAAAAGAAGGAAATGATAGCTTAAAGTATATAAGCTTAGAAGGACTAAAGAGCCACAATAAGACAAAGTGCCATAGGATTAAGAGGAAACAACTCATGAGGAAGGAGGAATAGTTAAAAGGATTAATCCCATATTGATGCTATGGGGAAAGACTTTGGTTTTTAAATACTTTTCCAAAGACATCACTTGTTGCCTTAAAAGACAAATACCTTTTATGAGCCAAAGATTCCTCATGTGGGGTGTGTGGCTGGCTAGAGGAAGGAAGAATTTTGACCAATCATGCCAAACAAGATGCTGATGTCATCAACAACGTGGAATTCTAGTGAATCATAATGCAACATGTGGCATGGATTTCAACATGGTAGTAATGTGGTAGTCCAAAATTTGATGCACCAGATCATGCCACATGGTAGATTAGACGATTGTCACCATGTCGCTAAGGAAAGATGCAAGGAGGATAACCATGTGACATGGCAACTAGTTGTGTCAGTAGTAATGAGGCACCCATGGATGAATCAAAGATTGACAAGTGGTAGTGACATGGAGCCAGCTGGATTGATCAAAAATTGACAAGTGGTAGAGGACCCAGACATGGCACACTTCTTGAGGTGTTGACATGTCTAAAAATTTCACATGTGGCAAGGCCACTATGTCATAATGATGTGGCAAAATACAAACTAGGATAGTGACATAGTGATAGATGATGTGCTAGTGATGTGGCACAATGATATGGCTCAATGATGTGGTGGAATAGGTGACCAATGAGATTGTGATATGTTTTACCTAGTTGGCAGATGTCAAGTGACTAAGTATGAAATAGGTCAATCCACTGATGACACATGGTAGAGGGCCAATTAAACATGTTTGACCGGGATGGTAAATAAGAAGGAAAAAGGCACATGGATAAATAAATAATTTTTAATGTTTTCTTCCTTTTGATGATGCAAAATCAATTTTAAATAAAATTTGAATTTATCCTATTTTTGAAACTTTGAAAAATATTTAATATTTGCAACCAAGTGCAATTTTAGAGCCTTAGCAAGAGCATATATTTTCAAATTAAGATTCTAGGCATTTTTGATAAGCGAATATGGCACTATTATGTATTGCCAAATTGGGAGAAAATGAACTTTCTATTTCTAGAGTTTGTTTTCACACAAGGCCACTGGTTCAAATTATGCAAGGATTGGTCTCAGGTACCCAAATTTTAGTTTCATTCAGTTGGGGTAGTTGAGGTTTGATTTCCAATGAAATGGTGAACTAAATGTATGTAAAAGATAGTAAAATATAGTTATGAGAAAGTTTTGTCACCTCCTAGTTAGTTGAATCAAGGTTTTATCAGCATTTCATGATGCATTTCAAATATTTTAGTAATAGAAGGGTTTTCATCATTGAGGAAGAGATATTTTGGATTTGTTATAAAATAATGATGAAAACTAAATCAGATTTCATGGGTAGAAAGACGAGAGAATTTTTACAATTGCAAAGGATGGAGATTCAAGTGGTCACATGTCACCTTAAGATTAGATTCAGGATTCCATTCTTCTTCTATATCTTTCTCTTTCTCATCCATTGAAAATGTTAGTTCTAGTTTTGGAAAATTTTCTCATTACTGTGATACCATGTTGGCTCCAGTTTGTCTATGAGACCACATTGTTGGATTGAGAGTTGTGATTCCACCACATTCTTTAGCAATTTCCCTTGTAATGAACAATAAGAAATAAGAATATAGATAGTTCTAATCTATTAGGTAGTTTTACATTTAAATTTCATGCATCTTATTGTATTTGTTTCAAATAAATGAATGAAAATGTAGTGGCAAGTTAGTCTTCATTTTGATATCTTGTATCCCATTCATGTTGTTTGTAAACAAATGGTATTAAAATCAGTTGCAATCTATTGGTTGTATATGTTGATTTATTTTGATTATAACTCAAGGATTAATGTAAATGCTTGATTCATCATCATAGGATTGCAAATATCATGAATTGATAGGTTGAGTATGAGATTCAGAAGGATGCAGATGTCTGATTCACAAGGTGAGTAGATAGATTAGGAATTTTTAATGTATGGGATATGTCAATTAATTTTAGGGATGTGTGTTATGGTTTTATGGGATTTCCCAATAGATAAGGCACTGATCAGCTATAGGATCAAAGTGTTATGTTATTCATGTCATGATTCTTGCTAAAAATCAACATCATTAATCAAATGTTTTTCCCTTTAATGTTGAAGAACTGAAATGTGATGCCCTCATAGCTTGGAAATTTCTTTGGCCATGTTATTAGCTATTCCATGTATAAGATCTTTGAATAAGTGTTAGAAGATTTATTGTTTTTATCTACTTTGTTAGATTTAAGTGTATGTTTTAGCATTGGTACTATATAAGTGAATCTCAGGTACACCTGCTTAGGTTTTACAAAGCTTAAAGTAGTAGAAGGGTCTAGCCTTATAGTTAGCTTGGTGTTTGAAAGGGTATTTTAAAGATGGGAAGTAGCTTCCCCTAGATATATCTTCTTCTCATTGGGGTAATTTGAAACCATAGTGTTTCAAAACACCAACATAGCCTAATCAGATTCAAAGGTTTATTTAGTGTGATTTCCCTCTAGATTATTTCTATAGGGGTTTGGGGGAAATGCCCCCAAGATGGGGTCAAGGGGTAGCACTCTTGCAAGGTCTTGGGGTAGTGTCCTTGAAGCCAAAAATGCCTTTATATTGTAAAAGGTGTCAGCTACTATTTTTGTATTATTCTAGCCCTAATCTTGTAAGTGACAAAAGCTTGTATTAAAAGGATTAAGATTAGGCATTTCATGATGAATGGTGATATTTTAGCTTTTTGTAGTGGTATTGAGTTGTAAGGAATTATGGTTTGTGATTAGGTTGTAATCATTGGATAATAATAGTATTGGACTTGCTGTTGGTGGATGTAGCCCATGGATTGGGTGAACAAAAATTAAATCTTGGTGTCTTGTTTTCTCTTTTATGTGATCTACTATTTTCTATAATTGGTTATATTTTCATGTAACTATTGTTTCTATCTAAGGTTAATCATATCAAGTGGTATTAGAGCTAGACGGTCATTATTTTCTTTTTAGCCAGACCATCATCATTTTTTTTAGTGATCCTCTAGAGGGAAGTCTCATAGTTGAGTGGGAGTGATTGAAGATGAGGGTAAGCTGAGGGTTGACAAGTTTAATGGAAAAAAAAATTAGTTATGGAAAATGCAAATGGAGGACTATCTTTATTAGAATGATTTATGGAAGTTGTTGGAAGGAGAAACCAAGAATTAGGGATCTATGAAAAATGACAACTAGGATCTTTTGGATAGAAAGACACATGAAAGAATTTGATTATGACTAGCACCGTTAGTGACATTTAATATTACAAAAGCAAAGATGACATAAGAGTTGATGCAAACCCTAGTGAAACTATATGAAAAGTCCTCCACTTCAAATAAGGTATTTATCATGAAGTGTTTATTTAATATGAAAAAGACAAAAGGTGAATTTGTTGTAGATCATTTAAATGAGTTTAATACTATTACTAGTCAGTTATCTTCTGTGGGTATCAATTTTGATGAAGAAATTAGAGCTCTCTTGATTTTGTGTTCTTTTCCTAAAAGCTAGAATGGCTTGGTAATGGCTATGAGTAATTCTATTTATAGATCTACTATTGTAAAATATGATGATGTGATTAGTGTTATTTTGAGTGAGGAAACTCATAGGAAAACCTCAGGCAGATCTACATTAGGAAGTTCTTTGAATGCAAAAAGCAACGATAGAATGACTGAGAGAGGAAATAATTCTAGAAATCATGGGAAATCAAGAGGAAAGTCAAAGGGGAAGAGGTCTTAATCCGAAGGAGTGAGAGATTATTGGTACTATGGGAAATTAGGGCATAAGAAGAATGATTGTTCGACTTGAAAGAAAATGAAGGAGATAAACTAGAAGGGAACAAGGAGGAAAATGTGGTAAATAAAAAATTTGAAGAGGATGCTTTGCTTCTATCTTTAGAAAGTGTTGATGATTCATGGATTTTAGATTTTGGTGCTTCATTTCATGCTACACCTCATAAAGGTTATTTCATTGATTATGTCCAAGGAGATTTTGGGCTTGTTTATTTGGGGGATAATGAATCCTAGTATATTGTTGGAAAGGGAAAAGTTAAGATTAAGTTGAAAAATGGGAATCATTGGCTACTACATGAGGTAAGACATGTTCCAAGGATGAGTAGGAATTTAATTTTAGTAGGGCAACTCAACGATAAGGTTGTGTAGTTACTTTTAATGATAAAAATTGAAAGGTTTCAAAAGGTTTGCTTGTAGTAGAAAAAGGTTGAAAGTAGGCACCTTATATCTTTGTACAAGTTATATTGTTCCTTCTACTTTGATTGTTTCAGAGAAAAATGAATGTTTAGGAACAATTACTATAGTTGAGCAGGGATAACAAATAGCTGCTGTAGATTCTGATATAACATTGTAGCAAAACAGACTTGGGCACATGAGAGAGAAAGGTATGAAAATACTTCATTCAAAGAAAGTTTTATGAGGTCTGAAATGTGTTAATATGGATTTTTATGAAAGTTGTGTATGGAGAAAAAAAGAGAGTAAGTTTTATTAAGACTGAGAAGGAAAATAAAAGAGAGAAATTAGAGCTTGTGCATATAAATGTATGGAGACTGGCTTAGGTATATTTCCTTGGTGGCTCTCATTATTATGTTACATTTATTGATGATACAACTAGAAAAGTATGGGTTTATTTCCTCCAACATAAATTTGATGTATTTCACACTTTTAAGAAATGGAAATGCTTGGTTGAAAATGAGATTGGAAAGAAATTAAAATATCTCAGATATGATAATGATGGTGAGTATTGCAGTCATGAATTTGAAGATTATTGCTCTACTAATAGTATTTGTAGATAGAAAACTATTCCAAAGACTCCACAGGAAAATGGAGTGGCTGAACGCATGAACAAGACTATAATGGAGAGTGCAAGAAGTATGAGGTTGCATGTAGGGTTTTCATTAAACATATGGGTAGAGGCTATTAATACTATTGTATATTTGATTAATAGAGGTCCCTCTACTCTTTTGGGTTGTGGTATTCTAGAGGAAGCATGGACTCGTAAGAAGGTGAATTATTCATTTCTTAGAACCTTTAGTTGTGAAGCATTTGCTCATATAGAATTTGAAAATAGAACCAAGTTGGAAGCTAACTAAAAGAGATGTATATTTATTGGATATGACATTAATAAATTTGATTACAGGTTTTGGGATTTTGAAAATCATAAAATTATAAGAAGTGGAGATGTCAAATTCAATGAGAAAGTGTTGTACAAAGATATGTTGCAACAACATGAGAAGAAAAAAAAAGATTTTGTAATGTTGGATGATACTCAAAAAGTTGATGTTCCAATAATTCCTCACGATGTGTGACAACCACAACAAAAAATACCACACACCCTAGTGAATGTAAGAGAGTCAACAAGGATGAGTAGACCTCTAGAAAGATTTTCCCCTTCCGTGTATTCTATTTTACTTATTGATGGTCGTGAACCTGAATGTTATGATGAAGCTATATAGGTGGATAAAAAGATTCAATGGGAGTCTACAATGAAAGAAGAAATGGACTCTTTGCTGAAAAATAAGACATGGGATTTATGCAAGTTGCCTACAGGTAAAAAGGCTTTACAGAATAAGTGGATTTATAGGTTGAAGGAAGAGGATGGAGGTAAGAAAATATTTAAAGTTAGGTTAGTTGTAAAAGGATTTGCATAGAAAAAAGGCATCAATTTTGATGAGATATTCTCTCCTATTTTTAAAATGACTTCTATTTGTATTGTTTTAAGTATTGTGGCTATTGAAGATTTTCCTTTGGAGTAGCTTGATGTTAAAATAGCCTTCCTTCATGGTGATTTGGATGAGGAGATATATGGCTTAGCTACATCAATTTGAGGTCAAAGCTAAGGAGAACTTAGTGTGTAGATTGAAGAAAAGTTTATATAGCTTGAAGCAAGCATCTCGACAATGGTATCTAAAATTTGATAGTTTTATGCATGAGCATGGATATAGTAGGTGTCATTTAGATCATTGTCTTTATTTTAAGAGGTTGGATGATGACATCTACATTATTTTATGTTTAAATGTTGATGATATGCTTGTAGTTGGGTCTAACATGGATCATATTAAGGGGCTAAAACACTAGTTAACACATGCATTTGCTATGAAGTAATTGGGGGTGGCAAAACAAATCCTTGGTATGAATATTTGTAGAGATTGGAAGAACAAGAAATTGAGATTATCTAAGGCTAATTATATTGAGAAGGTGTTGCAATGTTTCTCTATGGAGAATGCTAAAGCTGTCAACACACCTTTACCTAGTCATTTGAAGTTGACTAAGGAGATGTGTCCCACAACACAAGAAGAGGAGGAAAAGATGGCTAAGGTACATTATGCTTTAGTTTTATGAATCTTGATGTATGCTATGGTATGTACTAGGTTAGATATTTCACATTCAATGGGAGTTGTTAGTAGGTATATGAGTCATCCAGGAATTGAGCATTGGAACACAGTTAAATGGATTCTTTGATATTTGAGAGGAACATCCAATAAGTGTTTACTCTTTGGGGGCTCTACTACTAATTTACAGGGCTATGTTGACTTAGATTTGGTAGGGGATATTGATACTAGGTGGAGTACTATAGGTTATGTATTTACTATTGGTGGGCCAACCATGAGATGGGTTTCTAGGTTATAGAAGGTTAATGCTTTATCCAATACAGAGGTAGAGTATGTTGCTGCTACAAAGGTAGCTAAGGACATGATATACCTTTAGTTCTTTTTAGAAGAATTGGGACACCCTCAGAAGGATAATTATTTTTTTACATATAGTCAAAGTGCCATTCATCTTGCAAAGAATTTAGCTTTGAATTCAAAGACAAAACACATATAGTTGTGGTACCATTTTATTCAGTTAGTTTTGGATGATGGATAGTTAAAGCTAGAGAAGATACATATAAATTATAATCTAGTAGATATGTTTACAAAGTTTGTGACAAGAGCGAAGCTGAATTTCTGTTTGATTTTAGTCGGTCTTTTTGATTGAACAAAATAAAAGAAGAGCAGAGTCCATAGTGGTTTTCTATATTCCAATGGGAGATATAGGTTTAGTAGTACTATGATCAATCTCCAACTAGGAGGTTATTATTATGGAGTTTGAATAGTCTCCAAGTGGGAGATTGTTGTGATGTGGAGCCTACTCAAACTTAGATGTTTATTCAACACAATTTCCCTCTAGATTATTTCTATAGGAGTCAAGGGGTAGTGCCATTGCGGGGTCCTAGGGTAGCGCCCCAGGTGCACTCCCTATCACAGTACAGGTTGGGGTTGAGGGGCAATGCCCCCATGGGGGTTTTTGGGGGCAGCAACTGAGAAGCCAAAAATTCCCTTATACTATAAAAGGTTTTGGCTACTATTTTTGTGTTATTCTTTCCCTAAGTTTGTGAGCAAAAAAAATTGTATAAAAAGGCTCAGGGTTAGGGATTTCATGATGAATGGTGATATTGTAGCTTCTAGTTATGATATTGAGCTATAAGGGATTACAGATTATAATCAAGTTGTAATCAATGGATAATAATATTATTGGACTTGTTGTTGGTGGAGGTAGCTCAGATATTGGGCGAACCACATTAAATTTTGGTGTCTTGTGTTCTCTTTTACGCTATCTACTATTTTCTAGTATTGGTTATATTTGCATGTAACTGATATTTTTGTCTGAGGTTAATCCTAACATAGAATGCATGATTTAAGTTTATATCTCTTATCTTGATTGTCTTTTCTATTCACTTATCCAAGGGGGCCCACTTGGTGAGTGAATTATTCTATCAGAATAGATTTCATTTCCTTGTTGTTTCTAAGTAAGGTAAAACTATGTTTCTCTTGTAGCCATTGATAAAAGAATTAGTGAAATATTCTTGTAGCATAGGTGCAAGATAGGTTTACTATTTGCAGCATTACCTTTATCCTTAAGTTGTCATTTCAATTTCTAGCATAGATTTCCTTCAACATTTTCTTTTCCTTACTTGTAATGAATTAAAGAAGAACTAGAGCATATAGTTTGTAGTCACCATTTCAAGTTTATGCTCCTAGGTTGACAAATTAAATGAAGTCAATACAATATTTCAAGTAAAACACATGATGTTTTCTAATCATAGAATCATTGTAAAAGGATGTCCAATCCTTTGTTAGTATGGTATTAAATTGAATAGCTATTTTTGGCACCATTCCCCAGGATAGTGTTAATCTAGTTTGACCCTAAAGTCATTTTGTTAGTTTAAATTCTGCATTACTTTGCATGCATAGAAGAAGAGACCTCCTTGGAAGATTGCTTCCACATAATAATTAGGAAGATATTTTTAATCTTGAGCCTAAAGAACCTCTTTTCAGTGATAATGAAGAAGAAGAAACTTTTGAAAATCCATTCATTGCTGCTCAAGAATGAATACCCTCATCCTCTCAAGAATCCTTGCATTTGAATGATCTCTTTCCTTGACCTAAATATCAAGACAATCCAATTGCCCTTGTTATCTATCAACCATCACTATGTCCTCCTCCAAGAATGACTCAGCCTCAACCTATATTTCCTTTTTCTATCCCTCCTTAGAAAGGTAATCAAAATTTGAAGAACATACCTTCTAGTGTACTTTCCAATTTCTATGGCCTAATTACTGAAGACCCTGAAACCTTCATCTTTGAGTTTGATATCCTTTGCGGAAGTTATGACTATACAACTGATTCTTATAAGATGAAGTTATTTCCATCCACCCTAAAGGAAGATTCTCTAAGATGGTTCATGGGGTTGGGTGTCAATGCTATAGCAAATTGGCCTATAATGAGAAAGTTGTTTCTTACAAAAAAGAGAGAATATTGAAGGGGTCAAGATTTGAAAGAAGATGAAATTTTCAAAATGTCCCAAAAGGATGATGAAACCTTGGAAGATTTTGTCTCATAATTCATGTTCAACCTGCAGTGTAACACATGACATCGGTTCAATGAGGAATCAAAGGAACATCTTTTTCCAAAATGTATAAATGATGGAAGTATCAAAGCTCTAGAACTTATGATAGGAGGAGATATCGCTCAGACAAACTAGATTGATATACAAAGTATATGTCTCAATTATTGTAGGGCCACTATGAAGAAAGGTAGGGGACTTAGAAGCCTACTACATAATTCTAATGCTGGTTCAGGAGTATCAAAGATGGAAATATCCAATTTTCTATTAGATTTCAAACAATACATCATTAATAATATAGCCACTTAGCTAGATACCATAAAAGGTGAGAAGGAAGAAGGATGAAGCTGATGCCATATTAGTTGAATATTGTCCATATTGTAGGGAAAATAAAAGGAACTATAGATCTAAGTCTATTGCAATCCTAGAGACACAACTAATGCTTACTGATTTAAGGTTGTTGATAAAAATGGAGAGGTTCTCTACGTTGCTCAACAAAGCCCATGGGCTCAAAGAAAAAGCATGGCACAAGATCCTCTTCAAATTTATAATAGTAACAATCAATGGAAAAATTCTCAAAGTACTAGTTTTAGTGGAAATAATAATTGGCAACAACCTCAACAAGGTTGGAAACAACCTCAGTAGGGTTTGCAACAACCTCAGTAGGATTGGGAATAACATTAGCAAGTTTGGTAGCAACCTTAGTAGGGTTGACAACAACGTCAATAGGGGTGGCAACAATGCTAGCAAGGTTGGTAGAAACCTCAAGATTGTAATACCCAACCTAGTCAACAAGCCTTAATGCCACCATCTCTACAATAGAGTCTAATGCCTACTCCTACAACCACAAATACTCCTCCTCAGAAAACTTAGCTACCAATTTAGCCTAATCATAATCCTAACAATACCAAACAACTAGCACAACTACTATGCTATTTCCTTGAATGGTATCCATTCAAGGTCAAGCACTACTCTTCCTTTACGCAAAATCCTATAATAACTAAAGTTAAAGATTCCACAAATGAACAAGAAGATGTGTTAGATCAATAGACCTCTTGTGTAGCCAAAGAACCTTAGTTTCCTCATAGGTTGATGGATAAGGCCAGCTTGCATAAAACCACACAGTAATTGATTTTCTTAATCAGATGAAGTGAATGACAATAAAAATTCCATTATTTGATGCTATCAAGGAAGTCCCTACTTATACTAAAGCTATCAAGGAAACATGTATCAAATAGCTAGGAAGAGAGAAGAAAGATCAAAAAACTATTTATATCTTAGGACAATTGTCTGTTTTAATGTTGGATAAATTAATTGTACCTAAATATACTATCCCTAAGAGTCTTATGGTTACTATCACCATTCATGGGATGTAAGTTCAAAATTATTTATTTAACTTAGGAGCATCTATAAACATCATGAAAAAGGAGGTATTGTCTTGATTTCATATAATTGGTCTTAGAGAAACACCAACCGTACTTTAGCTTGTTGATAGTTCTACTATCAATCCAGATGGGATGATAGAAGATGTCATAGTAACCTTAAACTCTTGGGAGTATCCAGTAGATATTGTTGTCCTCTTTCTAAAGGCTAACATGGGTGGATATCGTTTAATTTTAGGGTGACCATGGTTAGCTCTTGTAGATGCCTATAAAGATTATTTATTTAGAAAGATGACAATATCTAATGTTATCCATACTAAGAACTTGACTTTATACTCCCTTGATCAACCACTATTGCTAGATGACCAAGTAATAAAGCTAGACTTGGGAGATGATGATCTAGAGGTCAATTCCATCCATTAGCTAATGATGATACGTTGAGAGTCATTTTTAGCCTCTCAAGAAGAAGATGAGATAATTTCATCCATTATCATGAATGAGTACAGAGTAGAGCCTCAATTGTGTCCTCAAGCAGAATGTGTCCTAGAAACCATAGTACCAACTTTGAACACACCTCAATATTTAGAGGCTTCCCAATTCCTTTACTCATTATTACCTCATTAGATAGATTCTTCTCTTGTTGCCTAGTTATTAATGATATAAAAGGTTATTAAGATAGAAGTTGGTCAAGAAAGAGAGTTAAATGTAAATAATGCCTTATCAGTTTCCCATCAAAAAATTATGTTGCAGTTATTGCAAGAAAATAAAAAAAAACTTTCTTGGGACTACATGGACATCAAAGGATTAGATCCTATGCTTTGCATTCACAAGATCTACATCAGTTTTGATTTCAAACCTACTAGACAACCTCAGAGGAGAGTTAATCCTTTTTTGAGGGATATTGTTAAAAATGAGCTCCATAAACTATTAAGTGTTGGTTTTATTTACCCTATCTCTAATAACCAATGCGCCTCACTCCTATTTATAGTACCAAATAAGGGAGGAAAATAGAGATTTCATGTCAATTATAGGGAGCTCAATTAAACTACTAAGGAATACCACTTCCCCTTGCCGTTTATAGATCAAGTTCTTGACAATGTAGTTGGCAAGAAGTTTTTTTCTTTTCTGGATGGTTTTAGCAATTACAATAATATAAAAATAGCTCCAAAGGGTCAAGAAACAAATTTCACCTACCCATAGGGAGTTTCTTCCTACTTAGTTTTACCTTTTGTCTTGTGCCATTCCCCAAACACATTCCAACAAGCTATCATAAGTATCTTTTCTAATATATTTGCTAACTGTATGGAGATCAACATGGATGCTTTTACTATTTATAGGACTCATTTTGAGGAGGAAAAAGGCAACTTAGAGAAGGTACTCAAGAGATGCTGAGACTATAAGCTTACCCTAAATAGTGAAAAATATTTTATGATGATGGAAGGAGTAGTACTAGGTCATTTCATTTCATCAAAAGGCATCCAAGGAGATCCACCAAAGATTGAGGTCATTAGTACCTTGCCTATGCCAAAGAAATAGAAGGATGTACGAAGTTTCCTAGGACATGCTAGATATTATAAAAGATTCATCAAGAATTTTAGTCAACTTTTAGCACCCCTTTATAACTTTCTAAAAAAGGATTCTAAATTTGCCTAAGACTCTAAGTGTGCTACATCTTTCCTACAACTTAAAGAAGTTCTCACCACAACACCAGTTTTGAGAGGGCCCAATAGGGGACTACCTTTCCACATCCATGTAGATGCCTCAAAATATTTTATAGGTGTTAGGCTAGGCCAAAAGGTAGACTCAATTGAACATGTTATTTATTTCATCAGTAAAAATTGCAAGGTGTAGAGTTTAACTACACACTCACTAAAAAAGAACTACTTGTAGTTATCTATGCACTGAATAAATTTAGGCACTATATTATTGGATATGAAATATTTTTTCTTACTAACCACTATACTATAAAGTATCTAATGAATAATCCTACAATATCAAGAAGATTGGCTCACTGGTTGCTACATATATAGGAATTTGATATCACCATAGTAGATAAACTCGACAAGGCCAATGTGGTAGTTGACTTTATTTCTTGTTTGCATGTCCCTGATGGTCTTACAACCATTGATGATAGTTTTTTTAGATGAAAACATTTTTCTATAATCAACACAAAAACCATGGTATGCAAATTTTTCAAATCACCTAATCACAAGAAAAATTCTAGTTCACTTATAAGCCAAATAAAGAAAGTTACTAGCTGAAAAGAGCTTCAACTATTCTTGGATAAGGGAAGATTAAACATATGATATCTTGAGGGCATGCAATGATGATCCTTGTGGAGGTCATTTTGTAGCTAAACAAACAACATTTAAAATACTAAAAACTAGGTACTATTGGCCAAGTTTATACAAGGATGCAGCTAGAAACACAAACAAATGTGATAAGTGTCAACACATGGGAAGACCCACTAAATCAAATGAAATCCCCCTATAGACTCAAGTAGTTTTTGTGCCCTTTGATAAATGGGGGAGTGACTTTGTTTGTCCTATTGAACCCTTTTTATGAGGTAGTTTGCACTAATTATGAATTAAGTGGGTAGAGGCCAAGCCCATGAAACATCCAACAGATATCAACATTGCCAAGTTCTCATATGAATCCATCTTTATATGGTTTGGAGTCCCTAGGGAGTTGACATATGACCAAGGAGATCAGTTTACATCTAATATGATAACTGCTCTCATGGAGGAATATACTATTCTACATGGTAAATCATCATCTTACCATCTGCAAGCTAATGGACAAGTAGAAGTTACCAATAGCGAGCTAGAAGACATTCTAACACAAATAGTAACACTCCATAGGAAGGATTGGGCCACACACCTTCCTAAAGCTCTTTGGGCTCATAGAACCACCTAGAAATCTATAATAGGTTTCACTCCTTTTGAGATCATCTATGGTAGGTCAATTGTAATGCCTATAGAGTTTGAATATAAAAAATTAAGGATTTCTCTAGAGCTTGGTATGGAACTTACTATTGCATAGCAAGACCAAATTTTGAGTTTAAATGACCTTGATGAATGGCACAAATCTACATTGAACAATACAAAACTCATTCAACATCAATGGAAATAGTGTCATGATAATTTTAGCAAAGATAAAAATTTCTTTATGGGAGATTGGGCCCTTCTTTATGATTCCAAGTATCAACACAATCTAGGAAAGTTTCAAACTTGTTGGCTGGGACCATATAAAATTATTGTTGTATTTCCAAATAGAGTAGTCAAGTTGTCTAGTATTGATCCTATTTGATTCAAGTTACTTGTCAATGGGCATCAATTATGAAAAAATCTAGCTACTAAATCTTGCTTCCATTCAAGATTTTCATAATAAACACTTTCTTCTTGAAAGTAATGTCTCTGACATATAGTTCACCTCACCCTCTCTCTTCACCATCTTTCCACTCCATCACTTCAAAGGATCTTTTCCAGAACACTTTTACAATAGCACTTGCCAAGTATGTGCCACATAACCTTACATATATTTTATTTTATTCTTTCTTTGTTGTAAATTCATGTTGTTTAAATTTATTAATCTTTCATATCTTAGCCTCGTGGGACCCATGCCCTTAATTAGTTGGGGGAATATTCATTTTCAAAATTTCAAATTATATGTAAACTTTAAAAGTTTGTCTTATGAGATGACTATCGTCACATGTTGATGACATGTCCTTCATAATTGTATCATTAAGGAAATTAAGGATATTAAAAGTTGAGCTTAACTTTTACTAATAATTAACAATGTGTTTAGGGTGAAAAACCTATACATGAGTGAAAAATTATGAGACTTGATGCAAGAAAAGATATCTTGAGATTTGGTGCATTAAAAAACTTTTAGAAGCACATAGTAATTGTACATTGTTTTCTCTATCTGTAACATCCGGTGTCATAAAACTAAAAATTTCATTAATTCACCATAATTTAGCTCTAAAAACACCACAATTTTCTCAAAATTTTTTTGTGCATAAAAATGGCTGGAGGTCTTTAGAGATATGAGTTGCTTGAACAAAAGGTTTTGCTGGGTGATGTGGCCAGTTGTGATATGTTCAAGAGAAGAGGATGATTAGACTACTATATCAGTCTAAAGGGATTTGATGAAGAGGGTTCTCTTCAATTTATGAGCACCTTAAAATATGGCTTTGCAATGGATAAGGTGCTAAGAATTGAATTTACAGAAGATGTGGTGGCAAAACTCATTGGGTTACCTTAGGAAGGAGAAAATTGGGTAAAGGATTTTGATTTACATATGGCTAAGGAACAGTTCAGTGTGCATCTTGACCCTCTTCTAGACATAGAAAAGAGGCAAGGTACCTCTAGATTATCTTTTCCATTGGAATTTATCTAGCTAGCGACATTTATCATTCAATACTTCACTTGTGAAGGTCATTACAAATACCTACATGCCCTACATTTTATGATTTTGGCTCATCTATGGCATGGCTATAGGTAGGTAAATATTCCAAATTTCTTGTTTAATATTGTTAAGAAGAAATATTATTTAGTACAATTAGGAAAAGATCAACCTATCTCCCATTATTATTTTATAAAATTAGTTGTGGAAAGGGAATTAAATAAATTATCAATCGAGACATTTGAAGAGTTTTTGTAGTTAAATGAGGTAGAGCCTAGATTGGTTGGCCCTAGAGACAAGGGTGTTGGATGAAGGTAAAGGAAATCCACTAGTTTTTTAAGGTTATTCCTAGGACTGAAAATGTTCCTGAAGCCTCTCCCTCCAATTCTAGACCAAATAAGAAGAGGATTTATAAAGTTGATGCCTCTATTTCTAGCAAAAAGAAAAGTAAAAATAGAGAAGCTGCTAGTACCCCTAGAACCCCATCATCTATAAAGACTAGGTCTACTATTAGGGAAGGAAAAGGTAAAGCTACAGAACCAAAAGAGGAAAAGTTAGAAAAACCTAATAATGAAAGTGATATTAATGAAACCCTGCACTCACAAGAGGAGGTAGCTTCAGAAAAACTTCCCGAAGTAGCTACAGTAGAAATGTCTGCAAGAAAGATGAAATGAAAGAATCCTCCATATGTATCTACACCCCTATGAGGAAAAGTTCAAGGATTTATGAAGGAAATAGTGTTACCAAAACCTCTTCTCCTGTAGCTAACCTAGAGTCTTCTAAGTTTGTGACAGAGTCCTCTTTTGAGGGAAAATTTCAACCAAACATAGCCAGTAATAATGAGTGCACTAATTAGAGTCCATAGCCTGAGGTAGACCTTAGTGTTAACTATGTACTTGTTGATAGTGATAAGGAGTCTGAAGATCCTGAAGTGTTTGAGGAGTTTGAGGAAAATTCTATTATGTAGGACACTTGTGAGAATTTAGAAAACCTTCCTTCTGAGGACTACCTAGATTTCAAACAACAAATTGATGAAGAATTAATAGAAAAGCTCAATCAAAATGGACTAGAAATTCTAGCTAAAGCAACATCTAAATCCAATAAGGAAGAGATGTGTTGAAAATTCTCATAATAAAGAAAAAAGGATGCTTCATGCAACAAAGTGCCAACAAAATTCCTCTTCCAATATCTAATTGGATAAACATTTTCAACCAAGAACCATTGCCACCACCCAATCTATCTACACCCTTGTCTACAAGGATCAATTTGTTCCAAAAATTGTTATGGAAAAGAACTTAATGGAAGATGGAAAGAGAAAAATTGAAACATTTTATTAATGAAAAAATCCATCAATTGAAGCAAAATTCAAACTAGAATGAAATTCTAAAGAGGAGGATTAAACAAATCATAGGATTGATTCTTGAACTAATGGAATGCAGATCACCATCACTAGTGTATGCATTTTTTCTCAAAGAACAACTTGAAAGTTTCAAATTGACTAGAATTGTGGAGGGCTTAATCCCTTCATTTCAAATCCACATGAATCTTATGTTAAATTCCTATCTATTCGAATTCCTTTGAAGAATTTATTGTGTGAATTATATCTACATAATTTGGTAGGGCCTAATGATACAGAGTGGACTCACTCCTTTATATAGGGGATGTGAAGTTGAGAGTAGTAATGTCTTGGATGTATAATAAGTTAAGTAGGGAACATCAAGCTATGCCATAAAGGGACAATGAAATAAAATTTCCTCTAATCATGAGACCAGAATTTCAAAGCTCTAGATGGACATTTTTGGATTGGATTTCTATTCTAGGCAACCCTAGTGGAGCTAATAAAATGTACCCAATCAGAGAATAAGCCTTTACAGATTGGGAGTAGCACTGATCGCATGATGTTGAAAAAATGATTGTTTCTTCAAGACAAAGGTGGACATAGATGCCACATGAACTGAAGATAAAAAACCCCTCTCCTCAAAATTTAACTCTTGCTACTATTAGAATTCCATGGTATATTGATTTGGGAAGGAGTCTGCATCAATACTAGCTTCCATTAAAGTATTAGCCTCCAATTCTCCTGTAGCGACTACTAGCAGTGAACAAGAATAAAAAGGATCATGATATGGTAGTAGAAGTGTAGTGATGAGGAGGCTTAGGATAAATTATGGATAGTTTGATTATGTTAAAAATGAGCTAGGGGAAAGAACAACTAGTGATTGGAGAGTTTCGACCACAATAAAAAATTTCATGGTTGTTGAAGACCAACAATAGCTTAGTTGGGGGGAATGATGGGCCTCCAAAAGACCATCATTTTAAAATCTTTTTATTTCATTTTCAAACAATTATCTTGCAAAAATAGTCATGACTTTATGGTTTTAAGTAGATGAACTTTTTATTTTAATGTGTGTGTGCATGTGTGTGCATGCGTGTGCGTGTGTTAAGACATGAAGTAGAAGTATGGATAGTCTAAATATGCTATATTTTCTTGAATATATAAAAAAAAATGATATAATGAAGTAATGCTACATAATAAGAAATGTTTCCTTGTTTATACTATGTTTTGGGTAGTTTTCCTTCTATAGCCATAGGATTTGTAGGAGTGGTAGTTTGAACTTTACAGCTTTTCTCTATTATTGATGATGGAAATAAATATATACATACAGAGATTGTGTGCGCATTGATTATTTTATAGGTATTTTTTGTGGATATTCAAAGGTCAAAATTTTCGTGCTACATACATCAAAGCCAACCAGATTGTTAAACCTTCACAAGTGGAGTAAATCATTTATTGCTTTTTGTTGTTACAACACATGAATGTAGCTTCCACAACTTGTCATATTCCTAGAGGATTTATTCATGGTTAACGTTGTTTCCATTTCAAACTTTATGAGTTTATAATTGATCCTCATTAATGGAGTGATCTTTGATTTAGGAAGTAGTTGTAGTTTCCTTTAAATAATGAAGGTTGTAGCTTTGAGCATAGTTTTGGAAGAAGAATAGAATAAGTTTATTTTCATAGCAGCAAAGTGTGATACTATTTTTCAAAGTGTAATCTTTCACCTTGAATGAATAGAATGCATAGTTCAAGTTTATATCTCTTATCTTGATTATCTTTTCTATTCACTCATCCAAGGGGGCCCACTTGGTGAGTGAACTATTCTATTAGAAGAAATTTTATTTCCTTGTTGTTTCTAAGGTAAAATTATATTTCTCCTATAACCATTGATAACAAAATTAGTGAATTTTTTCATCAACATAGATGCATAGACAGGTTTACTATTTGCAACATTACCTTAATCCTTAAGTTAAGTTGTCATTTCAGTTTCTAGCATAGATTTCCTTCACCATTGCCTTTTCCTTAGTTTTAATGACTTCAAGAAGAATTAGAGCATATACTTTGAAATCACCATTTCAAGTTTATGCTTCTAGGTTGACAAACTAAATGAAGTCTGTATACTATTTTAAGTAAAACACATGATGTTGTCTGATCACAAAATACTATGAAAGGATGTCCAATCCTTTGTTACTAAGGTATTAAGTTGACCATCCACCATCCTCTCAAGCACTTTGTCCATTCTCTACTTAGCAATAATCCATAAGTCTCAAGGATTTCAACCACATGTATGTCTATAATATCTTTGATTGAAGGGTCTATAGTTTATTGTATTATAACATCTTTCAATATCTTTATAACTTTTACTTCTATCTTATTGAGTTCTATCACTATTGAATTTGAGGGTTGAGGAGTGAATCCCAACCTTTGAGCTATCAAAGGTGGCATGATGTTGTGAGAAGCTCTTGAATCTATAAGACAATTGTGTAGGTTCTTTCCAAAAATTCTAAGACTAAGAAAGAAAGGAGGCACTTCCACATTGTCTTTATACATGGTAGGCATTGCATTAGAAGTAGTGACTTGTTGTGATGCTATCTTTTGAGGGACTGTATTTGCATTTGGCATGGCCTTTGCATGATCAAGATTCCTTAGTGCTACTTCCCTTTAATTAGGACAAATTTTTAGCATGTCAAACATGGACATGTTAGCCTTACTTCTCTTTAGATCTTCCACTACATTGTAATTTTTAGTTTCCCATATAGGATTCTTTAGGATTGTAGGCATGGTCTCCTGATTTAAATTTTTTTTCCCAATATAGGGTGCTCTGGTAGGTACTAGATTTTTATTAGGTCTTGGATCAAGAGGTGTTGGATGCAAGGGAGGAGGCATCCTATCAGTCATAGGTTCCCTTTGGTTACACAAATTATAAGTATTTTGATTGTCATTTTAAAAAGCTAGCATCTCTTCTAGTTGAGGATCCTATTCTTGACTGAACTTAAAAGTGAATTCTTCACTAGCTAGTTGTTCCATTCTATGATTCTATGGAGAATCATAGGATTCTAACATCACAACATTGTACTACATGGAAGAATCACCATTATTTCCTTGTGAATTCTAGTTCATCTCTTGATTTCTATTGAAATATGAGCCACCACTATTAGGTACATTTTGGTTATTGTCATACTGGTTGACATCCACAAACTGAGTGTTGTTATTAATATCGATAGGGATGCTTCCATTGTTTGGACAAGTATTCCATTGTCAATTCTACCTTTGGAAGCTATTGATGTGATCTAGAGGATTGTAATTATTCCCTTCATTGGCATTGTTATTTCCATTAAAATTCTTGTTGTAATTCTTACCATAGTTGTTGTTGTAAGGGGTTGCATTTATTCTTTAGAAATTGTTGTTCTCCCCTTGCGACAATCTCAAATCAGTTAGTTCATTTTTAATCTAGGACATAGTTTTCTTCATTTGACCAACTCAAATGTGGTGTTTTCTGGTTCAACAGAATTTTCTATCTTTTTCTCAAAGAAAGCAACTTTTGGAGGTTCATATCGAATGTAGGTTATGGCTTGAACTAGTACAATTGGTGCCTATTGTAGTAGGACTGATTTCAATGGAATGACTAGGCATTAGTGGTGTTCTACGAGGATATATTGGTATCATTGTAGTTTCTTGAGATAGAACCATCATTCTAACATGTCAATGTTTACAACAGGTAGCCTATGTAGAAAGATAGCCATGAGATGGTCCATAGCATTAAGATAAATTTGAATCATAGCTTCAACTGGTATAGTATAGGGTGTTTCCAACTTGAGGAAAGCCATATGAAAGTGATGATTGAAACATGAAATAGTCTTCATTGGATCCCTTTTGATTGATATGAACTAATTATGTCTCACAACCAGGTTGATGGATGTTTTGAATTTTTCAAGGAACAATTTTTTGAAGGTAACCCAATTCTAGATACATCCTAGTGGCAAATTTACATACCAGTTAAATGAAACTTCTCCCATTGAGTATGGGACTAAAAAAATGACCAATTATCTTGTTTAACTTGCTTTCAATTGCACATTTCTTTAAAAAATTGATATGGTCATTAGCTATTCATGTTTCTCCATAGATGAACCTTGGGCAAAATTTCTCAAGATTCTTGGGAAGGTCATTAAGTGCACCTTATAAGTTAATTGGTGAATCTACCAAATTTGTCAAAAAGGCCATCAGTGGAGGATTTGGTGGAATAATGGGTGGAGGTTAGTTTGGAGGTGGAATTGAAGATTATGAACTTTAGAATGGAAGTGGTATAATTATGGGAAATCCTTTGTCATTGTGAGGCTTATGAAAATGACTGAGTCCTAACAACTCTGGCTTACTATTTGAAGATCTTAAAGCTCTCTAAAATGGAGATGATGGATCAAGATCTTCTAGCTTGAGTTAATTCTTGAAAAAGTGCACCTTTGTAGAAGCACACTTTCTCAAAATGATGCCTACTATTTAAAGGAACCGTAAAATTTTTTTAAACTCTTGAAATCTTCAAAATTTCAAAATGACGGTTTAGTTTTCCCTTCTGAATGGTATGAGGGCACCCTTCTAGTGTCATTTTTGTTGAGCTATCATTTTTCATGATGCTTAACAATAGGAATCCTTTTGAACTCCTCTCTTGAAAATCTAATCTAGGATCAACTCCAAGGTTCCAGGAGATCTGGTGAGCTATTGAAATTTTCTCAATTGAAGATAAATGTGTATGTTCATCAGGATGCCTTTTTTGGTTCATAGCAATTTTAGATAAGATGTTTGATCAACTATTTGAAAAGCAACCACCAAAAAGATATATTTTTGGTATTTTTTGTTTTATGATGAATGAAATTTATCAATGCAACTATATGAATTCCTATTTTAACCAAGTGTTAACAAAGAAAATACAAAAGATAAGGTAACAAGAGACTAAAGAAAATAACTTGAAAGAGAAATTCCAAATGGATATAAACCACGGTAACAACATGTTTGAATTAAATTGTTGAAAAGATCAGGTAGAAAACTAATGAAAATAAGAGTAACACTTTCTCAATTCCATTGATGCAATCATCAATGGGAACTCAATAATAACTAAAAGATGTTTCACTTTTCATCAAATTTCAAGGCCATGAAAAGTGTGCTCATGTGAGACAAGAAGCTAGGGAGGAATAATAGGTGATATTTTCTCTAACTCAGTATGTTAGTGGAATTTGTTAACATGAGGCAAACACCTAAACTAAAATATCACATAGTCAATTCAATGCAATAAAACCATTTGCTCCATTATAATTCATGAGCATGCATTCACAAAAATAAAATACTCTAAAAATAATAACTACACTCAAAATGAGAGCACTAATAGCATATATTATTACATCAAAATAATGGCCTAGAGTACATTTACATCCATGTATTTATAAGAAAACATTTCCTCTTTTTGTGTTGAGGGTGAGAGCTCTTAAAATACAAACACATGGTAAAAGCTAATAAAACAAATCTAATTATATACCAACCGACTCTCTAAATGGTGCTAAGTAGGTATCCACCCTTGTTTATATCAATTAATGGGTCCATGAGCCTTTACATGAATTAAAATAATAAAAGAAGAAGGAATCTTCAAGAGGATTTGAGATTCACTGGAAGCTCTAAAAATTGAAGTTTTCCTTTTTTTGGGTGTTTCTAGAAGTTAAGCTTCAAACAAAATGTGTTTTTGGTGCATGGAATGCTCTAAATTAGGAACTAGTAGTTAATTTTTGGTGTACTATTAATTATTCAAAATTGTTAGTGCACTTCTATGAGTAGAGAACCTACTCATCTTACACACCTTGCACACCTATCCACCTTGATGATAGGTTCCAAAAATCCAAAATTTTCCCAAGTGTCAAAATTTAATTTCTAGCATCTAGGTTTTCTTCCCTTTTATCCCAAAATGATGTCTAGATGTTTATTCTTAAATTTCTCTATGATCTCCATTACTTGAAGGATTGTGGAAAGTACAAAGCTCAATATCTATCTTTAACTATTTTTTGATAATTTCTAACCTCAATACGAGTTTTTGCAAAATCCTCAAGTTTAGTGTCCAATTCCAACAACACCTCTTTAGTCTTCAATACTTGCCTAATATCTTCATCTAATGAAGCATCCTTGAAAGTTCTTTAGAATATTTGGACTACTGATTGCACTAAATTGAGCTTGGTTTTCAACTCATCTTCAAAAATGTCAAGGCCGACAATGCTATAATACTTCATTGCTTCCAAAATATGCTTCTTAGTCTGGTCTCTTAATCTCTGAATATCCTCATGTAATCCCTTGATGACTTTATCATTGGAAACTATCTTTCCTATCCCATCCTTGATCTTTTTAAGGTCTTCTACTATATATAACTTCATGAGTGTATGATACCTTTGACTTTTTATAGCTGTCAAAATCTATAGGTCTTTTGCCTAGGTATGTACCTCATCCATCAACCCAAAATCCTATTCACTATGGACATCAGTTTATCTGTGCTTGACTAAATGTAGTGTAACATGTTCAAATTTCCATGTATTATTTGTACAACCTTTTTCTCAAAATTTTCACACCATTTCTGACATGCTCCCAAAAATGAATCCATCTATATAGTCCCTTTCTCCTTTCTCTGTAGTGTTGCAACAAGATTGATCTCTAGACTATTTAGGTCTATTGGGCCCACAAATTGATGCAAGTAGCCTCTCAAAAGATCATTTTGTTCCTATAGGAGTATCAACTTAGACTCATCTCAGTCCATGTGTCTGAACACCTTGTTTATGCCCATAGTGTGAAATACTTTGGCTATATCTTCTACAGGCCTTCCTAATAGGACCTCCTTGATTTGATAATCATTAGGAGTCAAATCCTTAGTGTTAGCATGTGGAGGAGGGATGGCTATGTGTGCAAGAAAGTCCTTATCTTGATTATTCATAATGAAGGCCAATGGTCATGCATCACTTGTAGGTGCCTTTGGCTTCTTGAAGAATTTTACTAGCTCATCCATTCCCTCATCAACAGTTATATTCAGTTGCCTCTTTTGTCAAACCATGACCTCCCTCTTTAGCTAAGTATGTGTAGTGACCATTGGAGACATATTTGACTAAAGAGGGGGTTTTTACTACAAGTCCCTTTCCCTTATTAGTGGTCTTTGGAGTCTTTTTTCATTAAGGGAAATCACCAGTTTGAGTCTCTATACCTTCTTGGGCTAAGGTCCTAGCCTTAGTATCGTGAGCAGTTTGTTGAGGTTGCTCATGCATTTTCCCCTCATTTGATACCTCATTGACTTATATTTATTGGGGCTCTTCTTCTTCTATTACCTATTCTTTTGAGTCTTTGATGGGAGGAAGTGGGGTTGCTGAGCTTTTGTTTAGGAATGACAAATCCTAAGATGGCAGTGGTGGTAGGCCTAGAGGTCTTTGAGGCAAAGGTGGTAATTGGTTCCAGTCCTCTCCTAAGGATTAAATTATAGGAGTATCCTGTATCTTTTCCCCCACCATCTTAGTTCCCACTGGAATGAAATAAAAATCTTAGAGCTCAGAGACATTTGTCTCTTCACCCTACATATCTACAATCCACCACTATTGCTCATCCTTCGAGGTAGTAACCTAAATAGGTTCTTTTGGCATAGATTGTGGTGTTATAGTGGAGCTACTTCTTCTTTCCTCTTCTATGGCCCTAACCAAGTGAGTTTCTGACTGAAGGGGACATATTCAATTTGTTCCCCTTCTTCTTCTTCTACTTTATCTTCATGAATGGTTTTGCACACCTATAGGGGAGGGTATTCTTTTTCTTCAATCTTCTCCAATGTGTTCATCCTATAGTGGGCTCAACGTAGGCCTTTTTACAAGCTAAGGGGGAGGTTTCTTCCTCTTTACCAATAGGTGGCACTCTATTTTCTTTCTCTTCACCTTGTTATAGTCCCTATTCCTATCTAGTTGGAGGCACTTGCTCAGTCTCTTAGACTTGAGCTGTTGGTTCATCTTGGGCTTCACTTATTCAATATTTTGCTATGATTATTGATGTGGCTAGGTCTGGGCTATTTTTTTCTTACCCTTTGTCCCTTTGATCCTTTTGATTCCTCTATCTAATTTAAAATACTCATCTTCCCTCTCATGTTGATGAACCATTTTTAGCCTCACTTGGGATTAAGCTAGGAAGGTTGGTACTGTAACCTTTACACCTTTTCCTTTGATAGACCATGTTATGGCTTGTAGAGGAACAACCTATAGAACAAGATCAACTATCAAAATATTCTTGATCTATTCCCTCATCATTTGGACTATGTGGGGAGATTTGTTGTTCATTTTTGCATTCTCATCCCTACCATTCTCTACATTCATGATCAACCTATTGTAGATTTTGTCATGATTGTGCAATGATTCTAAGTAATCTTCAATGTCTTTCTTGATAGCCTTAAGTGGGATGTTCATTTTCAAGGCCCTTTTAGCTAGATATAGAGTCATTCTACAATAATCCCTTATTTAGATATCATAGTTGTCTATATCATTCTTCTAGTGATCCTCCAGTGCATCTTCATGTACAAACTACTTGCCTATCAGATGCATTGTAACGCCCCACCTGGAGATCCTTGGAACAAGAATAGATAAAATCCAAACAATTTTTTTCTTTACAAGTATGGAAGCACAAGACAACCATTATATGTGGATCATGAAGATTGCAATAGAAGACTAACCAAACAACCAAACACCAAAGATTTCCAAGTGTCACCAATGACCAAACACAAATAGGAAAACAACAAAGACCAACCATGGTCTCATAGACATTGAGGGCACAAAGGAAGCAAAACTCAAAAATTGAATACAATGCTCAAAGACAATTGTTGACTCCTAAAAATTGGATAAGTCTAAAATCTTGAAGGCTTGAAATTTCCTAGAATCTTTATCTTAGCTCATAGAGGTCTGGAACCTATCTGAAAAGATTTGTTACATTTATTAAAATATATCTTAAGTATAAGTTGATGTATATTTAATTCCTTATGACATAGATGTCATAAGGAATTAAATATACATCAACTTATACTTAAACATTATATTTTAAACCCCATAGGAATTTTTTTTTGAACTCGGAAGGTGTAAAACATAATAGGGTGTCCAAAACCAACTTCTAAAATTTCCCTAGCCAAGCCTAGATACCCACTATTTTTTGCCTAACAACAATAGACTAACAAATTCTTGCGTCAGGATGTGCAACAAGCCACATGAGAAACTTCCCTCGGCACAAGTAAGTGCACCAAACAATGCAAGGAAGTGCTTGGACCAGCAACCAAGGAACCCCAAAAATTGTGTGGGATTTTGCATGAAAAAATGCTGAAAACCATGCAAGAAAGCTTAGTACACCAAGTGAGATGTTGTGTTCTCATGTGAGAAAGTACAATTTCACACAATAATCCAAGACAACATGCTAGAAAAAAGAAGGTAAAAAGATAAGAAATAAAGTTTCTCCACACTAGGGAGTACCAAATCCACATCTCGAGTCAAGGATACTTGAACTATAACTAAAATATGGAAAGCCAAAATCTAAATCTAAACATGTAAACATAGTAGTGAAGAAAAAGTACAGAAGATAACATCATAGTGTGTTAAAACAACATCACAATAAATTCAAATAACATTGTAATGCACATAACAACCAAACTAAGTATGCAATTCTTCCCAACCATAATAACATCATAAGACCATCGTGGTTCCTAGTCATCCCATACACATAACAACCCAAAAAAATGACCAGATCAACATAGCTATCATATGAGGATGTCACTACTAAAACATGATACAATATAAGAATAAGGAAATCTAACATGCTAGAAGTAAAGCATAAGATAATCCTACACTCAAACTCATCATCTAACATATGCTAAACATCATAAGAAGAGAATGAACCAATAACTAACATCATTTAATCAAGATATACAAGCATTTCAATGAAAGCATAAATCACAAGAAAGCATACTCTAAAACTCAAAATACCAAGTGAGAACATCTAGCAATGGTTGCACTGGAATAATAGACCATCTCTGTACACTAGTCCCTAGTAGTAGTAAAAGTAGCTACACCTCCCAATCACGTGGAACCCATAAGTCAACTCCTACCATGTTGATGGAGATAATGATCCAACAAAAAGCACACACAAAGAAAACATCCATGGTTAACACTCACACCAAACAATATGATGATTAAAACCAAGGACATAGACAATGAATAAACTATGGGTCCTGGTTAGACACTCAATGGGCTACTTTATGCAGACTCAACTTCCCAAAGGAAGGCTCTTACATTGAAGTATTTTAATTAAATTAAGTTTTAATACCACCTAGTGTTTTATTTAGTTATCACTTAAAACCTCCTCTGCCAACCCTATGACACTATAAACAAAAGGCTACAAGATAAAAGGCCCCTCCATATGCTACCCTACCTTACCCATGCTCATCTAATGATGAGTGCCCATAGGCATGCATATTCCTAACCCAACCTAAATGATCATTTTTCTTCGAAGTACCATGGGAGATCAGGTCTAAAAAGTTACTCGATAGTTATATGTGCACATACTTGTGTGTGGCACACCACTATCATAAAGATTATAACACAAGGACTGGATGAGAACACAATGAAGAAAATCACTCAACTAAAAATAGACTCGAGAGGGCAAAGGTGACACGCATCCTAATGTAACATAAAAGTGCAAAAAAGGTCCAATTGACATCCAAATAGATGATCTAGGTCCATGACAAAACTCATGCCAAGAATACCTAAGAAAATAGGGTAGCACACAAAATAAGGTAAAAACCCCAAAAATTGAAAAACTTCAAAATTAAAACCCATTTGGTCTCTGGGCACAAAAACTTTGAAAATCCAATAAAATATGGGTTCAGACACCATATGGAAAAACAACCAGCATAATGGCATGAAACCCCAAACCACCATCTCAAAAATAGGGAAATGTTCATACTCAACCAGACATGTAGAACCAATAGAGAAAAATGGAGGGGAACACTAGTTCTCAACCTCCTAACAAACTACTACTAGTAATAGAAGCTAAAATGAAGTAGAAAAAAGAAAATGTGAAGGCCCTAACTAACAACAAAAGGGGCTAAAACTAAAAATAGTAAAATAAAATAAATTGTCCATTGAAACTATAGGAAATCACAACAAAGAAAGGTCTACCCAAGCTAGATCCAACAAGACTAACCTCACGAAGATCCCACACTCATAGCTCTCACAATGAATAGAAACATGATCCTCCAAAAGAGGATTCTCAAAAAAGCTCTCAAATTTGTATTTTTCAAAAGTGAGAAGTGAGAAAATAAATCCCTATTTCAATACTTATTTACTTTTTGAGTGAATAATCGATTAGGGAAAATAGCTAGTTAGACTAGCTAAACTACGAATCAACCCAAATGAAAACAAGTTATCCTTTGTCATAGGAATTCAACTAAGGCAAAGCTTCTAGAAATTAAATTCAATAAAATTTAAAGCTCAAAAACCCAAAATCATAGAAATTAACAACTTTTGTGATAATGCAAACCTCTATATGCATAGACATGCTTATTCATCTAATCACACAATACAAGTGAGTTCAGATTTAATAATCACCAAATGTTTTAATTTAAACAATAAATAAGGATATGTCAACCATACAGAGATGACATTGGTAAAATATTAATAGATGAATCAGTAACTCCATGTACCACTACTAGGGATATAAATCCTGTAGACTAAACCACAAGATCAAGTGCAATTGCATATAATAACATAGCCAAAGCAATAAATGCATTAAATAACTAATTTAACCATTTATTAAATTATACCTAAATAATCCATTTACATCACTCATATTTGCATAAAGCATAAAGAGACAAGACAAAATCCATCACATAAAATTATTAGAAAATATGTCCAAATACCAAATAATTAGATATCATCATAGACCTACTATCATCTCAAATTGACATCAGCATGTAAATATGATAAATTGAACAACATAACCATAAAGTATCTATGGTACTAAAATCAAAGTATAACATTCGACCCTCAAGTCATCTCAAAGTACATATAATAATAGTATCAAGTATCTCTCAAATCAAATGAACAAGGTACAGACTGCAAACACGAGAGACACTACATGCATGACCATCCCTATGTTGTCAAAATAAGGGCAAGGGGAGTTGTACTCTTCTAAGGGATATCTATCCCATTTAGAATCAAAGGTCATGATGTCTTGCTTCTACTTGACCCCAAAAGAACTTATGGTGATTGGCCACACCCATGTCTTCTTGTGTTGTTTCTGCACCATGTTATATGCAAATGTGACTTGCTTAGAAATCTTCAACAAAATGAGCCTATTTGATGGATATCTCAAGAGCTTCTTTAGGTTTACTTGTATGCCTATGACCCTAAGGTATTTGAATGTTTTGAATTGAATGTAGTAGGAATCAATCTCTATGATTTTGGTTGCCTCTACTAACATCCTTTTTGCATAATCACCTTCTATGAATTAGATGATTGTTAATATAAAGCTATGATAACTATCCTATACTCTTTTTTCTTATTTGAAAGATTATTTTTCACTAGATAAGGATATACCAAATAGGGCCATGCATTAACATCTTGCATACTACCTTTTTTGTAAAGTCTTAGGTAGTCAGTTGTTTTGGCCACCAATATGTATGCCAAATATGATGTCACATATAATTTGGGGTCAAGCTTAATAGCTATCAGCTACTCATCCAGGTTATCACTTAGTATTGTGGCCCAGTCAATTGGTATCTTCACCATTTGGATGGTTTCTATGAAATGGACTATCTAGATATTGAGATGTCCAATTGGAAGTAGGCCCACAACTCTTCTTGGAAGCACAATTGCATAACCCACATCATCCTTCATCTATCCCTAGTCCATGTCTACCTTACCAACTCTAGGGTCCATTGGTATTCTATCAATAAAAAATGATGATTGGATTATCTCTTTGGATTCCTTATCATATTCTCCATACCATCATTTTGCTCCTTCATAAGATATGTAGACATACTAACGAACTCTAGGCATGTGGACCACTTTTTCAATGTTTTGAGGTTGGAGATCTAGGACTATCTCGCCTGTGACACTCTTGAAAACCTTTTCTCCAGTGGCATAGTTTTCGGCAAGAGCCATGATTAGTTCTAAAATTTTCATAGAAGTAGGATGTGACATTGCATTGACTAACCCTGATTGAATGAGTGTTTCCATTATTGCAAATCTTTCCTTTGGCTTATTGCATATGGTGAGGAAGACATTCCAGTTAATGTATCCAAGTTTAGTGTCTCTAATTTTGGAATGCCCATCTTGAAAGAAAGATTTCCTCATTGTACCTTTGTATTTGAAAACTAAAGGTTTGGGAGAAATCTTTTCTGCAAGTGGGGATGATGAAGACATTATTTTATCTACACAAGAACTTAGATATTAGTCTAGGAAGCTAAAATTAAACCTAAACCTAAACCCTAATCTATAAAAGCCCAAAAAAATTGACCCAAAATAGTAAGAACAGTTAATCCCCCCCCCCAAATCCTTGGAATGCAAAATAGTGCACCTTGATAGGTGCACTAAGTGTGTTGAATGGCCATTTTAAGACCATTTTAGTGTAGTTGTGCACCTACACACCTTGGTGAGGTGTGCCCATGCACCTGTGACAATTGCTTTGTGAGGGGGGAAATTAATTTTCTTTAGGCCTTTAAAGTGCACAAAGGGTGCACACATGTGCACCTTGATGGTTATATATGCCTTGAGTTCTTTTAAATGATGTGCATGTGCAACATGTGCACCTTGAGGAGGTGAAAACTTGTCCACCTTGAGGAGGTGAAAACATGTCCACCTTTCTTTAGGCTTTTTATTTCTTAGTTTTAGTTTCAAAAGAAAAGGGCACATGGACACCTTGAAGAGGTGTGCATGTGTGCACCTTTTCTTGATTTATTATTTTTTTCCTTGGGTTCTTTTTTAGTTTTTTAGGTTTTCAAAGGTGAATAAAGGTGTGGATATGCACACCTTTTGGTGTGTGCTCTAACCTTTATTCTTTTTCAGTATGTAGGTTGGAAGTGGATGAGTGCACAATGCAAGGGTATAGAGGTGAGGTCAATTAGGGAGCATGGAGATAAGTGAGGGGAAAAGGAGGGGTCTTGAGTTTATATAGACCTAAACCTAGGGTGTGAACCCTCTAGAGGTGTGTGTATGTACAAGTGTGTATGTGCACATCTCTAGAGAGAGATGAGTGTATACCTGTGTTCCTTGGGTAGGTGCACATGTGTGCTAAGTGTCCTAGTGTGCATTCATGCACCAAACACTTATAATTTTGACATTTTCTCCTATTTTAGACACCTCAAAATTGCCCAATAAAAGATTGAGGCTTGATCTATACTCATGAAGAGTTACAAAATGACCCAGGTCCTATACTAGGGGTTTGGGAGAAAAGAAAAATTACTAGGGGGTCCCCATTTCTAGGAGAAATGGGGTGTGTGTTGTGAAACCATAACATAAATCTAATCACACCAAGGACATAGACTGCTCATAGGTCTCAACATGATCACCTAGAAACAAGATCATGAAGGTTGCATCCATTAGAATGAATTATAGAAATAAAATAGGAGAGGCACTACAACACAAATAACTAGGCATCCAACTTCTCAAATTCACAAGATAAGATTAATAAAAAACACATGAAATGGGTGGAGTATCTATGAGTTTACACCTTTACCATCAAAAATAAAAAGGGGAAAACCAATAAGGTTGATGATTCATTAAGAAAAAGGGTATTAACTGTACAATAGGTTTAGTTGAAGAGTATTTCTATTAACAACTTCAAGGAGTTGACATGGTATATGAGTATTTTGAAAATCATTTTAATAGTGAGCACTCTGATTATACATTGTAGAATGGTTTCTTGTTTAAGGGTGGATAAATTTGTGTGCCTATAGGGTCTAAGAGAGAGAATTTGATTCAAAATTAATACAATGGTAGGTTGAGGGGATATTTTGGTCTTAATAAGACTTTGGAGTTAGTGTAGAGGTACTACTATTAGCCAATAATATAAAGGGACATCAGGAGGTATGTTGAAAGTTGTACGATTTTCCAAAGAGAAAAGGTGAAATATACAAAAGAAGGTCAAATTTTACAATAGGCCATGGGAATGTGTTAGTATGGAATTTGTGGTGGGATTTCCTAAGACTAAAAATGGGAATGATAGTGTTTATGTTGTGGTTAACAAGTTTAGCAAGATGGCCCATTTTATCTGATCTAAGGTCACTAATGATGTATCCCAAATTGCTAATTTTTTCTTCAAGGAAGTCATAAGGATTCATGTCTTATCCCTTAAACCTATTATTATATAGGAATTCCAAATTTGTTAGAAACTTTTGAAGAATCTATGGAAAATATTGGGAACTAATTTATTTGGGTATGCATACCATCCTCAAATAGATGACTAACATGAGGTGGTCAATAGGATTGTAGGAAACCTTCTAGTATTATTAATCAAATATCATTGTTAGTCATGGGATCACATTATTCATTAGGTAGAGTTTTCCTATAATGAAATTGTGAATAGGAGCACAATAAAACCATTTTTGAAGTGGTATATAGACTACATCCTAACATAGTTATGAAACTCAAATATATGAAAGGGATGGACAAAATAAGTAGATATATTGAAGACTTTTCTCAAGCAATGCATCAAGTGCATTAGAAACTCAAACAAACACTTGTACAAAACACTCAAAAGACTAAGAACATAGTTGACATGGGGAAGAGAGATAAAAAATAGCGTATGTGAGACCTTGTGATGGTGCATTTTAACAAGGACATATTTCCTAAAGGAACTCACAGAAGGTTGCATATGAGAAGAATTGCACCATGCAAGTTTTTAGACAAGTAAGGGGTCAATGCATACAAGATAGATCTACCTATAGAAATTTTTGTGTCCCATCTTCATGTAGAAGATTTGTTACTCGATAAGGGTCCCACTCAAGTGGATAACACTATGGTATCTACTATTGAAGACATTACCCTTGAGTTAGAAAAACTGCCTATTCAAACTTAGTCACAAGTTGAAAGGATGTTGGGTTCCAATGTTGCAAACAAGATTAGGAAACAAGTTTATATGAAGCATCTAGTAAATTGAGGAGGTTCACCCAAATCTAAAGCTAAATGGGTACACAAATTTAATTTTAAGAAGTTAGGTATTGATAAATCACCCTTGTCCTTATCACCTCTTGTGACATGAGTTCTTTCCACCTTGGCAAAATAATGCAGGGCACGTAGGGTTATTGGATAGAAACCCTTATTTTTTCTTGGAGAGCCTTTAGTGGAATTTTTAATTTAACAAGGAAAAATGAAAATCCCATTAAGATATTTGATTTAAGTTTTATGTCATTTTGTTATAATTTAATTAAATGTTGTCAAAGTTGTCAATCATCCAATTTGTTATAATAGGGACTGTACGACCGATTTTGGAGTGATATAAGGCCTAAAGAGTTATTATACACCTTTCCACATAAAAAGGAAGTAAAACTTTACAAATATTGACAAGCTGCTCAAAAAGTGCATGCAACTTGCAAAAGTTGCATTGCAACATATAACTTTGCAACATTGCAAATGTTGCTCATGCAAGAAGTTGCAACTTCTTGCATTTTGAGAAAAAAAAAGTTATAGGAATTCATAATTGTTCAAGGCATGGCTAGGATAATTATATATAGCTCTTCTCATTTGATTGTATGTAGGTTGGAATCCATTTCAAACATTTTTCAATACTAAACAAGTGAATTTTTTTGCATTTTCCTATAAAGTTCCATTGCAGCTCAAGCATTTTCTACTTGATGGATTAAATAAATGTTTTAATTTTTGTAACTAGTTAGAAATTTTTTATCTCTTCATTCTTGTATATTTTTTTTCTTTGTTTTGAAGTTTTGGTGTGCTCAATAAAATTCAAACTATAACTACATAGTCATTGGCAGGTGAAGGGTTTGAACACAAAAGTGCCCCTATCTTGCAATTTCACCATGGAAACCTAATGACCATTGGGGGAATAAAATAAGGGGTTATGTAAATTATACTCCAATTAATAGTTTGTAGAGAAATCAATTTTTTGAATTTTTCAAGGAAGCCCTAGGCGAGTAAATAGTATGCCCAACTAGGTATTTGGCATAACAAACAATCTAGATTGAAGGATTGGATTAGGTTATGAAAAGAAAAAATCTAGGAGAGTTGGTGAGGTCAGGGAGACCATGTGTATGGTTTAAATCAAGTTTTGAGCCCATTTTATTTCCTTTGTGCTAGAAGATTAGTAGCTTTCCTTATTAAACCTAAAATAGGCATTGTATAGAAACCTAGAAAATATTTTAGGTCTTTCAGAAGGGTATTTGTGATGGCTAGTAGTTTTGATAGTCATTTGGAATTTTTTAGAGGAAATCCTCAAAAACTAAAAAACCTAGGCCTTATAGGGGCTCGATCCTAGTAGGTCATTCATGCTTGCTAATGATCTCGGTAAACTTTGACTTCAATAAACTACCAATTTAGATTGAACTGAGTGTCATATGAGGTGTTTATTAGTTCCACTTTTGAATTATCTATGTAAAAATTTAGGAAATTTTTGGGCAAGTATTTGAGGATAATCCCAGTAGAAAGAATAATTTTAACTTATGTTGATTGGGAAACTCTACAAGAGATCTTGTAGGAGTAGTGAAGCCAATCCACATCTTGAAGGTTTATGTCCATTGCATTGAAGAAAGACACAAGTGGTTAAGGACTTGATAAAAGAATTATAAAACTATTGAAATCTCCCTATCAGTTGGTGAATTTATTTAAGTTTAGGTGTTTGAGAGGTATAATGAAATGCTAGAAAACCTTGGAGGATGGAAAAATTTCATAAAGAAATGTAAAATCCTAATGGGTTGACATGTATTGTCCTTTGTTAGGAGTTTTTTTTCATTGTGAATGCACCCCACACATGTATGAAATTGAAGTATGAACACATGAGGTGACAAAGTCATCGATGTAGTTTTTAGAAAAACTTGAGTCTTTATGTGTGCAAATCAGAGCCCAATCCATTGGGATTGAGAGTCTACTCACTTTGAATTTAGTTATCTTTGGTGAGTTTTTAGTTAAACTACTAACATGCAAGAAATACCTACAAGTAAAAATGGTGTTAGATCTTTCTAGGGAGGGAAAAATAAAACATTAATCAATAAATACATATCAAACTAGAGGGTTCAAGGTGTAAAAAGAGTTACAAAAAAGAGCAATGGAAGAGAGAGTATATAATAAAAACACTATCAAGGTTAGGTAAAAGTAGCTATTAGTCTTGTTCAATAATAAAAAGACTAGTTTGACAAAGCCAATAGACATATATGAAAGGGGTACTCCAGGGTTTGGAGAAAGTGAATGTATTTTTTTAGCTTCATAACAAAAATATGTATTTGATAATCGATGGTCGATAACAATATCAATCAAATAGTGAATTGAATGTAAAAAATGAAATTACATTATCTATGAATTTTTTTATGTATGAGAGGAGTTAATAATTCCCCTTATTAAGATGAAGAAATGGCTTCCACCTACCAACTGGAATAAGTAGGTAAGATTTTTTTCGTAGCAAACTAGATAGATCCTTAGAACTAGTCTAGCTTATATAGCCTCGATAGATTATTAGTTTAGAAACTATTAGCATTAATTTACTACTAATTAGCCATTCATATCCCTACTAGAGTTTTCAACAAATCATAAATTTTATTTTTTCATTTATTTTTCTTCTTTTTCACTTTTTTATATCAATTCTTTTCCTTTTTGGCTTCACATGCATAAAAGATTATGACATCATCCTTCTAGGTGTTGGAAGTCTATTGGGAAAGTAAGATACTCATCTATAAAACTTTTAACTCTTTGAAACAAATCAAATGCATTCACCATTAACACATCTCATATCAACATCATGAATAATATAACCCTAAAATGAAATAGATTTAACTATGCATCACATCCATAAACATGAAAGTAAATGTAAACACATCTCACAAAGATTGGTTAACCAAAAACCATCCAAGGTGAAGGTAAAACTCGAGTGGGGATGAACACCCATAAATCTTCACTACTACAATAGTAAAGTGTGTCTATTAAGGCTACAATATTTGATCACTTTCAATGATCTACTCTATGAGGGGTCTTCCCAACTAAGAGCTTGCAAGATTCATTCAGTCTACCTTAATTAAAGGATTTAAACTTACAACTAAGTAAGCACTCTATTAGGGAGATTTGATGTAGTGTCTGCTATCATAACTTTACTCAATTTAACTTCAATTTTTATTTTAGAATTTTATAAATCAGTTTCATATGTCCTTGATTGAGTTATATTGTTCTATTATATATAATATCAAGAGAAAAGACTTGTCTTTTTATTTAATTTGTAGATTATATTATTAATATTAATATTAGGTTATTATTTATTAATATCATATTAATAATATCAATTATACTACAACTTTTACAATTTAACTAGCATATGCTAACTCTAAACTTATATGCTTAATATATATTTATATATTTTATATATCGATTACTATTTATTATTGCATAGTAAAATATAATAATAGTTGATATTAATTTCAATATATATTATAATATAATTATTTCAATATTTATATATGTGAGAATATTATGATATATAAAATGCATTTAATCTTAATACTATTACACCATTTTAAAAAATAAATATTATTTATCCTTTTAATATTATAAACTTTATATCTAATAGTTATTTATTATTAAATCCTTATCTCAGGGTGGGGATATTATAGTTCTCCCCTCCTAAATTTGCATGTTCTCAAGCAAAGATAACCTTACTCAAATATTCAACATGTAAAGCTTATACTTGGATGCAATAACACTTACAAGATTTATGCAGTATACATATTAATTCATGAAAACAAAGAGTAGACACATGAATGCATGAAAACACAAAGCAAACAGATGAAAAAACGAAGCAAACACATGAAAACAAAAAGAAAACACATGAAAACATGAAGCAAACACATGAAAAAACAAAGAAGACACATGAATGCATGAAAACATGAAGATGACACAATTTGGACACATACTACATGATTGGTGTGTTAATGCCTTACTAGAGTCAAGAAGATGATTTAATTCTTCAATACGATCCAGTAACCACAAGTTATTGTCAGTACATATACATGTATATATAAGTTTCAAAAAAATGTGAACCATGATAAATTACTTCATGTTAACCTCAAAAGATGGAAAGAGCTAATGTTGTCCAAGTTGCCTAGGTGCCAAATGTGTGATAGATTCCCTCAAAGTTTATAGGTCCAAGCCCATGTCTTGAAAGATCATTGGTCACTAACCCCTACCCTATCTTGAGAAAAAGATCCCCATGTCTTGAAAGATCATTGGTCACTAACCCCTACCCTATCTTGAGAAAAAGATCCAATTGCTCATACTTAGACAAGCCCCTTTTTGGTAACATCATCACCACATCTTATTAGCTAGATAGGAGTAGAGAAAATATTAATGCATGTAGTCATGAATGGGAAATAATGTTAATTCTTATATATATAGAGTCGTATTATTATTGCAGCTCAATAAAGTTGTGAGTAGGTATTATCCAAGTTTCCTAGGCACCAAATATGTAATGGATTCCCTCAAATTTTATAGGTCCAAGTTCACATTACAAAATAATATGGAATGCTGACCCCCACCCTATCTTGGGATATTTAAACAAGCCCCTCCTTGGTAACACTCTAGTCTTCCATTCTTAGCTAGATAATCATAGGACCCAAAGTAATTCACATATTTTCAAATATAATATATATTATTCAAATATCTAATTTAGAAGTATACTTTGAAAATAGTTAATATATATTCAATCTTGTATTATCATCCTTTTAGATTTTTCACTTGATTTTGTTTTAGAATACCAAAGTATAGATAGTTTGAATATACTCTATTTTTTATCTTATTTTCTTATTATAATTATGTATCAACAACATATACATCCATATAATTGTTGAGAATATTTGTTCGATGCATTTATATTATTTTATTTAACTATATAATATGAGTCTTGGAAAGTTTTAGTGCTTCACCTATTTGAGCATCACCTAGATCCAATGAGTGCAAGTGTTCCATTTAATCTCATGAGAGAGGGATTCATGTTGAATCACTACTCATGAAATATGGGTCAATGAATTTGAGTTAAAAAAAACTACACACCTAAATCTTGATAGCAATATCACAATTTGACTTGCTATGGAAATTATCTTCCAGTTATATAATATGAATTAACTTCATACTAATATTAATACATTTTCTAATTCATTAGGAATTGCTTGAATAAATATAATTATATGTAAATACATCATTATATTATGAAAGTATTAGAAAAATTAATAATAGATTATATAATGATAAAATCACTAACCTCTTTTATCAAAAGGGGTTCCTTAATCTTTCTTTAAAATGTTCTACATAGAATTCTTCCATCCATGTATTTTTGTTTTTTGAATTTACTTCTTAACACACACACACACACACACACACACACACACACACACACACACACACACACACACACACACACACACACACACACACACACACACACACACACACACACACACACACACACACACACACACATTCAATATATCTTATTATAAAATTTATAAACTTAAACTTTTCATGTATTCATGGATATTCTTTTTACCATTTTTTTCTTATTCTTCTCACGTGGTATGATGTTATCTCAAAAAGTGTTTATTAATATCTTTTTAGATTACTTCTATTCTATCTCATATCTTTGGAGCAATGATCTCCTTATACACTCATTCAAGTTATTTATAATACTTCTATTTTTTTCTCTCTTACCCATGTGGCACATGAACTAGGAAGGAATTCACTCAATTTGAAATAATATTTTTGAATTATAATCCATCCTTACCAAGTCCGATGGTCAAATCCCTAGGAATTGTTTTTGCCTTTCTTTTTATACAGTCCATGCTCTTCTTTTTTATGGCCATTTTTTTTCATATCCAACTTCTCTATTTATATAGTGGTGGGATTTATATATTTCTTAGTTTCTGTTGGTCTGACTTTCTGTGCAACAAAGGTTTTTGTTAAATTGTAGAAAAGTCAAAATTTTTATTTCTAAGTGAAACATAGGGTTTCTGGATAATCCATCCATAAAGAAAAAACTCATGAAAACCCTATGTTCTCTCTGTTCATAAACTGTCAGGCGTGAAACTTTTGAATTTTCAAGTGAGACGAATATTCTATCCCCTTTATTTGTTCCCCCGAGATCCCTTTTTTCTCAATCTTTCCAGTCGTCAGATCCAAGTAGATCTACTGCTGTCATTACCTCGCTATGAAGAATTGCATGCTTTTTAAGCCATGCGAGGTGGTGAGTGCTGAGTATTTTATGAGGCAAGACCGCAAAGTGAAGATACGGTGGTCAGAGATTTGTTTTTTGAATGATTTATTATGCAGGTACATGTTGCAACTACCATCCAAACAAGGAAGGGGACCTAGTAGAATATCTGAAAATAGAGCCAAAATGATGATTTTTTCGATGCTTTGCCACCTCGCTATGGAAAAAATTAGACACTTCACCGTTAGCAAAGTAGAGAGGCCCATGAAATTCAAAGGGGTAGTGACGTTGCATTTTTCCGGTACCGTGACTACACCAGGTGGCGTGATAAGTCATAAATGCCATTGTTAAAAGGAGTTTAAATAATAGTAATAATTATCTTCTGCCCCTTTGCATTTTTTGGTACAGAATTCATTAAAAAATGTCAGAGCTCGCTACCTCACTATCGAAAAAATTAGATACTTCATCGTTAGCGAAGTAGCGAGGCCTCGTGAAATTTTGAAGATCGGTAGGACCTTTGGTGATGTGGAAAGATAATTAGGACTACAGTAAATTTTTGACAGGTGCCAACTATGCATAGATCCAGTTTTCATTAATGCCTTTCTGACCAAATGTACAAAGAGATCCTGAACATCAGCTTGGAACAGAATCAACGGAGCTCGCGACCTCGCTATGAAAAATTGCATGCTTTTTAAGCCATGCGACATAGCGAATATGAATCAAAAGACCCCTTGTAGTTTCCTCACCTTTGATTGAGTATGTGATCAACGAATGTCATCTTCTTGCTATGAAGAGTTGTGAGGGAGATAATTATAGTGACATAGCGAATAGGGCCCACCGCCTTCTTTCTGAGAAAACCCAGTAGCATATCATTTGATTGATTTCGAATCAGATCGGCGATTCTTGCTGCTTCACTATGGCAAGCTGCTCATTTTTTTTGCATAACGAAGTAGCGACATGCTGACACGTGTCCTCAGATGTCAATGGGTCTAGATACAAGTGCCATCAAGGAAAGAATGATATACATGGTAAGTTCTCATTGGGTAAATTGACTGACATGTCAAATGCAACTCCTAGTTGTTCTCTCCGTATCACATGATCGTAGGATCTTTGAAGATTGACGGTGCAGTTTTAAACACAGAATGTAGTGCCACTCCTTGTATTAATTAGACATGAAAGAATCATCCATGAGAAAAAATAGAGTATAATACAGAGAGATTTCATCAGTTTCATCTTATGCGAGCAAAGATTTGAAGCCATTCTTGTGCAGAAGCAATTATTGAAGGAAAGTGTACCAAAGCTTGGTAGAAATTGTGAAGTTGTCTGTTCGCAAAAAGTTTACGAAAATACAAAGGAAAAAAAAGACAAAATTCAAGTAAGTAATACTACCATAATCCTCGTAGGATTTCCAGTTTTTTGAAAAATAAGTCCAAGATGCCTCCGAAGAAGGGATTTTCAGGTGCAGTAAATTATTTCGATAGGAATGTGCATGATGATTTTCTTGAGTTGCTTCCTGAGTCTACTGTAGAGACAACACAAGTTAAGAGGTTAACCTCATTGAACCCTAGGCTAAGGATAGCTGATGGATTGTATGATAAGGGTAATTGGGTTCAGGATGCTCAGACTTCTCAAACTGGTTTGAGTCTGTTCAAAAAATGGTTCGCAAAAAGGAAATTATATGCCCCTCATGCCAATATATGGAATTTTGATCTTGGAAAGCTTGTTGTTTCCAGTGTGTTTATGGATTATGACCTACTTGAAACTGTAGCGAAAAGCTATGATCCAGCCACTAAGGTAGTGAGAAGAATGGATGGTGAGGTTTTAATTACCATCAGTCGGAAATAAATTAGGAAGGTTTTCAGTCTAGGACCTCTCACCATGTATCATGTGCCCATTAATTTGATAGAGTTAGAAAAAGAATATATGTCCAAAAGGGATATAGTTAGACAAGGTGCATTGAAAGCCCACATAGAAAAAATTGGAAACCTACCAACAATAACATCATCTTCTAAAGAACCTTTCAAGAAATCATGCTTTAATGCCAGGGCAATAGAAATATACAGGACCTTGTGCAGAGTCTTCGGAGAGGGTGAAGAAGACTTTATTCCAGTGAGCTTCATGTATATGATCACCCAAATCTCTTCTTTCGGTGTAGAAATATTTTTTGATTTTGCATCCTACCTGGCTAATGAGATTCACAATGGATTAGTGGGGATTGCAAAGGGCAAGGTGGAAAAGGTTTGGGGTCAGTACTCCCTATTGATGCATATGTTTCTTTTTAAAGGGGTTACATATTTCGGTAAAGAAATGGTTTTAAATAAGGAACAAGAAGGGGAGGCACTACCAATTCAATTATGGAGTGCAGACATGACTTGGGAAGTAGAAAATGCTAGTTTTGTTAGATTTGATAGGCACTTTGCTTCTAAACTAAGATGCCTCATATTGAGTGACAATCCCAGAATTCCTAAGGCACTAATGCATCTTGTTAGGCCTATGGACAGACCCCATAGTTAAAAATTTTCATATAATTGTAGAGATATCATCCCATATCCAGTCTCAACTGTCATTAGGGTCTATGGTTTCAAAGGGACACCCCATGTACTACCCTATCAGGTACCTTTAAAGGTAGGGGTAGCTGAATTTTTATGGCAGTTGGGAGGAGTGGAGGAAACCTTTTTGCACAAAAGGGGAACAGGATCAATTTTTCCTACTTGCACTATAGCTCACCAGTTTGTAATCACTAAAGAAGGGTGGATCTTCCTCTACAAATTTTTGGATCGGTATAAGATGGCAGTATCTCATGCTCATTTTTGTGACACAGAAGAATTCTTTAATTCTGCTCTTAGATATAGGATCAAGCTTCATCCAAGTCAGCATGAATTCTACTTCCTTGAAGATATAATAAGGAATGAATATTCTCTCCAGGAGCAAGAAACAAAGAAAGAAAAATGGAGAGTCTATTCAAAAGTTTTGGAATTCATTAATTGTTTTGACAAAGATTACAGTCCTCTTAGTAATGCTGCAAATAATGTAGATAGGATAAATAAGCTCATGAGTACATTTTTAGAAATAACGGAGGTAATGAATGAAAAGAAACAACATTTTATTGATTCTTTTCCAGATAAAGCTAGAGAAGTTATGAGGAAATTGGGTTTCACCCCTAACATAGGAGTAGGTCCACTCGTTGTCCGAAAGAGGATAGGATATATTGTTATTCGGGAGCAGATGCCCATTGTAAACAAAGAAAAATAGGTAATTGAATCTACTAGTACTGTCCTTGAGGAAAGACCCCCTGAACCTTCTCCCAAAAGAAGAAAAATAATAAGGGAAGAGGAATCCCATGATGAAGGTTACTCACCTTCCCAAACTCCAATGAGAATTGAGGAAGAGCAGCTCACCAATGAGCAAATTGAACAAATGGGGTCGCAAGGAGGAGTTTTTGTTACTCAAGTATAAATTGATGAAGGGAACCCCCAGGAGCCTCCTGTGCCAAGTTTTGAATTGACTGTAGCAAATTTTAGAGGAAGGGAATTAGACCCTATTTTGGAGCAGGCCAGTCAACAATTTTTATCTAATAACAGTTTTGTAAAATCTAGGGCTTTCCATCAGTTTGCATGGAGGGCAAACATGCACATTTTTGAACAAAGGTGTAGGAATATGAAAGTAGAGCATCTAGAAATGGATGAAGCCTCCATTTAGAATCAAATAAAAGAAAAAATGATACAAGAATTCCAAAATATAACCCCTGATGAGGGTAGATAGATGGTGAAAAATGCAAATATTTTATTATTGCCCAATTGGGATATTGCTGATGCCTTAATTTTTAATTCTGTGTCAAATAATTTAGGATTATAGGATCTAGATAAAAAGGAATTCTTAGGAAAAACATTCACTAATGATCAAGTTGCTCTTGTTATGTGGTCACTAAGAAGAGGATCCAGGACTACTCCATTACAGCCTGATGATTCAGGACTAACAGGGAATATCATTGTGAGGAGGGTCGCTGATACTTCAAATGTATAGGTAGCCTACATGAATGTGGACTATTCTAAATTTTCCTTGGCCACTACAGAAAGAGAAGAAAAGGAAATGACTGATTTGCAGAATAAGTATGAAATAGTGGTGGATGCCTACAATCAAGAAGTAAAAAAGAGAATTGAGCTGGAAAACAGGGTATCTCAGTTGGAGAAGATACTTGGGAAAGGAAAGGTGGGAGAATCCAGTACACTTAGAATTGCATACCCTTCACAGTCATTTTTTGGATCAACCCCTATCATTGAAATACCTGACACCCCTAAAAGGCCCCAATTCTATACTGCAGAGGACTTTGAAGCAGAAAAAACAAAATTGCATGAGTTGCAGATAGAATTGAGAAATCAATATGAAGAAAAGTTGAAACAGGGTATAATGTTTTTGAGGGATAAAATACAATGGTCAAAATTCTTTGATCAGTTGGCTAGAATTGCAGCCCTCATGGATGAGTTGAACAGGGATAAGGATAAGCTGACTCTTCTTGCACAAAAATGGAGGGAGAGAAATAATGATATTACAATCATATGTATATCTGCAGTTTAAATGCCCTATCATCAAGTTGAGAAGATTTTTTATTTATTAAATAAGCTAGAGAATTTTGATGATGAAAGGGATTCTTTATAGAGAAGATTAACACTCTGCTTTTCGCAATACATCGCTGAAAATTTCACACTTTTTCCTTGTGCTTTAGAATCTATGGATATGCTAAAAGAAAAAGAAAAATGGAAAAGGGAGATGGATGAATTATTAAATGAAAGAATGATAAACATCATGAGTGAGATTGGCCACTGGTTCTGGGCTAAGATTAATGAGGAACTAGTAAAAGTATAGTTATTTTATACTGATAAGGGGAAAGAATTTGATGTTTTAGAAGAAAAAGCAAATTCTTTAATAATGATACAAAGAGAAGTTCTGAGCTTTGATTGGCCAGATGATGATGCTTTTAATAAATGGAAAAATCAGTTTCTAGAACAAATATCAGAAGATGATGAGGAAAAAGGTGAAAAAGTAACAATCACCCCCGAAGTTAATACTGAGGACACAGAAACTCCCCAGGCTGAAGTAAATTTATAGATAACTAAAGACAATACATCACTTTCAAACCTCATGGCTACTTACTCTGAGGATGAAGAATAATTGGAGAATTAGGTCCTATCTTCTTGTTAAAACAAATGAGAAGTATAACAGAAAGGGACCCACCCATGATGTTTTGATGTGTTAGCTTCTCTATTGTTTATTTTTGTCTTTTACTACAGACACTCGTCAGTATTTTTTAAAAGGACACGTGTCGCTCTCTTTAGCCCTAAGCTTGTTGCATCTCACACTATTTAAGTGAGATCCCATGGCTAAAGAAGGGTCTGAATTCTTTTTCTTCTAAGTATTGTGCTTAGTCTAGTTTTTGGTCCAAATTTTGAAGGCAAGTTTGTAATGTGTTTCTCTGTCAAATTTTCTGAAAATACATGAAGATAGAATGAACTGTGTTAATTTCTGAAGGCTATTATGAGTTTATTGTAAAAGATGTACCATTTTCAAAGGAAATGAATACAAACTATGAACTATCCCCATATCAGTTCTTTCTAAATTTTGTCTCCTGCTCAATACTTAGCTACCTTGACGTTGTATGAGTAAAAGCCTGTGCAATTGAATGCAATCTAGTTAGGTTGTATATCCATCTATCATTGTTGTTAATTCAATGGATTAAGTAAAAGCTTTGATGAATGTGATAAGATTCCTTAAGTATTGAAAAGGATTTTGAATGATAAATTTTGATAAGAATTGCTGATACAATTTGTTGTAAGGCAACAAATTAGATCTTAGATTTTGCTATAGACTCTGAAACCCCAATGGATTAGGCACTGATCAAGTTATTTCAGCTGAAAGAGAAGTATCTTACAAATGGTTGTTCAAATACATCATCAAATCAAATTTTACTTTTATTTCCTGTAGATCTTCAAAGTTGGCCAGCACTTGTCTGCATGAAATCTTTTTAGCTTCAGTTAGCCATTGTTGTTGAAAACGTTTGCAGATCTATAGAAGATTTCTTGGCCATATCTGTTTATGGGATTTGTTTTGGCAAGTTAGTAAGAATTATGTATATATTTGAGGATTTTGAAATGAGAATCAGAATGAAACTAAGAATAATCCTCATGTAGTAGATTCATATTTGAACCATCCCTGGGTATACCCACCCTGGTTGTGTAGAGCCAAAAGAGTAGAAAACCATTTGTGGTTTTGTTGAAGTTGGGTCCAAATACCTTACATATGCAATTGTTGATAAGAATAGGCTAGTCTTTAGATTGTGTATGTACTGTCATTCTGGTATTAAGCTTTTTGTCGCTTAGTAGTTTTAGTACCATTTAAAACACCAACAGTTTCGATGCATCATAATGTCACAGAATTTCAATATTTCTACACTAATTTTCTCTTAATCAATGGCTTCTATGAATCAATGACTATTCTGATTTGATGTTAAATTTAGATTAATATTCTTCGATTGTCTTCTATGTTTGTTATTTTATTCTTTTTTGATTCAATCCATCTTTATGTTCCTCTTTTATGTAGTCACAATTGCAATTATTTCTATGAAGATATATTCCTCATAGGATGCCAGGAAGATTTTCTTTGATACCAATTGTAGTGTCCCCTACCATAACGTTACTCAATTTAACTTTAATTTATATTTTAGAATTTTATAAATCAATTTCATATATCCTTTACTGAGTTATATTTTTCTCATATATTATATATATATATATATATTAATCCACATATTATATTATATTATTTAATATTAATATAAGGTTATTATTTTTTAATATAATATTAATAATATCATATATACTTAACTTTTACATATTAAATAACATATATTAACTCTTAACTTATGATCTGCCTCACAATAGGTTTATAATAATCATGCCCAAGGTCATACTTGGGAATAGAATATTCAATCTAAGGACTATTTTCCCCGCCATGAGGTGCATTTAATTTGTCAACTTAGGGACATGTACTTGAAATGGTCAACACGATATGTGCACTAGGTTTCTTAATGAGTAATTATGCTTATGTTGTAGGAAAGTAAAATGCAAGGAAAGAACCTACACTCGTGCTATAGGAAACTAACACACTTAACTCTTCAATGAAATGAATGCTGGAAATACAATCAAATACTAACTCATATTCCAACTCAATTAATCTATTATAACTATTCTTATAAATGCTACAAGAACACTCACAAAGTATGATGCTATAGGAAGGAACTTATAACTTCTACCTGCAATACTAGAAACACTGAAAACAAATATTTACTACTCTAATCTAATCCACCTTCCAAGTGGGCCCCCTTGGTTAGATTTTGGTAATCTACTAACACAGAGTGTAAACCAAGAGCTATTTCATTATGTTCCAAAAATTCTTTACATGAGAATGATACATAAAATTGTAAAAAAAACTCACTGCAAGAGTCAACAGTTTCTTTTCATAAACTTTCTTCTAACCTCCTAACACCATTGATCTAATCCCTATAAATAGAGGATCCACACTTATTCAAAAATAGGAAAGCAAACAAACTAACTACAAATCTGTCAGAGAGAAAAAAGGAAATAGTTCACGGTATGAGTAATAAAGTCTGGGCAACTGATTTGACACAATAGTAAATGTAGAGAAAATATAGTAATTCTTCATAGCTCCTCCTTGGTAGCGGCCATGTCTCTTGGTACATTTATGACCTCTTCCACTCCACTGTGGTTGAACCTTAACATTTTCTCCTTGAATGCCATCAACCATCTTCAACGTTCCCATTGAATGCTTTCGACCATCTTCAGCTTCCTTTGCTAATAGGTTAGTTATAATGTAGAGATATTTCCAAATAAGCATAATCAAATTAAATCCAAATATTAGAACACACATTTTGATGGTTATATGAAATACTGCATTATATATATAATATTGGAAAAATATGACATACTATCTAACCATGGGTTAAAATAGAGTATTACAATTATCATAAAATAGAGGCAATAGTTAGCCTCATCATTTTCTTGCTTGTAAATTGATGCTCATCCTCAAGCATTTCATTTCCTAGTCAATGATCTGAATTCTCCAACATCAGTCCTTCCTCTCTTGCTACTTTTGAAGGTGTACTAGAATCCTCATGTTCTCTCTCAAACTTCCCTTCTATTGTCCACTTGTAGCTTGTCAAGTCTATCAACATTAATATCATATAGTGGCTACATGAGCATTGGAGGTTGCATTGTGAGTGGGCACCACAGTTCTAGCCTAGCCTATTTCCCCAACTGATATACTTTGGAACTCAATGAAGGGTGGCCTCTAAACTAATAAGACTATGTGGCTCTGATCTTTTGAGTGTCTTAGGTAATCTAGCCCACCTACTTTTAGCACCAACCATGGCTCTCTAAAAGGTAAAGTAAGGCAGGTTCTCATATTTTGCATAGACCTTGGTTCTAGCAGTGAAGATCCTATCCCTTACCCCCTTGTTCTTATACCCATAAGTCAATCTAAACTAGTCCCTAAGAATTTCTTCTGGTTTACTTCTCTTAGCTCTCAATAACAATGGCTCTATTATTTCTTCATCTCTATAATTATTCAATTGTATGTGACAATTAGCTTCATTATGCATCTAGGACATCAAATCCCTCAGATGTATATCCCCTATGTAGAGTAAAGGATTCCATTGAGCAAGGATTTTTTTAGTGGCGATTAGTCGCCAAATGGCGAATATGTCTTGATCGGGCTATAGAAATTGGCAAAAAAAAACACCATATACTAGTTGACCGGTTCGCCCAAATTTTATAAAATACTCATATAGTGGTCGGAACGTTCACCACTATTATTACATAATTTTAGTTTGGTAGTCAGGTTCTTCGCCCAATTTTCTCTTTAATGTTTACTCTTATTCGCCATAGAATTAATTGAGTCTCTTTCGATGATCATCATTTGCCAAATTCCCATTTTCATATGGGAAATTTTTATTTGTCCTAGGACCCAATTTTCCATGCATCACACACAATGGGGTCCCAAATTCCTGCCATATTTGCCCACTCAATTACTTGAAATTATGTGGGCTTCGACAAATATTAGTTCTTATCATATGTAACGGTCAGCCCATTCGCCAAAATGAAAACGGTTTATTTGTAGTTGTCTATTTAAGACATGAGTTTCATTATTGAAACATGCCAAAAGGAGCCTTCTTTATAGTATTGCGATCAGTAGAGAATTGGAATGACTACGACTATGAGTCCATAGTATTTTATTGCAGCCTTAATTTGATGGAGATGTCATAGTCAAATTTAAATAGGAAGAGGAGTAGGATTAATGAAGGTGGAGATGTCCAAGAGAGGCCAACGAAATGCAAAAATATATCTTCATACTTTGGCAGGGGTAGACGCAATAGTGGTTGTCAAAGTAAGGAAGGTACATCATCAGAGGAGCTTGTATAATCTCAACCTACACAGGAGTCCATTCAACAAATTGGGGAGCCTAATAAATCTAGTGACAGAGTTGCAGAACTTGATATATCTAATGAAGATGACCTTGAAGAAGAATATCCAGTAAAAAACTAGTACTAGGATGAATTAATCGACTTCGATGATGATGATGGTGCAATTAACAGTAATAGTGACACTAAAGGGAGAGGAAAATTGAAAGAAAAAATGGATTGTTAGTGGGAGATGGCCAGGAGATTTAAATTTGATTGGGCAGCAAAGTATCCATTCATTGAGCCAGTGGACAATCCAATTGTAGGTGAGCCACTAGTAGAATGCAGATGTGCAATTTGTTGTTGGAAGTATAAAAAGGAAAAGCAGTTGTAGCTTAAACTAGACACCATAGAGAAACATGTTGGTAAGATTTACGAAACCTCAACTGTAGATGGTAAGGAAATAAAAGTGGTAAGATATAAAACAAAGGAGCAATGCCAACATAAAAGGAATGCTGAAGAATATTATATGTTTCAGAAATTTCATATGAAGCCTGGTGAAGTTCAAGGTTCTATTAATGCTATTTTTGCAAAAGCAAGTGAAGTAGAAGAACGTGGAAAAGCTGTTCAATTAAGTAATGTTTTCTATATTTTGAGCATAGGGCATCCAATGACAGACTATCCAGAAATGAGTAGTTTTTTACACTTTCTAAAAGTTCCTAACTGTCCTATCAATCATTGGTCCATAAATAGTGGATGGGAATGGGCAAGTTGTATTGCGCAGGTTGAAATAGAGGATGTACAAAGAAAAATAAAAGAGTCAAGCTTTATTGCATTGTCCTTAGACGAAGTTACGACAATAGATAATACGTCATGGGTATGTATGCATGTTTATACTGTATAGAATAATGTTCACCAACCACATCTACTATCTATTGGTAAATTGAGAGACAATGCGACAGCAAAAACTTTATTTCAGTTAGTAAAGAGAAATTTAATTGAATATGGAGCTATGGATGAATTGACAATAGCGAAGAAGTTGGTCTGTGTTGGAACGGATGGATCTTTAGTAATGCAAGGTCAAAGGAATGGTCTTTTCACAAAGATGTAGGCTTCTTGTTCACCATATGTTGTTGCCATTCATTGTATGGCCCATAGGATGAATCTTACTTTTAGAGTTGTGAAGAAGTTTCCTTCAGTAAACAGGGTTGAAGATTTAGTAAGAGAGTTGTATGCATATTTTTGTCGAAGTCCCTAGTGTTTTAGGGAATTTCAACACTTTGCTGATGGAATTACTGATGGAAACAAGCTTCTAAAAGATGTTGATACCAGATGGATCTCTTTAGATGGACTAGCACATCGAGTATTTTTTGAATATCAATCTTTGATTGGACTGATGTACGAAAATCAGGACAATGCAAAAAATTAGAGATGTGGCGACCTGCTTTAGAGGTTAAGCAATATAGAGACACTTTTGACTTTGGCATCTCTTCTTCCATGCTAGAAGAAATGAGGTTAATTATGAAAAAAGCCCAGCAAAGAGCCATGTATATTGCAGAATATGCTCAGTTGCGTAAAATGTCATGCCGAGCTCTCGATAGTCTCTATCGTATTGACCTAAATTTATCCAATGATAGATTTAATCACTGGTAGAAACTAACAGATTTGGATGATCCTGATAATTATTTAAAGATCATTGAAAATGGAGATTTGTGTGTTTGTGTAAGGGGATTTTAGATACCAATGTACTACAGTGCCCCAAAGAAGCGAGCTACAAGAGTTACAAGGGAAGAGTTTACCAAGATCGTCGAGTCTATAGCATCTACTGCAAGGGACATAGCCTATAGAGTTTCCTCTAAAATAATATCATGATTCCCATATGATCAACTGCTTGAGGCCATGGCAATTGTGTTTCCTCAATATTGGTCCTTCAACAATAAGGAAGATTATCGTAGAAGGCTATTGATTTTGATAAAGGAATTTCGCAAATCTATAGAATTCAATGGAGTGACTATCAATGAAATATTAGCTGAGGGTCTTCTTAGACAGCAATCAGGCACCTTTTCAAGGAACATAAAGCATCAATATCAATTAATGCATAACCCACATAAAGAGGGCTCAGCAACAAAGCTTTGGACAGAACTAAAACAGAGCACATTGTTGCGTGAAGAAATTTTAGAGTACTTCAAGCTTGCCGATCTATGTCAAACCGTGATATTGGGTTCAGTGGAGGATGAGAGAGTTTTCAATGCTTTAGGCTTCCTAAAATCAAAGCTAAGAAACAAACTAGACAAGAATTTGGAATCATGCTTGAGGCTATACACATCTAGGTATAATGTCAATACTTTTCCTTTTCAAAAAGCAATGGAAATCTGGAAGAAAAGATGCAAAAGAAGAAGGGTGGGACTGGGCAACACCATTAATTAATCTCCTATAGCAACTCCAAGTGGGACAAGTATAGTTGGTAGTGGCACTGGCCATGGGATTGGGAGTCCGAGTCATAGAAGCAAAGGTTAGAGTGAACTTGAAGTTGAGGAAGACACAAACGAAAATGAAGAGAAAAATGAAGCAACTGGACTACCAGAACTGGATGATGATGACGACATAGAGATGAATTGGAAAATTTAGGAAATTCTTGCTAAATTAGTAGTGGCAACCAATAGGTATTTTTTGAACTTATTAACTACTATATGATATCCTATCATTCAATGTTCATTTTAGAAAAGCAAGAAATTAGAATGTATTATGTTTCATCATTAAAATTTGAGAACAAAGAGTATTATTACTATAGAGTGTAGTTTATATCATGTCATCAATGATCATTCATATTTGAATTTGAAATTCCTGAATGAAATTTCTTTTTCTATTTTATTCAACATACATTGAACATGAAAATTATATAGAATCATAGATTCAATTCCACAATTAATAATTATTAATGGTTTTCATTTGCAATATTCAGCTAATATGGTACAATTCTTGTAAGCCAATGACCCTAAATTCCCTTTTATAGAAAAAAGGGAGCAACAATAGCTTCAGGTCAATTTTCCTAATGTGAAGTCTCAAAATCTAAATCAGTAAGACATCTACAAGTCTAAAACATCTCTATAACTTTAGTTGTACATTTCTACATTTGACAGGCCGATTTAGTAAATTAGCAATTTTAGCATAGGCAATAGCATCTGCAAGACTGCAACATTGATCCTGTTCAAAAAATAAAGTTCAAACTTGTTACTTTAAACTCAATTCTAGAGTCTAGATTGTAGTATGTAGGATAATATGAAAGATATTCATATATAGTAAAGATATAGAGATGATTGAAACTGAAAGTACTTTTACATATAGACTATAAGTCTCTGTAGTATGCTCCATTCTTCTTCGGTTGGAAGGGAAATTTTTTTGATGTTATGATAAATGACTTGCATTCTCGTTAGCATTCCATACTTGGAAGAGCGAGTTTCAAGCAATGTTCGTTCCACTAGTGCATGCAAATTTGTGAATGTTTTGATGCACTTTGCAATGCATTCATGAGTTCTGTCCTAAGGAAGGTTGCCTAAATCAAAGGTTATTTGGTCCTCCAACTTTTGTTTGTAAACTTCTCTTCCAACGAAACCCATTGTTGAGAAATCAGGTCCAGGACTCAGCAAACCAAGAGATATCAATTTTGTTGTTTTATTGTTCATCTTGGCGAGCTTTGGCCCAAATAAAGCAAGAACTTCTACTTCTATTAGTTTTTGACATTTATGAAATACAGAGGTTGCCTTTATTATTGAACCAATGTGGTCCTAAATTCCCTTGCTTACCAAATACCTGTCAGCAATGCTGTTGATTTCTTCCATAATCCGCTTTGCAATTTTTTGTCTCTGACCAAAACTTTTTTTCTCCTCATGTTGCTCTTTTAGCTTCCCAAAAACATCTATAAGAGCTTTGTAGAGTTCAAACCAATCACACAACCTATCAGAAGAAGTCTTTATGTGCCCCTAGAAGTAATTTTTTATTTGCTTTAATGTATTATTTACATGGTCATTCAAGCCATTTTCATATTTTTTAATAGTATCATTTGCCTTCTTTAGGTCTTCTTTCATTTCTGAGTACTGGTGTCCACTATGTTTTCTGATTTGCTCTGCTTTATTTTCCCACCCTTTTGCTTTCTCTTCCCACTCTTTTTTTTTTACCCTCTCATTTTACAATTCTTTATTTAACTTATTGTTTACATTTATAGCATTCTCCAAGTTAATGTATAACTTTGTTGAAGATTCTTTTTCATCCTGGAGTTTTTTTCCCATTTTTTTCCAAATTTTCCCTCAAAGTTTTCAGTTTTGCATCCATTTTTTCTTTCCATTCAATTGCTTCTTTAGAGCTAGAGGATGCATTTTTTATCCTTTTCTCTAACTCTTTGCATCTATTTACTACTTCTTTCTTACTTGCCTTTACATTTACTAGGTCTGCCTTTAACTTATCTATTGTGCCCTGAAGCTTTCCTTTCTCTCTCTCCAACTTCATCACTGAACTGTAGACCACTTGGTTGGTCATTTTGGACACATTTATCTTGTCCACATTTTTAATTTTGGATAAATCCATTTGGAGGGTGCTAACTTGAAATTCAGATGGATCTAACTGACTCTCTGGTGGATTGTTATCTCTAGCTGGGGGCATAACAAACATGAATTCCATCATATCTTTATCTGGGTCATATGTGGGAAATAGCCTGTTGGTTGCAGGTTCTGCATCATGAGTTGCAATAATTGCTTCCATCTTCATTGTCTTACTATTTTGTCTATTCTTGTTTTTTGATTTTTTATAGTTAGTTACAAATTCATTGTAACAAAAATTAGGATTTTGTGAGACAATTGAATGTTTGAATGGTGAAATAGTAGTAGCACTTGCTCTGATGTATGAGATTCCACCAATACCATGAGGATAACCAACACCTAGACCCATTAGTGGGGTTTGTGGACTATTTTGAGGGTTTTTTCTTGAAGGATGAGAAATTATTGGACTCACAGTCACCATTGGCGTTGTTGTACTAGTAGTACTAATAATACTTGTCATAACCTTCTGCTTCTTTACACTTTCTTGATCTCCAGGACCAATTTTTTTTGCATCTATATACAATATCATTTTTGGACCACTAGTTGTAGTTGTACCCATGATATCTACAGTTGTGGGAGTGACAGTTGATTCAGATTGAATCTGAGTGCTTGGAAGTGGAATTGTAAATGAAGCAAGAACAAATTTAATTAACTGAGATGAATCCAATGTGGACGGAATTGACTGAGTTGATGATTGATCTCCATGCCGAAGGCCTAGTTTCTGACCATGTTTTAGTGCTACAGCTAGTGCTTGAGGTGGTAACCAAACCCCTTCTCCACTGGGACCCAGACCACCAAAACCTTGGTAGCCCATTTTTTCTACAATTTCTGCCCCTTTTCTATATAGAAGTTTGGTGGATGCATCAACTCCTCTCTAAATTTGTGTACTGGATGAGGGATTCAAAGAATCTTGGTCATCGTAATCATCATCAGTATCACTGTGATGTGCTTCAATTGGATGCTCCTTATTCCACAATTCGTCAAATATTCTATCCTCTTTAGCCTCATCACGATCTAAAGAGGTCTTTAGCTCACCGAGATTCTTCCTCATTTCCCAAAATTGATAAATTTTTCTTTGACTCCATCCAGCATCTATATAATCATTCATTAGCTCTTTTGGAATAGGTTTTGTAGATGGTTTATCAGCTTTCTTGTAGAAATTGCACGATGTCATGCCCTACACTTTTCCTTTCTGTTTGTGCAATGCTATTATTTGTGATGACAACTCCTGTATTGACATATTATTTTCAGCAGCATATTTCTCCATCTTTTTTTTGACCTCCTCCTAGGAGTCCATGTTTTTAAAATTTTCAATCAAAGGCATACTTTCATGTTGATATTTTCTTGCAGAAGTCCCAATGCCCTTAAGCCTTGCTCCAGTTATGTTTGGTGGATATAAATGCCAATGACTGTCAACATCAAATCAAAAAATTGAAAAAAAGGCTTTTACCACTTTGAATCCTCTTCTCTCAAATGCAAACCCTCCAAAGGAGAATGGCAAGGAGGGAAATATCATTTTCTTTTGCTGACCATGAAAGAGTACATCTGTGCTCTCCATTTGTCATACATATTCCAATGCAAATACCCTCTCTGTTACATGTATTGGAAGTTTGTAGGTTTCTACCCATGAACCGTAAAACCTTAACATAGTGTACTCTTCCATTAAGTACCAGTCGGCCAATTGTAGTTCACTTCTGAGTTGAATGCAATTTCTACAAGTAACATGCAATCTAGGCATTGGAGTGCCTGTAATTTTATGGTACATTGGTGCCAAAAAGAAGTCTACAAAATTTTTGTAGTTCCTTCTGTTATCAATCATCCTTATATGAGGTGTCCACTCATATATTGGATTTTGGCCTTCAGTCTGACTGCAAAGCTTGTTTGCCTCGAATAATGCATGATGCTTTGCTAGGAGAAGATAGCACAAGTAGGTTGTGAATCTAAATGACTTCTCTGAACCTCTTTGAATCATTAGTAATTGATCTTGCATGCAATGAACAATGTGCTCAATAAAATGATATGTTACTGGTTCTTTTTTAAAATGAATATGATAAAGCATTTCAAGAATACTAGCATCCACTTGTTTGTTACTATCCAATCCCAATTAAAATGCTAGCAAGGAAATACTGTCCTATGCCCATGGCACAAAAAAATCAAAATCATAAGAAGGCATGTGATTTGGACTCAGCCTACAACCGCTTGTTATTCCTCTGATATAAGAATCTCTCTGTTCTCCATCTAATTTTTCATAATCATCTGCCAGCTTTCCCAGGTCAATATGTACATTTGAATGTTGTTGTTGAAACCCTAGGTTCAACAGACTAGCAAATTCACTCTCAGTTATGGACAAAATTTCCTCCTGAGTAATTTTATTCACAATTGCTTTTCTATTTTCATCATAATTTTCAGCGCAAAGCATAACAAATTTTGGGCAAGGGAATACTTGTGGTAATGCCATGTGTGCCGACCCAGCTAGCCACAGTGCAATTTTATTTGCAGTTGCATTTACACTAGGGTTAAATGAACAAAATTTTGAAGCCTTATTTGGATCGTTCCACTTGTTTTCAAGTGCAAATCTTATCTCCATTATACCCTTATTTCCATGAATAACAGGATCATGTATATCATGGAATAAATCACTAAAACCTGGTGTTTTAAGAATATTCTAGAATTCTATTATTTTGCCCATGTTATTCTTGGTATTTTTTTTGCCCATTGTGGTAAATATTTAAACACAGCTACAAGCCTACAAGGATGATTCAAAATTAAAATCTTACAGACTAATTTTTTATATATAATATAAACAGTAAAGTTGTAAAATTTAAAATGCAGGACGTAATTTTTTAGGATTTTAGTAGTTACACTTACCTGTTCACGTTCATGTTTCCCTTAGTTTCAATTTTTGCAGAGAGTTGAGAGTCTAGAGACTGTAGTTTGTTGCTTTCCTCGGACCACAATCCTCAACCCAGAAATTAAGAATCCGTAAATTTGTTGCACTGTAACTTTGTAAATTGTAATTTGTAACCCCTTTCTAATTTCTAAATTTACAGACAACGTATAACTGCAAAATTAAAGAAACTTAACGTGCCAAAATTGTACAATCTATACTCTATAGTCTATAGTCGATGCACTTGTCACATAGTACACTTTCAATATAAATGTGAGTGGAATCATGGACCAGTAGTGTTACCTAACCCATCATTATGTATTAATGTCATTCATAACGTCATTGTTAATTGCAAGTGGAATGTGATTATGTCAATGTGTTAACTGAGCAGTGACACATGTCATGTTTTTGAGACGCATTTGAAATGATAGAGTTTCTTTTTCCTTTTCATCCCGAAACTCAACTTTGATCGTTGATCTATTAACATCCAATGGCACCGGTGAATGGTGTGGTGGCCCCGTGGGTCGTGGGTCCCACTCCCATTAACTATGGTAGTTAGGTATTAGGATGAATCACATCACGAGTTAGATGTGTCAGTGTCACGTCAGCACCAAATTGAAACTACATTGTTATTTGTTGGTCAACCGAGGAGTTTAGTGACACGTGTCATGTTTCTAGGATGCGTTTGAAATGAAAGGGTTTCTTTTTTCTTTCATTCCAAAACTCAACTTCGGTTGTTGATCTATAAACATCCAATGACACTGGTGAATGGTGTGGTGGCCCCATGGGTCGTGGGTCCCACTCCCATTAACTAAGGTAGTCAAGTATCAGGATGACTCACATCATGAGTCAGAAGTGTCATTGTCATGTCATCACCAAATTGAAACTACATTGTTATTTGTTGGTCGACCAAGGAGTTTAGTGACACGTGTCATGTTTTCAGGATGTGTTTGAAATGACAGGATTTCTTTTTCCTTTCATCCCGAAACTCAACTTCGATCATTGATCTATAAACATCCAATGGCACTGGTGAATGGTGTGGTGGCCTCATGGGTCGTGGGTCCCACTCCCATTAAATTATGAGTATAGTTAGTATATTATTGTACTTGCCGATAGGCTAGTACTATTGCATTCAGTTTGCACAATAAGTGAATTAGTTTAGAATCAACCAACCAATGAAAATGAACTATTTTTCTTTTTATCAAATATTTCTAAAGTTTTTATATAAATTTATTATTCTCATATATTATCTATACTATTTATCTGAATGATAATTGGTTCTTTTTATTTAGTGTTATAAGACCTCTTTTCTCGGAGGCTACCTCCATGCTCATTTATTTTCGGCTAGATTCTCACATACTTTTTGACATAAATTTTCTTTTACACAGATTTCAATATCACAATTTCTAAATTGAATAAGAAATAATTATATTATTAAAAAAATTAATAATTCAAGAAAAAAGAGTTTATTGGGTTAATCCTAAGCTAGGTGATTCTGATAACATTTTGATATGCAATAATCTATAAATTATACAATTTTAAATCTAGAGAAGGATTGGTTAGAACCTTCTTCACTAACTTGGTTATTAAAAATTAAAATTAAATAATTTAGTAAACTATTTTAAATGTATATTTGTATAATTATATATATTCTAATAAAATATTTAAATTATTTTGTACCTAATTAGAATTTATTTTAATTGAAGTTAAAATTAGTAAATTTTTGTATTTATTTTAAGCAATATTTGATATGAAAATTAATAAACCTTTTGCAAACATTGGTATATCAATGAAATTTTTAGATTATAGAACTATTATGGAACTAGGTGATTCCATTAGTTTACTAATAATATTTTATATTCATATAGGCTTTTATAAACAATTTAATAGAAAATTAAAAAATGCAAAATATTGCAATGTTGCATAAGTAAACATAAGAAGTTAAAACAATGAAATACAATTTTATATGGAACTGAAACTCAAGAAATTTCATTGATATTTCTTGAAATTTACAAATTTACAAAATCGGGGGAAAACCCTAGACTCTAGAAGTATTGTACTATTCGTTGTAGAAACCACGAGAATTGACCATGGTTGCAAATTCTTGTAGCCAATTGTTGCCATCTTCCACTTCATCTAGGAAAAACCATTTTCGAAGTAAATTCAACCCAATTCTTGCGCATTTCCTATGGTGCTGCAATTGCCCAGCAGTCAAGCCCAGTAAAAATGGTTGCAGGACCACATTCTAGCTAGGTTCTAGAAGCTTGTGGACTTCACCCACCCAAGGGATCCCCACTCCTGAAACTGCATGAGCGACAATTTCAATGTCATCACCCAAATATACTACTTTAAAAATCTTCCTCAAGAGCAGCAAAATTTTGGCCCTTGCTTCTCCGAGGTCAAGTAGGGAGGCTAGAAATTGTGATGTAATGTCACTGTTGACATGATACCGATTCTCATTTTTCAAAAACTCACGCCCCAGAACCATTTTGATAGCAGCAATAACAAACTTCACACCAGAGCATGGAACAACCTCATTGCAAATTAACAAGAGGTTTTCCTCAAGAACGTGACCTAGAAAGGCCTTCTGCTCCTCTTCCAAAATGCATCTCAAGTGAATAGGGTTTTCCATCTTTACTACAAAGTTCAAACTAACACCAAACAATTAACAAACAATTAACAAACTAGACCTATCGACTACCAAAAATGAGATGAGCAATGATGAAAGAATTAGCTCAAACGCCTATAAATAAGCTTGGCGGGTAGGGTGCCAGGGATTATTCATTTGTTTTCGTCCGACTGCCAATTCAATTACATTAAATTAGCAAATATTCTCAAATCTTGAACATAATTGCAAGTATGTGCCGAAAAGGCCAATTGTAATTAAACACTAATACCGTCCATTTTTCTGTAATGCGTGTGAAGCCACTTAACCGATGGAAAAGACCAATTGTAATTAAGACTAATAGTAATAGTACTACTGCTAGTGGACTGTGGCATGTCCTATAATGCGTGCGAAGCCACTTCACCGATGGAAAAGGCCAATTGTAAATTGTAATTAATAGTGACAAGACATCAATATACTATCTCCTCCAACTTAAGTGATACACGCTGGACAGAAACGTGTCACCATTCCAGACACTTGAACAAGGTTGAGGCTTCACATACTAGCGAGAGAATGTCGCTATCATTGACATGGCATTTAATTCTTTTCGGGTGCACTGTACTCTGCATACAACTTACCTTGATACGTGTCAACATTTCGGTGACTACCTCGACAATTCTTCTTCCTTTAAGAAATGTTGGCCGAAATTAAACCTTAGCCATTGATTTTGGATCATCAGACGGTCTGAGTTCTCAAATAATACATTTAACATAATTACAGTGGTAGTGGCCAATAATTTATGTAAGTTGGTATGTTAGGTTAGGCTACTTATTTTCCATCTTTTGAAAATAGCCATACCAACTATAACTTTTTGAAAACCATTCACCATAACAAATAAATTAATTCAATTATTTGGAAAATAATTCCACCACCTTTTTATAAAAAAGGTATCGATTATTAAAATATTCGCCAACCAATATCCATATTTCAAAACATAATTCGTCATCAATATTAATAATTTGATTAAAAAAAAAAATTATAATCGCCATTATTTTATAAAAATTGTCTAAACTATTAAAAAAATTGCCACCAAATATCCATCCATTGATGCATAATTTTCCAACACTATTAATTTTTTTTCACCCAAATGACATGTGATTCGCCACAATTTTATAAATTTTGGGAGGGGGGGGGGGGGTTCCTTACAGTTATCCCTACCATTGAGTTTCTGTTGGGATGATAAAATTGTGCACATATAACTCACAAAGAAAGTTCCACTACTAGGGTGGTAGAGTTTGGTATAAACCATAGAATTCTTAAGTTGATTTGAATTCTGCATTTATGTTCTTAAGGGTTAGCATAAGTTGGAATAAAAGGAATTTTTCCTTTAAACACATAGCATAAATTCGAGGTTGTGGTTTACAAGAAAATGCTTGATCAACGTATTTGAGGGCATGATCCATCCTTTTCTTTTGGTTTGCCAATTGTTCTTTCAAATCTGTAATTTTATCACCTTGAGAAACTATGACTTTCTTCATCTTCTTCCTTTCCTCTTCCCACAGGGCTACAACAAGCATATGTTTTCGATACAACTAGAAAATAAGTTTTTGTAGAGTAATGGGACCACTACCCTCTTCATAGTTATTTTTCTTTTTCCTCTATTCCCTCCACGACTACTCTAAGAAATTTGTAAGCCATGTGGGCTTGTAGGGAACTAGGCCAGTGTCTTTATAGCTGTGAGTACCTTGTTGGCCTATTGGGGAATCATTTTGATTTTCATTTACTTCAACCCTACATTCCTCATTAGGGTTTTTAGGAATGTTTGAAGTTTTAGGGTGAGGAGGAGAGTCATCTAGAACAATTTGTACTAGGGATTTTTCAGTGGATGGTTTGGATGAAGTAGACTAAGCTTCTACTAACACTTTAGAAGTTTGTCCCCTCATTCTAGGACTTCTTCTCATAGGGTTCTCCTTAGGTATCACAATATTCTTCCTACTACTTCCTTTCAATGTCTCTGCTACAGGAGTGATTGCTACAAGACCCATCTTAGTTTTCTTTTGCTTTACGACTACAGGGTTTGGTTTTTTTGCTACTAGAGCCAAGGTCTCTTCTTGTAATTTCCATTTTCTCTTTGCTTAGGTAGATGTAGTTATTTTAGTCTCTTGAATAGATAAGGGCATATTTTCTTACACATTCTATTTCACATTGCCTTGCACATTGTCAGCATCAACACCTTGAGTGCTTTGCTTAGTAGGTTCATTAATGGGAGCTACATTTTCTTCACTGGGCTATTTATTAAGGATAGCATGGGGTTTTAGGGTTTAGCTTGGAAAAATTTTACCCATGACATGGGAGAGGCATCCCTAAGTAATATCTCTATGAACAATTTGATTAGGGCATGATGGGTGATAGAGTTGTCCTTCCCCTTCTGGGTTTCTTCAACACTAATGCATAACATGTTATACAAGAAATTGGGAACATCTACTGGATAATTGTGCCTTATGTAACTGAGCAATTTGAAATGATGTGCATGAAAATATGAAAATATTTCTTCATAGGTGAGGTACCTGACAATGTGCATAACCAACTCATTGTATGGTGGCATAAGAGATGTCCTTTTGCAACCCTACTTGGTTATATCTAGTTGAGGATCAATTGGTGTGATAAATTGAGCCCTAGCTAATCTTGCATCATGCTTATTAGGGTAATGTTCTCCTACTATTAGTAACCTAGTTAGTTCTTCTATTCACTTTTCTATAGCAACAACCATCAATCCCCATATAGTAGCTTCTTCATCAAATGCTGTTAGACTCAAGAAATACCCTAACCAACCACATGCATTAAATCTTCTCACCACCTCTATATCTGAGAATAAAACAATATGCTCCACTAGTTCTTGTCGCTACAATTGTCCACCCATTTCTACTTGACAATTTCACTCCTTTCTCTTCTTGCACTATTTTCCTCTTCCCTCCTATGAATTCAAGCTTTCTTTTGTTTTTTTTTACAGACCCATTTTCACATTTCACACTTTTGTAGCTAATTAATGTCGTAACATTTTTTTATGAGTAGTAATACTATAGTTTAATAAGAGTAAATCATAGAAATGTGAAAATCATCTAAGAATTGAATTTGGATCACTTGAAAATTAAATTTAGGTCACATTATAGCTTGATAGTAAGGAATCATTTAGGAATAAGGGTACGATGCCTAAACATGTGCATACTTATAGCAACTAAGTTTTAATCAACAAAGGGAGTGTAAAGATTTGAAAAATCTTAATGAATAAATAGGAATGTCATTGGGTTTTAGTAACCTTCCTTGCCCCCTATGAAACATGGACAAGTGTCCACACCTGTCATACTTAACATGGGGTATGGAACTAGTATAATGCCATAATCATATAAATAAAGTAGTACTAGATATAAGAAACAAAATCTATGTACTATAAATGAATAAAGATTTGAATATTTTATACCTGCTAGTTGATTGTTGCACACACCAGAAGGTGGTAGAAAATACATCAGCAGTGACAACATAAGTCAACAACTAGCAGTGTTTATTGAAAGCATTGTAAACTAATGACGTGGAAGGTGAGTGGGTGGTATGTAAAGAAATGAGATGAGTTGGAAAAGAAGAAATTAGAAAGTGAATGGAGAATTTTGAACTTTATATGGGCATAAAATTTTTATTATGGGTATGCTCAAAGAAATTAGTATTGAAGAGCTACAGGCAAGAGGTCAACATGTTCTGTTGCAGGAAGGGTTACCTATTGTTCATTTGAAGCTGGCCATTGAAATTTTTGTAGGAAGTCCTCTTTTGTTTGGGGTCATTTATATAACTTGAGTCTATGGCCATTGACTAAGAATGTAAAAGGTATTGGATCAATGATACTTATTTGGATAGCTCCATTTGCAAATACATGGTTTATTTTATAGGGACCTAGCCATCGTGTTTGCAGCTTGCCTAACATATTTTTTTTTCTAGAATCATACAACAATGCCCAGTCACCAATTTGAAATTTTTTTTTCTTAATGTGGGAGTCATTCCATTATTTACTTTGCTTCTGCATGATTTTGGTGCATTATAGAGCAGCCTTGCGCATTTCATCCAAAGAATTAAGATGCAGAAGATGTTCTCTCTGTCTTGCAAGAAGTTCAATGTTCAACTTCAATGCAATTCTTAAAGTTTTATGTTCTAATTCAATGGGGAGCATTACTAATTCCTGATATAGTAGCTCAAATGGTGTGAACCCTATAGTAGTCTTCCATGTTGTCTTGTAGGCCCAAACAACTTCTGGTAGTCTACTATTCCAATCCCTTTAGTGCAAATGAATTGTTTTTGTTAAGATGGCCTCTATCTCTCAATTTGTGACTTCTACTTATCCATTAGCTTGAGGGTGATAGGGGCTTGATTTATGGTGTCTGATATTATATTGTTTCATAAGTTCTGTGATCAGGTTAGAAGTGAATTGAGAACCTTGGTCAATGACAAGTTCTTTGGGTACACCATAGTGAGTAAAGATTTCCTCATAAAAAACTTTTGCAACTTTGTAATCATAAGCATGCTTTATTTCTTTGACTTCAATCCATTCTGTCAGGTAGTTCGTGCAAACAAGGATATAAGATTTCCCATTGGATGGAGGATCAATTGGACCAATGAAGTCTATGTCCCGTTTATCAAATGGTGTTAACACTATTTATGGATTGAGAGGCATTTCATCTATTCTTTTTTGTTTGCCCATCCTTTGACACTTATTAGATTTCCTTGTATAGTTAGTTGCATCTTAGTGAAGCATAGGCTAACATAACCAGTTGTTAAAATTTTCAATGTTGTTCTTTTTGCTACAAAGTGTCCTCCACATGGCTCATTATGACATGCATGTAGAATGTCATATGTTTCATCCTCTCTCACACATATCCTCATAACTTGATCAGGTCCAGTGTAAAATAAGATATTATCAATCCAAAAGAAATCAAAACTTTTCTCTACAAGTAGCTTCTTTTCCTTGTAAGAGAAATGTGTTGGCATTTTATTAGTTGAAATGTAGTTAGCAATGTCTACATACCATGGAGTTTGGATAGAAATATGAAATAAATGCTCATCTAGAAATGTATCATCCATCAAAGTAGTGTCATTCTCATCATGGTGGATTCTTGATAGATAATCAGCTACTATTGGAAATGATGTCAAACTTTCTACTTACAGGAATGAAAATTGCTTTAGTGATCCAAATACTATAAGTTGGTTGATTGACAAGGAGGTGGCAATCAATAAGATGTAACTAGAGTACCTAGAGAAAGGTTGAAGTTATGATGTTGTAATGAAGTATAAGGATCAAATAAGCCATTGATGAAATAGTGCATTGATGTCAGACAAAAAGAATGGGCACATTAAAACACATCAAATTTGTAAAGCCTAACTAAGTCCATTAGAAAGAGCTGAGCAAGCTAGTTAGTGCCGAATAGATTCTCAGTTGAAGCTAAGAAAAGTTCAATTTAGTGTGTGCCGAGCAGTCTTCAGGTGCTAAGCAAGAAATAGGTGCTAAGTAGTAGAAAAGATAATAGGTGCCAAGTAAGTTTTCAAGTGCCGAGCAGGATATAAGTGCCAAGTAGGATATAAGTGCCAAGAAGGATATTAGTACCCAGTGATATTAAAGTGCCGAGCAATACAAGAGCTGAGTCTCACATAATATCTTCAGGTGCCGAGTGTTAGTAAAACAATAATGCCGAGTTGTTGCATTATATTGAAAACCAAAGATTCGCTAGATCTGAGCCGACATGGTAGTTATCTAGAATTTTGTGAATCAGATAGAAGATAAGAATGATGAGCTAGTGGCACAGAACACTATGCAAAATGTTTTTGATGAATATAATTGGATTCTAGATGAATTTTCTAGACAAGAGCAAGATATGGGATAGATACATTGTATCTTACCTAATCTATTGAAACCCTAAAGTTGGAGAGGGAGAATCAAGTGAGAAAGGTATTCCAAATTTCTATTTAATGAGTTGTAAGGTCATGAAGCAAAGAGGTGATCAAGCATGAAAGCATGAAGTGCTGAAGAAGGTGCTAAGGTGGAAAAGAGCACAGATACTCTACTTTGATAGGTGACCATAGATATGATTGCATTGGTATGATGAGTAAGAAGAATCAAGGTGATGAAGCTTGAGATGACAAGCTTACAGAGTTGTAGTGATTAAAGCCAAGCAAAGGATTGAACTGAAGTGTGATTTGTAATCTGCAAGATATGTTGTAAGTTGTATCAGATCAAAAGCCATTATTGTTACTCTCTAGCAATTGTAACAGTTAAAATAAATCCTATGGACTTAGGTTGGTTTAATAGGCATGTTGTAAATCTTTTAATAGGGTGACATTCCAAGTGAATGTTCCAAAGTCCTTTAACTAGGCCCATTCCTAATAGTATGGTGAAATCCTCTAACAAGGTCACATTTAACAATGTGTTGTAGCCTTTAATAGGGCAGGCCTTTAACAGGGCAGACCATTAGAAGTGGTTGAAATCAATTGCCCAGTTATTTTGTGGGTATCATCCCCACTCCAGTTTTACCTTCTTATTCCTGGAGGGTTTATAGGTTATCAAATTCTCAGTATTATGGTGTGATGCATGTTTACTTTTCATAATTGTTTAAATGTTCAAATTGCATGCATTATAGTTTCAATTATGTGCCATTAAGGATTTGGAGAAAAAGTTGCATTGGAACTTGAATAACTGATTCACCCCCCCCCCCTCTCAGTTATTCTAAAGAATTATAACAATTGGTATCAGAGCCTTGCTACTGACTTAGTTTAAAGGGATTAGAAGCAAAAAAGATCAAAATGCCTAAGAGAGAAGTTCCCAAGCTCAACAAAGACAACTTTGTTGCATGGAAAAGCTTGATGAAGCTACATCTTGGATCCATAGGAGATTATGCCCAAAATTCAATTGTTACTAAACATGTTGATCCAACTGGTACTCTTATTGTAGAAGATTTGAAAAACAAACAGGAACACAATCAGACAATGTTGGAAATTGCTTCTGCACTCAACTATGCTAAATTCGATGATATCAAAGGATGTGACACTGCATTTAAGATGTGAAAAGCCCTATCAGAAATTTATGAAGGAGATCAGAATGTCCAAAGAGAAAAAAGAGAAAGCCTCAGAGGAAATTTTGATGATATGAAAATGGAAGAAACTGAGAATGCTACTCAGTATGCCGCTAGAATAAAAGAAGTCGTAAGTGCAATAAGATGTTTGAGTGGTCAATTAGATGATGATACTATTAATAGTAAGTTCTTAAGAAACTTTCTCCCTATCTATGCTATTAGAGTATCAGCTATACAAGAGCTAAGATGTGTGCTAGGAAACAATCTAAGTTTTGAAGGCATAGTGGATAGACTCATTGTATTTTAGTTATCTAACTTTGACAACTATAGACCTAAGAATGTTGAATCTGCTTTCAAGGCCAAGCTATCATTGAAAGATGCTGAATAGGTGAAATAAAAGAAGGGAAGAAAAATGAAATATGTATCCAGTGATAGTAGCACCGATGAGGAAGATGTGGAACAATTAGAATCATTACTTGCTAGAAGATTTCATAGAGGCAAAAGAAAATTCAAAGGTAAGCTGCCTATCATTTGTTTCAACTGCAATGAAGTAGGACATATTGCTACAAGGTGTACACAGAAAAAGGAATACAAGGAAGGCAAAAAGTACAAACATAGAAGAGAATATGATAAGAGAGATCACAAAGACAAAGGCAAGAAGTGCTATATTGTTGAAGAAGATTCTGATGATAATGATGATTAAGTTGTCTATGTGGCCATGAAGGACCAACCTGATGAAGAAGAGCCTACAACACTGGTAACATGTATGAACAAGAATGATAGATGGATCATAGATAGTGGATGCTCACATCACATAATAGGAGATAAAATTAATTTTTTTAACTTTACTTAGTATGATGGAAATAGTGTTAGATTTGGTAATGATGCTCCATGCCAAATCAAAGGAAAAGGTTCCATTAAGCTTATAGAGAAAATTTCAGGTGATAATGCATACTATGTTGAAGGACTAAACTATAATTTACTAAGTGTCTAACGGTTAGGCAATGTAGGATGCAAAGTAGAATTTGGAAATAAAACTGCAAAAATCTATGATACTGATGGTAAATTGATAGGCAAAGGAGATCAAACTAGAAGTAATCTGTTTAATCTTGATATGGAAAATAATTCTTGTCTTGTTGCAAAATTTGATGACGTATGGTTATGGCATAAAAGGCTATGTCATGTCAACTTTGATAATCTGGTCAATATCAGTAAAATGAAGAAAGTCAGAGGTTTACCTAAACTGAAGAAACCTGACAATATCATGTGCAAACAATGTCAGCTAGGAAAGATGACCAAGTCAAGTTTCAAGAGTAAAAACTATACATCTAAAGAAGTACTTGAGTAAGTCCATACTGACTTATGTGGTCCAATAGAAGTACAGAGCTACAAAGGAGATAAATATATAATGTTATTTGTAGATGACTATTCTAGGATGATGAATGTTATGTTCTTAAAGCAAAAATATGATGCTTTTCAAATGTTTAAGTGGTATGTGGCTAGAGTTGAAAAAGAAATAGGAAAGAGTTTGAAATTCCTGAGATCAGACAGAGGTGGTGAATTCACATCAAATGAATTTGAGATATTTTGCAAAGACAAAGGAATCAAGAGACAAACATTAGCTCCTAGAACTCCCCCACAAAATGGAATTGCTAAGAGAAGAAATAGATCTGTGATTGACTGTACCAAAACATTAATGATGGAAAAGACTATTGCTCTAAAATATTAGAGAGAATCTGTAAGTGTGGCTGTTCATAGACTAAATTGAGTACAAGTCAAGAAAGGTACTAATGCACCACCTTTTGAATTATGGTATGGTCATTCACCCAATGTAAAGCATTTCAAAGTATTTGGTTGTAAATGCTTTATCCTTAAAGATGTTAGAAATAGAAAATTTGATGCAAAAAGTGATGAAGGCATATTCCTTGGTTACTCCACTAGAAGTAAAGCATATAAGTGTTTAAATACTAACACTAACAAAATTGTGGAAAGTGCAAATGTAAGATTTGATGAGCATGTAGATGTGAAAGTTGGAAAACCAAAGAGTGTGAATGAATAAAGAACCTTTGTGTATTCCTATGAAGGAATGCCTATTGATGAGGATACTACCAATCAAATTGGGATTCAATAGCAAGTTTCAGTCTTAGCTAAGTCATGACCAATGAATGTTGAGCTGCATTCAAAAGATGAGTTGTAGAATGAAGGAAACACTAATTTTGACTATGAAGTCAATACACATGACAGAGATGTAGAACTACCTGACAACGAAGTGCATAGTGATCTTGAATATGAAAGATAAAACATGGAAACAAGGATAGAACCAAGATTGTACAAATATGTGAAGAGGCATCACCCTACTGAATAGATAATTGGTGACAAAGATGCAAGACCAATAACAAGGAATAGACTAAGAAATGAACCATGTCTATTAAGAAAATTTGAACCTAAAATAGTATATGATGAATTACAAGATGGTGACTGGTATAAAGCTATGGAAGAAGAGATTGATCAAATAAAAAAGAATAAAACCTGGAGTTTGGTTCCTAGACCAGTTGACAAGAATGTGATTGGCACCATGTGGGTATTCAGAAACAAGCTAGATGAGAATGGTGAGATTACTAGAAACAAAGCCAAACTAGTATGTAAGGGTTATGCTCAAGAAGAAGGATTAGACTATGGGGAATCATTTGCCCCTATTGTAAGAATGGAAGGAGTAAGAACTTTACTTGCATATGCTGCATATAAAGGTTTTTAAGTCTATCAGATGGATGTAAAGTCTTCTTTTCTGAATGGTATATTGGAAGAGGAAGTCTATATTGAACAACCAGAGGGATTTTTTGATGAGAACAATAGGGATATGGTTTGTAAACTACATAAAGCACTCTATGGTCTAAAACAAGCACCTAGAGCATGGTATGAGAGACTTCACATGTATCTAGTGCAAATAGGATTTGAAAGAACTGATGATAACAACAACATGTACATCAAATTAGAAGAAGGTAAAGATATTATTGTATTTGAAATTTTTGTGGATGACATAGTGTTTGGAGGAAAGGAAGTGCTTTGCAAAAGTTTTGCTGACAAAATGAAACATGAGTTTGTGATGTCTATGTTTGGAGAGATCAAATTTTTTGTTGGATTGCAAGTACATAAACTAAAACATGGTATATTTATGGCACAATCAAATTGCATCAAAGAGATACTTAAAATGTTTGGATTGGAAGACTCCAAACTAGTTAGCACACCAATGGCAACAGGATATAAACTATCCAAAAATGATGTATCAGCTAAAGTTAATCAAAAAATGTATAGATCCATGATTGAAAAATTGCAATATGTTGTACATAGCAGACCATACATAGCACTAGCAGTTGGAATAGTGGCTAGATTCTCTGCTAATCCTAAAAAAAATCATCTCATAGCAGTAAAAAGAATAATGAGGTATCTCAAAGGAACTGATAATTTTGACCTATATTATAAAAAGAATGAAAATTTTGAGCTTAATGCATACACAGATGCAGATTGGGGAGGCAAAATTGATGACAGAAAAAGCACAAGTGGAAGAGCATTATTTTTAGGTAAAAGACAAGTTACTTGGACTAGCAAGAAGCAAACATGCACATCTCAGTCCACTGAAGAATCAGAATATGTGGCAGTAGTAGTCAATTGCACAAACATTGTGTGGCCCACACATTTATTGAAAGGAATGAAAGAAGAGGTAACCAAACTTGTGATATTGTATTGTGATAATAAAAGTGCTATAAACATATCCATGAATTCAGTAATGCATGCAAAAACTAAGCATATTGCAATCAAGTATCACTATGTTAGAGAATTGGTAGAAGACAAACAAGTGAAGATGGAGTGCATTCACACAAAGGAACAAACTATAGATATCTTCACCGAACCATTGTCCAAGGATGCTTATGAATATCTTAGAGGAAAGTTGGGGGTAATGCCCCTAACACAAGCAGTTTAAAGAAAAGAAGTTGCCCTGCATCAACATGAACAAATCATTGAAATATTAGAAGAATGATGCAAAGGATGACAGCAGGAGTAGGAACTCTAAATCAGTCACAAGCATGGTGATAGAGGGAGACAAAATGAGATGCAAAGCTTATATTTTGCATGTTAAAGATGCTACATCCATGACATTTTTGTCAAAGAGGGAGATATATGTAGAAAACTGATCAATACAAAGTAAGAGAGAGATATATATGAAAGAAGGAGATTTATGAGAAACTAAAAGGTAAAGATATGGAGATATATGAGATCAGTAGTAAAGGATGCAGTAGTCAAGAAGGAAGCAGAATGTAGCAGAAAATGAATATGATTTTGGTGGTAACTAAGTTGATCAAGTGATCAGTTTGGTTTGCCATCAATGCCAAAGAGGGAGATTGTTGGAAATGATTGAAAAGCTCATGAATGAAGAGTGATTGAAATGAAGAGTGATTGAATTGGTAAAGAATTTTTTGAATCATTGTTTTGTCATTGATGTAAAACTTGCTACTTGTAGGAATAACAATTGCTTTAGTGATCCAAATACTATAAGTTGGTTAATTAACAAGGAGGTGGCAATCAATAAGATGTAACTAGAGTACCTAGAGAAAGGTTGAAGTTATGATATTGTAATGAAGTATAAGGATCAGCTAAGCCATTGGTGAAATAGTGCATTGATGTCAGACACAAAGAATGGGCACACTAAAACACATCAAATTTGTAAAGCCTAACTAAGTCCATTAGAAAGAGTCAAGCAAGCTAATTAGTGCCAAAAAGATTCTTAGTTGAAGTCGAGCAAAGTTCAACGTAGTGTGTGTCAAGCAGTCTTCAGGTGTCAAGCAAGAAATAGGTGCCGAGTAGCAGAAAAGATAATTGGTGCCAAGTAAGTTTTCAAGTGCCGAGCAGGATATAAGTGCCAAGCAGGATATAAGTTCTGAGCAAGATATTAGTACCAAGTGATATTAAAGTGCTGAGAAATACAAGAGCTGAGTCTCATAGAATTTCTTCAGGTGTCAAGCATCAGTAAAACAATAATGTCAAGTTGCTACATTATTTTGAAAATCAAAGATTTTCCAGATCTGAGCCAACATGGTAGTTATCTAGAATTTTGTGAATAAGATAGAAGATAAGAATGATGAGCTAGTGGAACAGAACACTATGTAAAACATTTTTGATGAATCTAATTGGATTCTAGATGAAGTTTCTAGACAAGAGCAAGATATGGGACAGATACATTGTATCTTACCTAATCTATTGAAACCCTAAAGTTGGAGAGAGAGAATCGAGCGAGAAAGGTATTCCAAATTTCTATTTAAGGATTCATAAGGTCACAAAGCAAAGAGGTGGTCAAGCATGAAAGCATGAAGTGCTAAAGAAGGTGCTAAGGTGGAAGAGAGCATAGATACTCTGCTTCGATAGGTGACCATAGATATGATTGCATTGGTATGATGAGTAAGAAGACTCAAGGTGACGAAGCTTGAGATGACAAGCTTATAGAGCTGCAGTGATTAAAGCCAAGCAAAGGATTGAACTGAAGTGTGATATGTAATCTGCAAGTATGTTGTAAGTTGTATCAGATCAAAAGCCATTATTGTTACTCTCTAGCAATTGTAATAGTTAAAATAAATCCTATGGACTTAGTTTGGTTTAATAGCCATGTTCTAAATCTTTTAATAGGGTGACATTCCAAGTGAATGTTCCAAAGTCCTTTAACCAGGCCCATTCCTAAAAGTATGGTGAAATCCTCTAACAAGGTCACATTTAACAATGTGTTGTAGCCTTTAATAGAGCAGGCCTTTAATAGGACAGACCATCAGAAGTGGTTGAAATCAATTATGTAGTTATTTTGTGGGTATCATCCCCACTCCAGTTTTACCTTCTTATTCTTGGAGGGTTTTTGGGTTATCAAATTCTCAGTATTATGGTGTGATGCATGTTCACTTTTCATAATTTTTTAAATGTTCAAATTGCATGCATGATAGTTTCAGTTATTTTCCATTAAGGATTTGGAGAAAAAGTTTCATTGGACCTTGAATAACTAATTCACCCCCCCCTCTCAGTTATTCTAAAGAATTATAATAGCTACTACATTGGGTCTCCTAGGCTTATCAATGATGGTGATATCAAATTCTTGCAACAATAGTAGCCATCTTGCTAATCTTCCTATAATAGCTAGTTTGTTCATGTGGTATATTTAATTGCTGCATGATCAGTATGAACAAATATGGGATAGCCAATTATCTAATGCCAAAAATTTTTTAGAGAAAAAACTATTGCTAACAGTTCTTTTTTACTCATTGTGTAGTTTAATTCTAGTCCATGAAGGTGTTGGAAATATTCAAGACTAGCTAGGTTATTGAGAGGGGAGGGGTTAATTAGTAGACTCAAAACTTTTAACAAATTTAGAACTTAATAGCATAATCTAAATACCATTAATAGATCTAGTCTACTGTATGCATGACAAACTAAAACCATAAAACACTTTGAACACAAATTTGGTGACCTAGAAACCTTCCAATTAGAAAGTAAAACTAGGGTGGGGATGATACCCACAAAAATTCAATTCTACAACATAAACTTGGCCTGGTAAGGCTTACAATGATCACTTTTGATGATCTGCCCTATTAGGAGCAATTAGGATTGCTAGGTCCACCTTGTTAGAGGTTTTACAAACATACAATGAAGTATGCACTTAATCAAGAGATTTAAAGAACGACTGTTAAGTCTACCCTATTAAAGGATTTGAAGCTAATTCACTTGTTAGGATGAAATAGTAGATCTAATTTACAACTAAATTGATGATTAAGATCCTTCAAGTATTGATCACCTTTATATGATAGATGTAACTCTATTTCATTATGATACATTTTTGTCATTAGTTACAATACTTATTGGATTCTGAATGCTTACCGAGCTCTCTCCGGAAGCCAAGCTTTACCTAGTTCTCAGTGTTTACCGAGTAATCAAGGTGAACAAAGAAGTCAGTGTTTACCGAGTAATCAAGGTGAACAAAGAAGTCAGTATTTACCGAGTAATCAAGGTGAACAAAGAAGTCAGTATTTACCGAGTAATCAAGGTGAACAAAGAAGTCAGTGTTTACCGAGTGATCAAGGTGAACAAAGCAATCAGTGTTTATCGAGTGTTCAAGATAAAGAAAGGAATTAGTTTTGACCGAGTAAAGATTTACTAAGATGTAACCGAGAACTTCATGATAACCGAGCTCCTGAGGTTATCAAGGAAATTAATTTTTACCGAGCTCAGACGGATATCAAGGAAACTAACTATCACCGAGTCACAAGGTTCTATCAAGTATTTCCTTTGATCACCGAGCAAACAGTTCAGATAGAAGTATTTACCGAGTGACATCTCTTCTACCGAGTGTCCAGTGGTTACCGAGTTCAGAACTACTCGAAGTGTTTAGTATGAACCGTGCCTTCACTTCTACCGAGTGCATGACGATGCCAAGTAACGCAGTGGATGCCGAGTATCAGAAGGACACCAAGTCAGTTTAGTGAACCCGAGTTTTTACCTTGGGCCGACTTTTTATAGAGATTTGCACTTGTTGTTTAGCCGACCTTGCATGTATTGTTTATATAGGAAATGTATTGTATCATTCAAACAACAGTTATGGAAATGGTAATGAGTGGAAATGTGAAAGTGTGAAAGTGCGAAAGAAATACATGCGTGCGAAAGTATGTGGACTGAATTGTGAAGATATTCAGTAGGTCTAGTTTTGAAGCAGAAAAGTTTTATCTATCACATCAAGGTGAATCAGAGCATAGCGGATCTTATCAGCAATCAGTTGTAATCAGATCCACTGTTTCATTCTAACAGGTGAATCAATTTTTTTAAATCCTTTAACAAGGTAGACTTAACAGTCTTTTGTAAATCTCCTAACAAAGTGCATACTTTATTGTATGTTTGGAAATCCTCTAACAAGGTGGATCTAGCAATCCTTTGTGCTCCTAATAGGGCAGATCACCAGAAGTGGTCATTGTAAGCCTTAACCGGCCAACTTCATACTGCAGTAACAAAGCTTGTGGGTTTCATCCCCACCCCAGTTTTACTTTCTATTTGGAAGGTTTCTGGGTCACCAAATCTGTGTGTTCAAATGTTGCAAATGATTTTGTTTCATGCTTACAATAGGTTACTTGGATGAATGATGAATATATTAGTATACAGTTTTATTGTTTGAAATTTTAGAAGTTACTGATTCACCCCTCCCCTCTCAGTAACTTGTCATATCTTGAATATTTCCAACATATCTACCCTATTAGGAGCAATTAGGATTGCTAGGTCCACCTTGTTAGAGGTTTTACAAACATACAATGAAGTATGCACTTAATCAAGAGATTTAAAGAAAGACTGTTAAGTCTACCCTATTAAAGGATTTGAAGCTAATTCACTTGTTAGGATGAAATAGTAGATCTAATTTACAACTAAATTGATGATTAAGATCCTTCAAGTATTGATCACCTTTATATGATAGATGTAACTCTGTTTCTCCTGATATGGCCTTTCGTTACACTTTACTGTTGATTCACATTCACATGCTTTCATTTCATTCGCATTAACCTATATGAAAACATTACACACTTTGCATATGATACAATACATTACATATATATCAATCCAATTCACATAATTACAAGGTCAACCAATACACAAGTTAACACTAATATTACAAAGTTGACCCAAATGTAGATACTCAGGTTCTTAAAATTGACTTGGTGACTTTCTAATACATGCTATCCACTGTCATTACTCAACATCATCATGCACTTGGTAGAAGTGGAGGCTCAAACTATACTAATCACTTCAATGTAGTTTTGAACTCAGTGTACATTGGTGACTCGGTAGATACAATGTAACTTGGTGAAAACAACATTCCACATTTACCATGCTTACACTTGGTAAAAACTAATCATCTCATCACTTAGTTAACACTGGCTTCACTTCACAAGAATTAATGACTTAGTAGACACTAGAAATCTTGTTGAACATTGAACTGCTTGGCAAGAATTTTTGGTCTTCACATTGCCTAAATTCACTTGGTAACCACTAGAATGCTTGGTCTAAACTGTAGAAGCTTGGTAACCATTAAATTACATGGCAAACACTAAACTGCTCGGTAAACATTGAAGACTATTCAAAGAGCTTGGTAACCATACAAAATTTGAATAAGTATTGTCACTAATAAAAAAATTGACTTAATGCCAATAATCTCCCCCTTTGGCATTAGTTACAAAACACTTATAAGCCAAAATTTATATATAGTGTGATACTGGCTCAGTACTAGAATACTGATTTTTGAGATTTTTCAAATTTTGTCTTTGTAACACCGATATATATACTTTTTACATATATCTCCCCCATACAATATATAGATAGTGTCATACTAAGAGTATCTCCTAGCATGGTAACTTTCTCTCATGATATACAAATATTTATCCTCGATAATATACATGTCTCTCCTCCTTTTTGCCAATAATGCCAAAGATTTATACACAATCTACTTATATGGAGACATCAAAATGTGAGAAAAATTCAAAATATACCTTAAGAAAAAGAGTTAGGTTCTTGTCCCAATTTCTTGCAAAATTTTATAGGTTTGAAGAGCAACTTGTACTTCTACAAAAAGTTCAATCATGTGATTTGAAATTGAGAAATTATTGTCATGGATCAATGTTTTGGAATAGGCAATGTGCTTCTATATTGTATCCATGATAGGAAGGATCATATTCTGAATGTATATGAGTGTAGACTAGATCCTTGCTTCCTCTCTCAATAATTCTACCTATATATTTGACAAGAATCTAATCTTGATTTGATGTACAGAGCTTGAGCTAGGGTCAAGTTGCAACTTCTTTGCACTAGCCATCAAATCTTCATCAATTTTATTCAATTTCTTGTTATTTCCTTAGTATACTCAGTAGTATCACATAAATTTTCAAAAAGAGATGTCACATTTGTGTAAGAAGTTTCAAGATTTGAAAAAATTGTAGAAATTTCTACCTGCTAGACAACAATTTGCTGAGCAATGTTCTCAAGCACTTTGTTATCAAACTTCTTTTCTACTTTTTCCATTAACTTGTCTTGGCCAGTGGAATCTTCATTGAATTTTTTGACTGCCTCTCCTAATTGCAACAAAATGTGTTGAGAGGAATCAACCTCAACACCTATAGCATCTATCAAAATACTCTTTTCCTCCTCAATAATCTTGTATTCTCTGTCTCTCTCTTCTCTTAATTGCTTCTTCTTGGCTTTTTGTTGGAGGAGCTAACTAACTAAGATCACTTGTTCTACAGTGGCATTTTCAAAATCCAATTTGGGAATTTCAATATCCTCATCCAGATCTATATCTATTTCTTTTCCACTAATCAAAAGTCTTGGTTGAGTCTTTGGTTCAACTATCTTTGAATATAATGCTTTAGGATTCAAAATAGAAACAATAGTGGAAAAACTAAGGCTAGTAGTGAAAAATTGTACAGTGCCTACTAGTGGAATACTTATAGAATCCAAAACTAATGTTTTTACCAAACTTCCCAAAATTAAGGTATTCATAAGTGAAGTACTAACAGAAGTATTTATAACTAAAGTACTTGCTAGAGCATGTACAACTGAAGTGGACAAAACTGAAGAATCCAATATTATACTTACTGCTAAAGAACTCAAAATTGTGGAACATTCTGTATCCATTGCTAAGACTAGCTTGGTAACTGAAGGATTTTGTAGCTCGATGGATGAAGTGGTAGACACTTCTATCTATGATGTGCTAAGCTAAGAGATAGCAGGGAGTGATTGGCCATTTGATGTATCAATGGTTGTCACAATAAAAGTTGCTAAAGTTGTCTCCATGGTTAATGATGTTGCAGTTTTTGTTGGAGAGTGAGGAAGGGAGGCTATGATAGCTACAACTATCTTGACTAGGTCACTTTCTTCTTCTTCTTTCCTAGCTTCCTCTCCAGCTTCTTCCTCTTTTTCTTCTTCATCATCCGTCATCAACTCCTGATATTCTTTAGCATCAATAGTAACACATGGAGTGGAGTCTTCTTCATTATCTTCATCATTGTCACTGTCATCATCCTTGACTTCAACAAGAGTTTCACTTGGTTTATTTACATGATAAACATTCTTCCACATATCTGTAGCATTCTTGACTACATGCTCTATGTCTTTTAATAAAATTAAACAAGTATGAAATCTTAGAGTCATCTTGTTTTCATTTTTCCTCATAGATTCATTTACCTTAGCATTGGTAATACTCGGTAACAACTTCCTCAGAGTTTTCTCATAGATGTCTTTTTTTGTCTGCTTGGCTGAGTCCCATCTTGGCTTCAATATTTCTAATAGCTCATTAGAAATTTGAGGTGCTATTTGATTAGGGGAATAGTTCCATTTTCCCATCTTGGTTAGTACAAATTCCTCAATCTGCATCTTCTCAGCCTATCCTAGTTTCATACTTTAATGATTTGAAATAGGTTATACCTACACCTTCTTCCATTTGTTTCAATCTTTCCTAGAAGGTGAGAGGAGGCTTTCTAAACATAACTTCACTACCATCTTTTCCTTCTTTCTTCTTGGATCTCCTTGTAAATACTACTATTGATGGCTTGGGTGTCTTGGTGATAATCATCTTACCTTTCTTCCTTATTGGCTCTTCTTCCTTTTTTGATTCCTCTTCATTTTTAGATTCCTCCACAACTTCTCCTTTTCCCTCAGTAATCATAAGAGGGGCACTTTCTATTTTCAATTTTGATATCCTCTTCTTTCCTTTGTTCACCACCTATGGAAGCTTAATCTCAAGTTCAATTCTTGCTTTAGCTTCATCATAGGTTCCAAAGAGAGGTGCCTTTGGATTTACAGGCTCATTTACCAGGGCTTCAATGATTTCCTTTGACTCATCAATGTTAACCTCATAAGGAAGAGGTTTTACCCACATAACTTTGGGCCTTACTGCCTAGATGTATACTCTGTCACTATCTACAATAAAACAAACATCATCCATATAATCCTCAACCAACTTCTTTGGTATTTTCAATCTGTTATTCATCTTTTTTTTGAAAGTTTCAAAATAATTTTCCATGATACTGTCAAAATTTTCACCCATTTTAGCAACAAACTCATTGATCTAATATAAGATCGGTGTGTCTTTTCTCCATACAATTGTGCCTTTAGAGGGGAAAAACCAAAAAGTCAACAATGAACTAAATTTTCATGGGTTATTCTTTGATGTTCTGATGCTTTCCATATTTTTGTTCAACTACTTCAACAACAAATCTGCTAGGTCATATGACAAATTCTTCTTAACAACCTTATATGCCAAGTCAACTGCTTCACATGACACACTATTGAGTCGACTTGAGCTATAAATATTATGTGCTATCACATGAATGCCAAATTTTTGTTTTGTGTCAGATACACTACTAATTTTCATTCCTTTGAACCATCCCACTTGGCTAGTGTTTTATTCTATAACTCATCCTGACCTAGGGTTTTAGTGACTTTAGCTTTGATAAGCATGGGGAGACTAGTAATGCAATGAATCATTTTATTTGTAATTAAAAATAGTTTCTCTAACCACAATTGACCATTATGAACTTGACTTAGGATATACCTAATCCATTTGACTTGAAAGTTTCGAGGTAGGTGAGGAGTATGGGTTAAACCTTTTTCTTCCAAATGTTTATTCTCAAGTTTTAGAATACCATCCACATAGAGTTCACTTAGGGAATTATCCATTTCAAGGGTTCCTATCTCCTAAACTACACATTTGAAATGAGTTCGAATGTCATTTATGAGAAGTACCTTAGGTGGTATCTGTGGTTGAGCTCCATTCGGGTCAAGGGTTTTGAAAATCACTGGTACCAGTTTGAAATTAAGGGATTTCCATTCAATGCCTCATGCCAACATTTTAGATCCTTTCTTCACCTTTTTGCTACTGCTAGATGCCATGATAACTTGGTAAGCTAAGAAAAATCTTTGAAAACTTTTGTTGCAATTTCTGCTCAAGATCACTAGGATGCACTACAAATCACCCTACTCACAATATACTAAATTCATGGTGAAAATGAAGTCAATTTCTTGCCTTTTGATAAAAAAATTTCATTAATGCTTGGTATGATGAGAGCCATAATGACATAGTGCATGATAGCATGTCATCCACTATCTACATAGATTTCTCAGTGAAAGCTTGTGACTTAGCAACCAAACATAACCATGTTACTCCCAACTTCGCTTATGACACAACCTTGCTCAGTAGAGAAGTCAACTCAGTGATAACTATTCCTAATATTGTTGATGATTCTTTTGTATCTTGAATACCAATTTGAATCTTTGCTTCCTTTCAATTGGAACTATTTAAGATGTGTCCTTGAAAACATAGCTCCAATTCCTTCTAAGAACTTAATTGGAAATGGTGGAGTCACCCACTTCTTGAGTGACAAGAACTATCGTCGCTTGTACTAGCTTGCTTGGTAGATTTGGGAATCCAATGCTGTCTCATCTTCTTCTTGATGCTATTAGCTTTTACTTTCTTTTCATCTTCAACTATGCCTGTATTCATGTAATACTTAGCTATATGACCAAGTCTAGTACATGTGTACCATCTTATGGTGGTATCCTTTCTTCTCATGTGATGTCTAGTACAATTCATACCAATGTGTCCATATTCTCCATAGTAATGACATCTACACCAAGTGTTGTAGTCCCAACCAAATTTACCTTTACAAATTGTTTAGCTGGATTGAATGTCTTAGATCTACATTCAGATGCCTTGTGACCTTGTTTCTTGCATTTGTGACACGCCCTCAAACTTTCTTTCTCTTTGCATTCATTAGCCTTATAACCATGCTGACTGCAATTGTAGCATTTTCCATTGAATTTTTCCTTTCCATCACTCCAACATTTATTTGATGTATGACCTATCTTACCATAGTAATTGCAAGTAGGTCTTTGATTCCTTTGAGTACCTTTTTTGGAGGATTCACCTTCTTCTATGTATCCAAGTCTTGCTTTACCCTTTTGCCTATAAAGATTCTGCTCATTCTTATGATTCAATTGATCCATGTCTACTTGGGATTTCATTATTCTTTCATTGAGTTGCTTTTTAGAATTCAGATCAACTTTCATCCTTTCATTGTTTTGCCTTTCAGAGTTTAAGTCATTCCTTAACCTTTCATTTTTAGATCTTAGATTCATGATTTCTTCATTTGCATTGGAGAGCTAATTAATAAGATTTTCTTGCTGAAGGGATTGATTTTGAATTTCATTGGTCTTTACCTCCAAGTCTTCTTTTGCCTTATTTCTCTATTCTGAGATTTCACACAATCTTATTGACTAAATTTCTTGTTCTCTTTTCAATTTTCTTACTTCTTCTTGTAGGGAGCCATTCTTTTCTAGGAGTTCTTTGATTGCATCATTGGCTTCATCTGAACTACTTGAGGGAAAAAAATCTTCAATATTCTCTTCAACATATTGGTGGTCATTCATCTGATTTGCAAGTTCCATCCTTCTTTTTAAGGATTGGGAAGTATGCTCTTTTTCTTTCTTGAGTTGAGCTATGGTTATCTCTAGATCTAGCTTTTCATTGTCAATAGCTTTGTCAAGTTTGAATATCTCCATTTTCCTTGATCTTTTCTCAAGCTATCAAACTTTATCTTAAGAACCACAACACTCTGATACCAATTTTTGGAAAATTTCAAGACTAGCTAGGTTACTAAGAGGGGAGGGGTGAATCAGTAACCTCAAAACTTTTAACAAATTCATAAATTAATAACATAATCCAAATACCATTAATAAATCTAATTTACTACATGCATGAGAAACTAAAAGCATAAAACACTTTGAACACAATATTTGGTGACATAGAAACCTTCCAATTAGAAAGTAAAACTAGGGTGGGGATGATACCCACAAAACTTCAATACTACAAGATAAAATTGGCATGTTAAGGCTTACAATGATCACTTCTGATGATTTTCCCTATTAGCAGGAATTAGAACTGCCAGGTCCACCTTGTTAGAGGTTTTACAAACATAAAATGAAGTATGCACTCGATAAAGATATTTAAAGAAAGACTGTTAAGTCTAGCCTGTTAAAGGATTTGAAGTTGATTCACCTGTTAGGATGAAACAATAGATCTGACTTACAACTAAATTTCTGATTAAGATCCTTGAAGTATTGATCACCTTTATGTGATAGTTGTAACTCTATTGCTCCTGATATGGCCTTCCAACATGCTTTACTCTACTGCTGATTCACATTCCCATTCTTTCATTTCATTTGCATTAACTTATATCAAAACATTAACACTTTGGATATGATACAATACATTACATATATATCAATCCAATTCACATAATTACAAGGTTGGCCAATACACAAGTTAACACAAATATTACAAAGTTGACCCAAATGTAGATACTTGAGTTCTGAAAATTGACTTGGTGACTTTTTGATACATGACATCCACTATAATTATTTGGCATCATCATGCACTCAGTAGAAGTGGCGGCTCAGTCCATAATAATCACTTCAATGTAGTTTCAAACTCAGTGTACATTGGTGACTCGGTAGATACAGTGTAACTCATTAAAAACTGCATTCCATGTTAAGCACTAATCATCTCATCACTTGGTTAACACTAGCTTCACTTCACAAGAACTAATGAATTGGTAGACACTATGAAGCTTAGTGAACATTGAACTACTTAGCAAGGATTGCTGGTCTTCACATTGCCTGAATTCACTTGGTAACCACTGAAATGCTCAGTTTGAACTGCAAAATCTTGGTAACTACTGATTTACATGGAAAACACTAAATTTCTTGGTAAACACTAAAGACTATTCAAAGAGCTCGATAACCATACATAATCTAAATAAGTGTTGTCACTAATAACAAACTTGACTTAATGCCAATAGAAGGCACTTGTTAATATAGTAGATTGCATTTTCAAGATGTTGGGATTTTTGTCCTAAAATTGCACCTATGGCATAGTTAGAAGCATCTATATGTATGTGAAAAGGCAAAGTCCACTTGCGACCCCTAAGTATTGGTGCAATGTTCAACAATGATTTAAGCTTTTGAAAGGAGTTGTCACATTCCTTTTTCCAGGTAAATTTAGCCTCTTTGGTAAGCAAGGAATAAAGAGGACTAGCTATCTGACTAAAATCCTTAATGAACCTTCTATAATAGCCATCATGTCCTAAAAAAGATCTAACTTCTTTCTATTTTGTAGGAGTGGGGAGTATAAGAATTACCTCTACTTTTGTAGGGTCTACTTGAATTCTAGCTTCAGAGATAAAATGTCCCAATACTATTCCTTCCTACATCATTAAGAAGCATTTCTTGTTGTTTAGAGATAGATTTTTCTCTTCACATTGAATGAGTACCTTCTCCAAGTTTTCCAAAGCTTCCTCAAATGTGACACTAAATGCAGTGAAGTCATCCATGTATATCTCCATGTAATCATGTGATATATTAGCAAAGATGTTGATTATAGCTCTTTGGAAAGTAGCTAGTGCATTACATAAACCAAATGGTAATACAAAATAAGCATAAGTACCCCAAGGAAATGTAAATGTGGTCTTCTCTCAATCATCTAGAGCAATACTTATTTGGTTGTATCCATTGTATCCATCTAAAAATGAGAAATATTTCTTTCTAGCTAGATTATCCAAATCCTGATCAATAAAAGGTAAAGGAAAGTTATATTTATTTGTGGCATTATTTAATTCTCTATAGTCTACATTGATCTGCCACTTCCCTCCTTTCTTAGGTACAATAACTAAGGGTGACACCCATTTATAGTCAAATATTGGTTAGATAAATCTAGCATCCAACAATTTTTGCAACTCTATCTTAACTATTTCGTGCAAAGCTGGGTTTATTCTCCTTTGAGGCTATCAGAGTGGCAAGATTTCTTTTAAACTATTTGCAAAACATATATCCAAAATAGATTCCAAAACATATATCTTGATCTCTAATTGAGTAGCTAGATCAGCTAAATTGGTTGCAGTTGAGAGATGTAGATCTATTTGTACTAAATCCTTTGCAATTGTTAGTTTTTTTTGCATCACCTCCAAAGGAGGTATCAACATAGATTGGATAGGGATAATTTTTTCTCTAATTTTGTAATCTTTACCCATTAACTTGGCTAATCTCCCTTGTGCAAAAGTTAATTGGTTGAAATGAATGGAACTTGAAATCACATCCATTCTCAAAGAATGTCCTATTGACTTCAAATATGGCTGAAGCTTATTAATAGAATGTTGATTCTTCATGGTGAAGAAATCAACATCACAAAGATTCTTATACAAAGAATAAGAATATTGTATAACTTCCTTTAAATTATTTACAAGTATGGAAAGTTCAACTTGTTTAATAGATTTTTTTGTTGAAGCTTTCTCCAAAACTGTGGTCTCAAATATCTTTTTAGACCACTTCATGAGCTTTTCATTTTCCTCAATATCATCATTGGTGACCTTCTCAACAATATGAACTAATTTATCTATGATAGGTGTCTACTCATTAACATTATGGATCTCAAATGCATCAACAAAAAATTATTTTATTTCATGCAATAACTGCCTTTGTAGATGTTCTCTTGTTAGTTCATCTTGCTTTTTCTTCCTATTCAATTGTTCTTGAAATATTTCCATTTGATCAAATGTTATTTTCTTAGGGCCATACTTAGGAATTATGATGAGCTCATCTAATGTCACTAACTTTCCAAGTGAACTAGCCTTCTTCTTCATTTTCTTTGACCTTGGTGTGTTGGCACTCGATAGTGATACCTATAATGGTTTCACTTTAGCATTCATCATTGAAATCTCTTATTATGTTGTTACAATCTCCTTTCAAGTAGGTACAACCTATTTTTTAGGTGTAGCAATTGATGTTTTAGTTGATGTGAGCACAACACTTGGAAATTGCACTAATTCTTTGATTGCCTCTTATTCTTTGGTTTTTGAGACTCCTCTATCTTTTGTGTCTCAACCTCCTTTTCTCCCTAAATGTGAGGTCCTGAGACATCATGTGTAGAGTTATCTACTTTTTCTTCTTCTCTCCTTCTTGTTTGTTAATTACAAGATTGGTCATGGGCATTCGATGTAGAAGTGTAATCATTGCCTTGCCCCATTCCTTGACTATTATTATTGTATCAAAATATCAGCCTCATGTACATATTACATCCATAAATTTAAAATAAATCCTCTCCTCCTTTTGTGTTAGGAGTGGGATCTCTTCTAATGCAACTCATGCTAAAATAATAATAAAATAAAGCTAATTACATACAAAATGACTCTCTAAATGGTTCTTAGTAGGTCTCTACCCTTGTTTATATCAATTAATAGGTGTATGAGCCTTTAAATGACTTCAAAAATAAAAGAAGAAAAAGATAAGAGGAGAGAAGCCATGAGATGATCTAGAAGTCACCAAGACTTCTAAAAATGGAAGTTTGACCTTCTCTAGGTTTCTCTGGGAGTTGAAATAATGTAAAAAATGTGTTTCTGATGCATGGAACTCTCAAAAGTAGCAACTAGAAGTTAACTATCAGTGCACTTCTTCACCTTTAAAATGTTGGCACACCTTTTGATTTAGTGCACCTCTTAAAAGTGTACCTTTGAAAAAGTGCACCTTGTGGTAGGATCAAAAAATATCAAAATTCTACTAAGCATTAAAACTAAACTTTTAGCATCTGGGTTTTCTTCCCCTTTAGACCAAAATGATGTTTGGATGTTTGCTCTTGAATTTGTCAATTATCTCCATAATTTCCATAAATTTCACCAAGTCTAATGACTCATATTTATTATGCACCACTTGGTTATAGTTACTTATTTAAATCCTTATATCCACAAAATCTTCCAACTTAAAATCTAACTTGAGTAAAGCTTCTTATGTTTTGAAAATTTGTCTAACATCATCTTCAAATGAAGCAGCCTCAAATAATTATTTGAACTATTTGAACCACTATTTATACTAAAGAAAGTTGAGTTGTTGGCTCATCTTCAAAAATATCTAGGATGGAAACATTATAATATTTGTTCACTTCCAAAAATTTCCCTAGAACTTTATTCCTTATCTCTTGTATATCTTCATACAATTCTTCCATTACTTTATTCCCTATTGACACTTTCTCAATCTAATCATCTAGTTTATCCAATTCCTCGGCAGTATATATCTCCATCAATATTCATTACCTTTTCCCTTTAATAAATTTTAGTGCTTGTAAATCATTGGCCAAGGTATGTACCTCATCCATCAACCTAAAAACTTGGTTTATAATTCTAACCAATTTTTTGGCATTATTTTGGATACTGTGTAGAAGGTTCAAAAGACCTTTTATTATTTGTACCCCTTTTTCTTCAAAACTATGATGCCACCTTTTACAAGCATCCAAAAATGAATCTCCCAGTGGCTTCCCTGCCTCTTTTCCCTCAAACACCACTCCTAAACCAATCTTAGGGTGATCAAGATCTATGGGACCCACTGTCTCATTCAAATATCCTCTTAGTAGCTCATTTTACTTCCTCAAAATAAAAAACTCTTATTTACCTTTGTCTAGGTGTGAGAACACTTGTTTAAGGCCTGTGGTGATAAATTTGTTTGTTGTATCCCCTTTGGGATTCCCTAATACCATCTCTTTCATCTGGTAGTCTTTAGAGGTCAACTCTTCTATATCTGTGTGAGGAGGTGGAATACTGATATGAGCTAAAAGATCCCAATCTTGATTCTTCATGATAAAAGAAAGTGTCTTTGCATCACCCTTGGTTGACTTAGGTTTCTTAACTACTTTTATTACCTTTGGCATACCTTCTTCTTCAGTAAGCTCCACCTATTTTCTTTTTCTCATCAAGACCTCCTTCTTTAATCATGATGGAATTGTTCCCATGGGAAACATATATTATGCCAAAGAAGTTGGTTTCAATGTTGGTCCTTTCCCTTTATCACTTTTCTCCAAAGTTTTTTCATGTTGAGGAAGAACTTTGGATAGAACTTTTGTATCAAGGTTGGTTGAGGGCATAGTTTCCATCCTAGGAGGATATTTTTTCCTTTCTTCCTTAATTTTTCCTTCTCCTAATACTCATTAGTACATAACTAGACATATTCTCCTTCCTCTAAGGTCTAACTCTTAGGTTCAACTATCGAAGGAGTTAGGGCAACTAATTCTTGGTCCAATTGAAGAGGCATTGATAGAATATCCTATGATGATAGAGAAGGAATACCAAGAGACCCTTATGGTAAGGGAGGAAATTGATTCCAATATTCTCCCATTGGCTTGTTTCAAGGAGTATCTCATATATTCTCTCCTACCATTTAAAGTCAAAATTTGAGATGTCAAAAACATCCAGTTCCCTTGCCTTCCATTTCTATAATCCATTTAGTTGTTCTTCTTCTAAGGTCTCAATGTGGATATACTCTTGAGGAATAGAAAGTTGTGTTTGAGTCAAAAAATTTCTTCTTTATTCTTCTATGACTCTAGCTAAGTGGGTTCTTTTATTCACGAAGACATACTCTATTTTCTCCCCTTCTTCCTAATTTTCCATGTCAAGGATTTTTTTGGGCACCTGAGATGATGGAGTATGCTTTTTCTTCAACTTCCTCCTCTTTTCCCTACCACAATCATCTTAGTTCTAGCCCTTTTAGGTATTGATGAGGAGGCTTCTACTATAGGGTCTTTAGGTGTTGATGCTTCCTCTTCTATTGGCTAGGCCTCTTCCTGCTCAAGTTGGGCTTCTTCTCATTGGGTAGTTGGCTTAGCTTGAGTCTCTTCTTCTTGGGCCCTAATCTAAGTGACCCCATTCCTTTTATTTTTCTTTACACTTTAGGTCTAAAAATACTCTACCTCCTGCTCATGTTGATGTACCATTATTGATCTTACTAGTGAATTTTTAGGGTAGATAGGTGCAATGACTTTGGTTCCGTTTCCCTTCTTGGGTCGAGTTGTGGCTTGAAGAGATGGATCTTTTGAGACTGGGTCCAAATGAAAAGGGGTTTTGTTCCATTCCCTTGTTAATTCAATAATATGGCAATCCTGATGATTAATATCATCATTTTCCTCTTGCCCAATTTCTCCATTCATAATAGGCCTCTCGCATATCTTATCCTTGGTGTATAGGGGATCCAACACTTTTGGGCAACCTTGTTCCATGTTTTGAGAGGCATTTCAAGGTTAAGCACCTTTTTAAAAAGCTATAGACTCATTGTAAAATAATCCCTTATTAAGACACCATAGTCATCTATAGAGTTCATTTAATGATCTTCAAGTGTCATCTCAAGTACAAAATTCTTGCCTACCAAATATTGCACTATCCAATATTGTCAAAATAGGGACAAGGTGACTGATAATCCTCAAGAGGACATTGGTCCCATTCTAAATCAAATATAGAAATATCCTATTTATGTTTAACTTCAAAAGCCCCAATAGTGATGGGCTAGACCCAAGTTTTCTTGTATTGCTTCCTTCCTCTATTGTAATAAGAGGCCAATTACCTTTCTATCTCTAGTAGTAGTAGTCTATCTAATGAATATCATGGGAGTTTCTTTGGAAACAAGATAGTACTAACTACTTAGATATAAATAAATGTCTTCAATTGGATGAAATAAGCTCCAATTTGTGTTATTCATGTTGCTTCTTCTACTAAAATTCTTTAGTCGTAATCTCCTTTGATGAACTGAATGATGAAAAATATGAACCCATAATTGACCACCCTATATTCACAAATTTGTAAGGGGGGTTTCTTCTTTACTATCTAGGGATAAACTATGTATGGCAAAGCATATGAATCTTGCATGCTTTCCTTCCTATAAAACCCCATGTAATATGCAGATCTTGCTACTAGAAGATACACCATATAGGAGGTCATATAAAAGTAGGGGTCCTTCTTTACTAAAATGATCTACTCATCCAAATTATCACTGAGTATAATAACCCAATCAATAGGCATATTCCCTATTTTTATGGTTGCTTGGAATTACACTATCCACATTTCTAGATGATCAATTGTAGGAAGGCCCATGGATCTACTTCGAAGAATTATAACATAGCCAATTTCATCTATCAATTAACCTTGGGCCATGTTGACCTTTCCACTTCTCCTACCCAAAGGTGATCTATAAATAAGGTACTTCTCTTATACCAACTCCTTGCCTTCTAACTCATTCTCCTGAAACCATCTATTTTTACTTTCATAGGTGATCTATAGGTACTAATCTACTTGTGGTAGATGGAAGATCTTCTCAATGCTCCAAGGTCTAATGTCCAAGACTATTTCTCCAGTCACACTCTTGACCACTTTCTCTTCCAACACATAATGATGTGCTAAAGTCATGATTAGTTCTGATGATTGAACTAACTATTAGAATTCTTTAGAATAACTGAGAGGGGGGGTGAATGAGTTATCCAAGATCCAATGGTGTCCAATTCAAACTTTCTAATTAAACAGAAGTTCTATCCTTCTTCTCTCTTATCATGCATGCAATTAAACATTAAACAATCATGAAAAGTAAACATGCATCACACCATAACAAAAAGATTTTTGATGACCTAGAAACCCTCTAAGAATAAGAAGGTAAAACTGGGGTGGGGATGATACCAAAAAAATAACTATGCAATTTATTTAAACCACTTCTGATGGTCTGCCTTGTTAAAGGCCTGCCCTATTAAAGGCTACAACACACTGTTAAATGTGACCCTATTAAAGGATTTAAGAACATTCAACTTGGAATGTCACCCTATCAAAGGGTTTTCATAGAGTTGTTAGGCTCACCCAAGTCCATGGGATTTACAGTCACCTTCTCAAAAGAATCTTTCATCCCTCTCTAAGGATCTCCTATCACACTCCTAAGGATCTCTTACCCTTCTCCTAAGGATCTCTTTATCCTTCTCATGAGGATCTCTTTATCCTTCTCCTGAGGATCTCTTTATCCTTTTCTTGAGGCTTATCCACCTAGCTATTAAGCTAACCTAGCAATGTAGGATTTCAATATCTAATACAATGGTAAGAGAGTATTAGAAGGGTTTTGACCTGATAAAGATTGCAACCCTAACTATGGAGATTTCAGATCACTTTTTAGTTCTTTTCTTTGCTTGGCTTTCCTCCCTTGCAGTGCAGACAACTTGTTCACCCTTCAAGATCTGTCTCCTTAAGTTCTTTTACTCATCATGCCAATGCACTCCATGGTCACTTGATCAACTCAAAGTCTTGATGCTCTGTTCTTACTCCTCTTGACTTCTTTGCACAACCATACTTTTTGACCAACTCCCTTTCATGCATGCGCATTTGATCTCTGACCTATAACTCCTTATAAAGAAGTTATGTTCTTCACTTCCCACTCAAATCTTGATTTGATCTTGAGAAAATGGCATTATTTTCCCTCCAAATTGTTTCTTCTAGAAACTTCATGATAAATCCATTAGCATTCACCTTGAATTCGTTTGCATGGTTTACATAAAATTCTATGACATCTACTCATCATCCTTATCATCCAACTAATTCACAAAATTTGATGTAACAAAATTATCACTATTGATGTGGAAAATCTTTGACTTAACAAATAATGCAGCAACTTAGCATCATTGATTTACTGATGCTCAGCTCCTTCTGTGTTGCTCAACTTCTATTGTTATTTTACTGGCGCTCAACACCTATAGTATTATTTATTTGCTTAGAACTTGAAGACTCGGCACTTAAATATCACTCGGCTCTTGTATCTTGCTTGGCACCTGAAGTCACTCGACACTTGATCTTCACTCAACACCTGAAGGCTACTCGGCACTTGAAGATCACTCGGCATGCATAGTGTGCTCAGTTCTAACTAGCTTGCTCAACTCTCTCCAATGAACTTAGTTAGGCTTTACAAATGACTTATTTAAACCTCACATCTTTGATATGTCTTAGTGTGTCCATCCTCTTAGAGTATGTCATCAATACACTATTTCATCAATGGCTTAGCTGATCCTTATATTTCATTACAACATCATAACTTCAACCTTTCTCTAGGTACTCTAGTTACATCTTATTGATTGCCACCTCCTTGACAATCAACCAATTAATAGTATTTGGATCACTTAAGCAATTTTCATTCCTACAAGTAGCAATTTTGACATCAATGACAAAACAATGATTGAAAAAATTCTTTACCAGTTCCATTATTCTTCATTCATGCTCTTTTCAATCATTTCCAACAATCTCCCTCTTTGGCATTGATGGCAAACCAAACCGATAAATTGATCAAGTTAGTTACCACCAAAAGTACATACATTTTTTTCTTGGTATATAACTCCTTTTGCTGATATAAACTGAATCCTTTTTTTTGCTTCTCCCTCTGGATTGCTGCATCCTTACTACTGATCTCATATATCTCCATATTTTTATCTTTCATTGATCAGTTTCTCATATCTCCCTCTTTGACATAAATGCCAAAGATGTAGCATCTTCAACATGCTAAATATAAGCTTTCAATCTTCATGTTTTCTCCCTCTATCACCATGCTCGTGATTGATCTAGAGTTTCTACTCATGTTGTCATCTTCTGCATCATTCTTTTGATATTTCAATGATCTACTCCTGTTGATGTAGGGCAGTTTATCTGTTGCTTTAGACTACTTGAGTTAGGAGCATTACCCCCAACTTGCCTCTAAGATATTCATAAGCATCCTTGGGTAAAGGTTTGGTGAAGATATCTGCAATTTGTTCCTTTGTGTGAATGTACTCCATCTTCACTTGTTTCTATTCCACCAATTCTCTGACATAGTGATACTTGATTGCAATATGCTTGGTTTTTGCATGCATTACTGGATTCTTGGATATGTTTATAGCACTTTTATTATCACAATACAATATCACAGGTTTGGTTACCTCTTCTTTCATTCCTTTCAATAGATGTTTGAGCCACACAATATTTGTGCAATTGACTACTGCTACCACATATTCTGCTTCTGCAGTGGACTGAGATGAGCATGTTTGTTTCTTGCTAGTCCAACTAACTAGCCTTTTACCTAAGAATAATGCTCCTCCACTTGTGCTTTTCTTGTCATTAATGTTGCCTCCCCAATTTGTGTCTATGTATGCATTGAGCTCAAACTCCTCATTCTTTTTGTAATATAGGCCAAAATCATTAGTTCCTTTGAGATACCTCATTATCCTTTTTACTACCATGAGATGATTTTCTCTAGGATTAGCAAAGAATCTAGCCACTATTTCAACTACTAATGCTATGTCTAGTCTGCTATGTACAACATGTTGTAATTTTCCAATCATGGATCTGTACATTGTTTAATTGACACCAGCTGATTCATCATTTTTAGATAGCTTATGTCCTGCTGCCATTAGTGTGCTGACTAGTTTGGAGTCTTCCAATCTAAATTTCTTGAGTATCTCTTTGATGTAGTTTGATTGTGTCACAAATATTCCATGTTTTACTTGATGTACTTGCAATCCTACAAAGAACTTGATTTCTCCAAACATAGACATCTCAAACTCACGTTTCGTTTTGTCAGCAAAACTTTTGCAAAGTAATTCCTTTCCTCCAAAAACTATGTCATCCACAAATATTTCAGATACAAGAATATCCTTACCTTCTTTTAATTTGATGTACATGTTGCTATTGTCATTAGTTCTTTCAAATCCTATTTGCACTAGATACTTGTGAAGTCTCTCATACCAAGCTCTACGGGCTTGCTTTAATCCATATAGAGCCTTATGTAATTTACATACCTTATTTTTTTTCTTTTCATTGACAAAACCTTCCAATTGCTCTATGTAGGCTTCCTCTTCAAGTATATCATTCAGAAATGTGGACTTTACATCCATTTGATAGACTTTAAATCCTTTTAAGGTAGCATATGCCAGTAGGGTCCTTATTCCTTCCATTCTGGAAACTGGAGCAAAAGTTTCTTCATAGTCTAGTCCTTCTTCTTGTGCATACCCTTTACAGACTAGTCTTGCCTTGTTCCTTGTGATTTCACCATTCTCATCTAACTTGTTTCTGAACACCCACTTGGTTCCAATTACATTCTTGTCAGCTGGTCTTGAGACTAAGGTCCATGTCTTGTTCTTTTTCTTCTTTCATAGCATTGTACTAGTCATCATCTCTTATGGCTTCACTTACTATTCTTGGTTCCATTTTGCTGAGAAGGCATGTCTCACTTCTGATTCTATTCCTTGTCATTGGTCCAGCCTCTTTGTTTCCAATAATTTGATCTGTAGGATGATTTCTTCTTACATACTTTGCCAATACTGGTTCTTTCCTTGTTTTCATGTTGTCTCTTTTAGAATTTGAATCTTCATGTATATTTTCATCAGGTATTTGTTCACTTTCTTCTTGTTGGTTGTTCTCAAAATCTAAATAAACATTCTTTGCATTTTGTAGCTTAGCTTCTGAATGTGTCTGTTGCTTGGCATTCACTGTTTGTGATTCGACAGATACTAGATCTTGTTACTGACTGTCATTCTGAGTTACAACTTCACCATTATTAGGTATACCTTCATAAAAGTATACAAAGGTCTTGTATTCTTCTACTTTCTTGGTGTTCTCAACACTTTGAACTTTTGCAAGATCATCAAATTTGACATTTGTGCTTTCTACTACTTTGTTAGTGTTAACATTCAAGCACTTATAAGCTTTGCTTCTAGTAGAATAACCAAGAAATGTACCTTCCTCACTTTTTGCATCAAACTTTCCACTTCTAGACTCTTTATATATATAGCATTTGCATCCAAATATTTTGAAATGTTTTACATTAGGAGAATGCCCATACCATAATTCAAAAGGTGTTGCATTTGTACCTTTCTTGACTTGAACTCTGTTGAGTGTATAGACTGCAGTAGTTACAGCTTCTCTCCAGTACTTGATTGCAACATTTTTTTCCATCATTAAGGTCTTGGCACAGTCAATAACTAATTGATTCCTTCTCTCTACTATACCATTCTGAGGTGGAGTCCTAGGTGTTGATGTCTTTCTTTTGATTCCTCTTTCATTGCATAATTCTTCAAATTCTCTTTATGTGAATTCACCTCCTCTATCAGATCTAAGACATTTTAGACTCTTCACAGTCTCTTTCTCAACTGTAGCCAAGTACCATTTGAACATTTGAAATGCATTTGATTTTAGTTTCAGGAACATGACTGTCATCATCCTTGAATAGTCATCTACAAATAACATTATGTATCTGTCACCTTTGTAGCTTTGTACTTCAATAGGATCACACAAGTCAGTATGAACTAGCTCTAATACTTCATTAGAAGTATAAGCCTTGCTTTTGAAAGTTGATTTTGTCATCTTTCCTAGTTGGGATTGTTTACACATAGTGTTATCAGGCTTCTTCAATTTTGGTAGACCTCTAACTTTCTTCATTTTGCTGATGCTTATCAAATTATCAAAATTTACATGACATAGCCTCTTGTGCCATAACCATACATCATTAGTTTAAACAATGAGACAAGAAGCATCTTCCATGTCTAGGTAAAACAAATTACTCCTAGTTTGGTCACCTTTTCCTATTAGACTTCCTTGAGAATCATAGATTTTGGCAACTCTATTTTCAAATTCAACCTTGCATCCTATGTTTCCTAACTATGAGACACTTAGCAAGTTATAATTTAGGCCTTCAACATAGTATGCATTATCACATGTTATCCTTTCAATAAGCTTGATACTACCTTTCCCTTTGATCTGACATGGTGCATTGTTACCAAATCTAACACTATTTCCTTCATAGTGAGTAAAGGAAATGAACTTACTTTTGTCTCTAGTCATGTGATGAGAGCATCTACTATCTATGATCCATCTATCATTCTTGCTCATGCAAGTTACTAGGGAAATTGCTTCATATTCATCTAATTCATCTTTAATAGCCACATAGACTACTTCATCATCATTCTCGTCAGAGTCTTCTTCAATAATGTAGCATATTTTGCCTTTACCTCTATAGTCCTTGTTGTCCTCTTTCTTATTCTTGAAGTTGCCTCCATCCTTGTAATTATTTTTTTGTGTGCATCTGACTACAATGTGACCAACTTCATTAAAATTGAAACAAATAATTGGCAGCTTACCTTTAAATTTGCCTCTTCCTCTGTGGAATCTTCTTGCTAGTGATGCCTCCAATTGGTCCAAATCATCTTCATCAGTACTGCTATCACTGGATACATAATTTCCTTTTCCATTCTTTTTCTTTATTTTCACCTCATCATTGTTTTTTATCGTCATCTTGTCTTTGAATGTAGATTCAAATTTTTTTGGCTTGTAGTTGTCAAAGTTGGATAGCTCAAAGGCAGTGAGTCTTCCAATTATTCCTTTAAATGATAATGTGTTACCTGGTACACACCTTAGTTCTTGGATGGCTAATACTCTTATAGCATAGATAGGAAGCAAAGTTCTCAAGTATTTGCTACATACTATTTCTTCTGCTAACTGTCCTCCTAGACTTCTTATGGAACTTACTACTTCCTTCATCCTTGCACCATATTGAGTAGCATTTTCTCCTTCTTCCATTTTCATGTCATCAAACTTTCCTCTTAGGCTCTCTCTTTTGGCTCTCTTGACATTGTCATCTCCTCCATATATTATTGAAAATATTTCCCACATCTGATGTGCAGTATCACATCCTTTGATGTCATCATACTTGGCATAGCTTAGTGCTGAAGCAATATCTAACATCTCTTGATTGTGCTCCTTCTTCTTGCTCATGTCATCTACAGTGAGGGATCTTGCAGGGTCTACATGATAAACTGTGATTGAGGTCTGTGCATAGTCACCTATTGATCTTAAATGTAGCTTCATTAGACTTTGCCATGCAAAAAAGTTGTCTTTGTTTAACTTGGGAACTTCTCTCTTGGACATCTTGATCTTCCTACTGCTAGTACCTTGAAACAAATCAGTAGTGTGCTTTGATACCAATTGTTAGAATTCTTTAGAATAATTGAGAGGGGGGGTGAATCAGTTATCCAAGGTCCAATGGTGTCCAATTCAAACTTTCTAATTAAACAGGAGTGAATTAGAAGTGCTATCCTTCTTCTTTCTTATCATGCATGCAATTAAACATTAAACAATCATGAAAAGTAAACATGCATCACACCATAACACAAAGAATTTTGATGACCCAAAAACCCTCCAGGAATAAGAAGGTAAAATAGGGATGGGGATGATACCCAAAAAATAACTCCACAATTGATTTCAACCACTTCTGATGGTCTACCCTGTTAAAGGCTACAACACCCTATTAAATGTGACCCTGTTAAAGAATTTAAGAACATTCAACTTGGAATGTCACCTTGTCAAAGGGTTTACATAGAGCTATTAGGCTCACCCAAATCCATGGAATTTATAGTCACCTTCTGAAAAGAATCTTTCATCCCTCTCTAAGGATCTCCTATCCTCCTCCTAAGGATCTCTTTATCCTTCTCCTGAGGATCTCTTTATCCTTCTCCTAAAGATCTCTTTATCCTTCTCCTGGGGATTTCTTTATCCTTTTCCTGAGGTTTATCCACCTAGCTGTTAAGCTAACCTAGCAATGTAGGATTTCAATATCTAATACAATTGTAAGAGAGTATTAGAAGGGTTTTGACTTGATAAAGATTGCAACCCTAACTGTAAAAATTTTAGATCACTCTTTAGTTCTTTTCTTTGCTTGGATTTCCTCCCTTGTAGTGCAGAAAACTTGTTCACCCTTCAAGATCTATCTCCTTGAGTTCTTTTACTCATCATGCCAATGCACTCCATGGCCACTTGATCAACTCAGAGTCTTGATGCTCTGTTCTTACTCCTACTGGCTTCTTCGCATGACCATACTTTTTGACCAACTCTCTTTCATGCATGTGCATTTGATCTCTGACCTATAACTCCTTATAAAGAAGTTCTGTTCTTCACTTCCCACTCAAATCTTGATATGATCTTGAGAAAATGGTATTGTTTTCCCTCCAAATTGTTTCTTCTAGAAACTTCATGATAAATCCATTAGCATTCACCTTGAATTGGTTTGCATGGTTTACATAAAATTTTGTGACATCTACTCATCATCCTTATCATCCAACTAATTCAAAAAAATTGATGTAACAAACTTATCATTGCTGATCTGGAAAATTTTTGACTTAACAAATAATGCACCAACTTGGCATCATTGATTTACTAATGCTCAGCTCCTTTTGTGTTGCTCAACTTTTATTGTTATTTTACTGGTGCTCGATACCTATAGTATTTTTGCTTTGCTTGGCACTTGAAGACTTGACACTTAAATATCACTTGACTCCTGTATCTTGCTTGGCACTTGAAGTCACTCAACACTTGATCTTCACTTAGCACCTAAAGGCTACTCGGCACTTGAAGATCACTCAGCATGCATAGTGTGCTCGGCTCTCTCCATTGAACTTAGTTAGGCTTTAAAAATGACTTAGTTAAACCTCACATCTTTGATATATCTTAGTGTGTCCATCCTCTTAGAGTATGTCATCAATACACTATTTCATCAATGGCTTAGCTTATACTTCATTACAACATCATAACTTCAACCTTTCTCTAGGTACTCTAGTTACATCTAATTGATTGCCACCTCCTTGACAATCAACCAGTTGATAGTATTTGGATTACTTAAGCAACTGTCATTCCTACAAGTAGCAAGTTTGACATCAATGACAAAACAATGATTGAAAACATTCTTTACCGGTTCCATTATTCTTCATTCATGATCTTTTCAATCATTTCCAACACTAACACCAGATGAGAGGCAACATTTACCAAACCACTTTGGATCAATGATGACACCATGGCTAATCTCTCTTTGGGAAAGTGTTACATAATAACAAAAGATCATTCTAGTCAATATGTCCTAGTTGGTGTCTTAGATCTTAGAATGCTTGTCTCAAAATTAGGATTTCTCCAGTGCTCCTTGATATTTGAATGGAACTAGTTTTGGTGTGATCTTCATGGCCATGGAGGATGAAGAGGATACCATTATATCTACAAAAATTAGAAATGTCAGTAATCTTGATGATGAAAAATTAAGATGACCCTAGCACATGACTCAAAGTAACATAAACCTAAACAAAATAGAAGAAACTAACAAAAAAATCCTAAACAAAGCTTGAATTGCACATGTGTGCAATGCACACTTTGTAAATGTTTACAAAATACAAATAATATAAGGTTCATAGTTGTAGACTTAGTGCATGTGCACAATTAACTTGTGTGGTGAAAAAGTCATTCTTGGAGGTGGGGGTATTTGTGTTTATGTGTAGCATGCACATGCACATGCACATGTGTACATCCTTAGTAGTTATATTTTACCTCGAAGAGGGTAGATGCATAGTTGCGGAGCTGTATAGGAATGCAAGGTGTGAAAATGTCCTACTTGGAGAGGTGAAATGTGATCAAGTGAAAATGAAGAGGATGGCGGGGGGTGGGGGGGGGGGATTTATGGGCAAGGCCCCTTCATGGTGTGCACATGTGTGAATCTTTGGCTAGAGATAAGTGTGTTTGATGAGCATGTTTTGCATTTTGAGTCAAACTTTCCCTTCTGGCCTTCTATTATTGCTCATGATTTCTTGGCTGGGTACCAAGGACTAACCTAGACTTAGAGGAAGCTCTTGATTGATCAAGGAACCTAACTAGGTATTTTAAGAGGGACCTTTTGAAAAAGAAGGGGGATCTTGATTTTGAGTCACAAAATGGGGTGTGTGTTGTGAGACCAAAATACATTACCTGGTCAAGACCATCACTCAGTCTTCATTACTTTTTCACACTTACTTTGGTCAACACAATAACTTAGTCTAATGGGAGCCTAATTCACATAGAGATACTTGGTCACTATAGGCATTAATACTAATACTTGGCATTAGTTATGCATATGATATATTTTCTTAGTTCTTGCCTCAAATATGTCTTAGTGCATATTGATTCATGGAGATATGAAATTTTAACATATCTTATGTTAGCGACTAGTATATAATGAAAAATTAAATTGTATAGTTCCTTACATACCTTCTCACTTAGTTAGAAGTAGTGTGATCACCTGATCAATTGGATTGGATGACCTCAACTTCACTAGTTCCACTATTGCCTTCTACTTCATTCTTTCTTTAGTTTTGATTTTTGTTGTTCCTTGTTTATTCTCCATCAAATTTTCATTTTCCTTCGAATTATTCATTTCTAGGTGTTGGTGCTTGGGTCCTATAGTTCTTGCTTACATGTCCAATCTTATGACAACTAAAACAAACCAAACTTCCATTTAATCAGCTCTTGTATTTGCCTCTAAAATGCGTCCTAATATAGTTTTCTGCAATATGTCCATATTCATCACAATAATGACAATTGTACCATGTGTTATAATCTCAATTACAAGAGTTACCTTGTTTGGATGCATTTTTTTTCCTTTTGGTTGTCCAATTTGATTTTTCCTTGGATATGCTTTCTTGATCTCTATGTCCATATTTATGAAAATTGTAACAATGGCATTCAAATATAGGTGCAATTGATGTATTACTATCCTTTGACCTACATTCATGTGCTTGGTGTCCTTGATTCTTGTAGTTAAAATAACATCGATTGAACTTTGGTTTAGAGTTTTTCTTACCATTCTTACTTCTACAGATATTTGTTGTATGTCATAGTTTCCCATAGTGGTGACATGTAGGTTTGTTTTGTTTTGGCTTTGCATTTCTTTGTTCTCCACTCTTTGATGATTCTCTTTCCTTAGATAGGTTCTCGGTATATCCTAGACCACATGTTTCATGGGGTCTTCTTTGTGATCTCATAGTATCTCATAGCTTCTTTATGTTTGTTCAATCTTTCAATAAATTCCTTTTCATGTTTCAATTCATTCTTTAGATTCTGGTTTTTTTATTTTAGATTAGCAATCTCCACATTCTTTTTACTAAAATCTTGAGTTGTAAGAATTAGTCTGTTGGCCATATCAAACTAATTTTGAGTAAGCCTTTGTACTTCACTATTATTGTCATAAAGTCTTACATATATATGATTTTTATCCTCTTTGGATCTCTTTATCTACTTGGTCACTTCATACAATCTTATTGACTAGATTTCATGTTCTCTCTTTACTACTCTTACCTCTTCATTCAGTGTGCTGTTTCTTTCCAATATGTCTACTATTGTTTCATTAGTTTTAGTGGAATTTCCATTTTCAATTAGTCCTTTAATGTCTCCTCCTTGATATAGAGTTTCATTCTATTAGATAGCTAGCTTCTTTCTTTTCTTCAAGTTTCTATATGTAGTATGATCCTTATGTGAAGTTTCTGATTCTCAATGATCTTTCCCAACTTATAAGCCTTCATCTCCAATATCTCAACTCTCAAGCTGTAAGACTTCTTCAAAGAGAACTAGGCTCTAATACCAATTGTTTGAAGTCTATTGGGAAAGTAAGATACTTGGGGAGGGTGAATCAAGATCTATAATTTTTTTAACCCTTTAAAAAAAATCAAATGCATTCACCATTTATCCATCTCATGTAAACATCATGAATGATATAATCCCAATCTAAAATAGATCAAACTATGCATCAAATCCATAAACATAAAAGTAAATGTAAATACAAAACATAAATATTGGTTACCCAGAAACACTCCAAGGTGAAGGTGAAATTGTGGTGGTGTTGACACCCACAAATCTTCATTATTACAAGAATAAAGCATGTCTATTTAAGGCTACAATATTTGACCACTTTTGATTATCTACCCTATGAGGAGTCTACCCCACTAAGAGATTACAAGACTTATTCAGTCTACCTTGATTAAAGGATTTAAACTTACAATTAGGTAAGCACTCTATTAGGAGATTTGAATAGGCTTGTTAGGACCACTCTATTAAGAGATTTGACTTGTTTCACTTGCTAGAATGTATCCATACCTAATCCTTCAAGAAGCACTCTAATTCAAGATTATGGATCTCCTCTTTCCAATTCTAATATGATCTCCTTATCTAATAATCTCTATCATTTCCTTCACTACTAGGTTGCTTTGTTTGATCTATGCTTCTAACTATTAAACATAGCCTTCCTTCGCTCATATACATAAACAAATCATTGTGTCTAGAGTCCTTAAATCATGTATAGAAGTTGGCCAAAATGGTTTACCTAAGTGTTTGTGCCATTACAAATACATATGCTAAAATTGGTTAAATTGACACTTGAATACCCTCATGCTCAATCACAACTAATATTCATGTTGTCCCTCAGCTTCTATATGCTCAACTCTATTTGTGAAACTTGAAATGGACTAACTCTATTTATCTTGATGTCTGCTGACTTCACTCAACATAAAATGGAACTTAGTCCATAATGGGGTGCTTGACAACCTAAGAATCACTCAACTCAAATTGAAATGTGAACAAAGAAAAATGCATTATTTAGCTTTGATTGGGTGGCTTGGTCACAATGATGACTGACCAATTCTACCTATGAAATGACCAAGTGTTTGACACTAATAGGCAACATGACTTGGAGATCAACACTAGGTTGGTTTCCATATGGTAGAAAATAATATATGATTTTTTACCTAGGAAATTGGGGAAGCAAATCTCATCATCATTAATATGCGTGTTAAATGAGAAGCATATAAAATCTAATTGGATATCACAAATTTTATGAAATGACTAATATCAATGCTAGATTCCATGAAAAAACATGTTAGTAATTGGGAATATTTTGTTGGTTAATTCTTCTATTTGTGATTATTATGTATGATATAGGTATGTACTTATGCTCTTATTAACAAAAAAATTGTTCAAGAATGATTTATTCTTGTTTCCAAGGATTCTTGGGCAACACATTACAACAATACTAGAAGGGATGTTTGAATATAAAAAGAGAAAATTATTATATGAAGACATCGATGTAGGTAATTGAACACATGGAACTCTTTCTTGGAGTAAAGAAAAAGTTGGATTAGGGAGACTCATGTATAGGATTAGAAGACTGAATTAAGGTTATAATATGCAATAGAGCATAAGTGGAGATAGTAAGGATTGAAGTATAGATAGGTAAAGAGGTTTCACCATGTGTAGTGGATGTAAACTAGCCTAATTATTGAGCACATTTAGAAATAGGTTTGATATTAGAATCAATAAGGTGGGTAATAATAAACAAAAGGTGAAGATCATATTCATTATTACAAGCAATCTTCTTTAAGGCTTCTAAAGTCGAAATAGCCTTAGAACCATGATTATCTTGAGCTAACCAATATTTTATTTTTTTCCAAGTCTTTATGAGTTTTTCAAGTAGGGAGAGAGGGAATTTAAAAGCTTCATATTAATCATGGGAAGAATGAGAAGAACTATTTTCCATGAGAGGATTAGGATTATAAGGTATTATGTTGGTTTCATCAAGATTCCTATGAAAGAAGGAGGGCCCAGGATCAAAAGAACCCATTAATCTATGATTTCTTCTAACTAGAATGCTATAAGTTTGACTCAAACTAATAAATATCATACAAAAAGGGATGCAAATAAAGGATAATTTAATGCAATATTTAATGAACTATCAATTTACAAAATATTTAATATTGGATCTAAATACATACATTACAACCAATAAGGAGAATAAAGTAGATCTAAATTAAAAAGAATAATACACTATGGATATGATAGAACTAAACTTTGTCTAAATAAAAAATTAGAAAGGATGAAGAACAAAATATATAGGTTCACCCAAATGTAATGTATAAAATGGTAATCCAATGTGATTAGAGCACCAAGTTATACATTTATGTTCAAGAAAGAGAAGGAAAAACCCTCAAACATAACCCTATGGGAGACCCAAATAAAATTATCACAACTAATTATAGATGTATGGGTTCTAATGTAAAATTCAAGTCCTTTAGGGGTTTCAATCAAAATGATTTTCTTTCATTTCCCTTATGTTTGTTTTATTGATTAATGCTAATGCAAGTAAAGTAGGAGAACATATGAATGATATAAAATCATATATCAAAGGGAATGGTACGAAATGAAAAATATGGAAATTTACTCACTTCGACAAATAATAGAAGGACCAGAAAATTAGATGCGGAAATGAGATATCAAATTGTAATAGAAACTAGAATAGATCTAGATATAAAACTAGGATACTAGAGATTTCTAAATGTGAAAATATAATGGTCTCAAAATTAAGTTGGATTACCTAGTATAGGTCAACTTGGGGTATAATTTGAGGTTGACCTATACTTGGTAGGCCTGAAACATGAATTTCTAATGTCCAACAAAAATTGTAACTCAAGATTTGACAATTTCAATCCAAAAAAATTGTGAATATAATTGATGGAGGGAAGGGGCTTGCCTTGGTCAAGACCCCATTTAGCACTTAACCTTGAAATGAAAAATAAAGCATGAAAAGGAAGATAAATGTTAGTATTCACCTTTCTTGTTAAACCTTTATGGATAGATTCATACATGCTATTTAAAAGGATGTATGAAATACTTGTATGTATGTATATGTGTAGAAATGTTGGGTGTCTTCACAAATGCAATGTATCTTCAATTTCCAAGTGGCATACCATGTAAGTATGCTTGATATGCTTGGACAAGGATGGATGTGTAGTGATGATGTATGCAGATCTCCTCCTTTGATGGCCAACTCCTTTATCTCCTATAAATAAATAAGCTAGATCTATGGAAGGAAATGCATTCTTAGTAAAATGGATATACACCTTTAATGATTCTTTTCTTGCCTTGCTTGAATTCCTTTCGTGCACTTTGGACTTGATAGCTTTCTCACAAAAGTTATAGTTTGACTGCACATACGAGGGATCTTTGTTTGTAATTGATGGATTAATCAAATAAAGTTATAAGGCCTAATTTTATTGCAATTTCAAGCTCCAAAATTGAGATGGGTGATTGTACTAGGTAGGGAAAAGTGAAAAAAACTAATGTTAGCCCTAAAATCTTACAAGTTAAAACCTAAAGTATAGGTCAACCTCAATCTATATTGGTATACGTTAACATGTCAGACCTATACTTGAGAATTCCCATGTAATAGGAAAATGTCAAAGGTAATAGGTGTGCAAATAGTTTAGGAAAAAATCAAGCGGAAGGTGGAAAAACAATCATAAACACATACATGTTCTAGGGAATCACTAAAGTAATTCCTAATAAGTCCTTGAGCTTCCAAATTAATGTGTGTTAACTTGTAGGACTGTATAATTGGTATTTAAGATTATACCCCTCAACCAAAATAACATGATGTGTGATACCACTAATGCATCCTTATAATTGACACATTTAATTAAAAGCATTAGACTTAAATCTTGAAAATACATCATCACACCAAGTTATTACAATATGTCACACATAAGATATAGCCAGTTTTATCACAATCATCAATGCCATAGGAATGCTACATCCAAGTCAAAAAGGTTGAAACCTATGTTCCTATGATGAAACAATGACTCTGGGTATCATGCAAATGAAGCTAAGAACCAAGTCTATATATATGTTCAAGCACCAAGACAAAAATTGTTGATCAACATCGATCCCAAACATGAAAGAATATTTGATTAGCCATCACAATCCATCCAATAAAACAAATAGTTTACTAGTATGAAGAACCAAAAGGACTAGGTACACGTGCTTCAACACCACTAGGATATGAAAGGTGTTATTTGTCAAAGCCAATTTTTCTTAAAAAATATACAAGAAAATTGCACCAAATATTGTGGTATAGATACACAAACTACCCAATCAAACAAAACATGTAAGATATCTTCTCTCAACTTGTAGAAGCTTCCACCCAACCAAGTGACACACACCAAAGCAAGTCACATAACAACTAATGCTAACAAGGTGTTGATATGGATGTTTTATATCAATGACAATCAATGCCAACACCAATATATCAAATTTAACCATACTATAATCCATAGAAGATTTATGTATTTGCAAGGATGAGTACAATCATTAAAAAGAATATTAAAATATATCCTACACAAAGATATATTTAATATGAGTTAATTTATTTTAAATGAAGATACATGGCTCTTCTTATTCACCATACACAAAATGGATTAGTTTAGTTCAAAATTATCTCTTATACTATTCCCAAGGATGGATAAAAAGAGATGTTAAAATATCTCCCGCATAAGGTTATATAATATGAATTGATTTGCATAAAAAGAGAATATGTGGGTCTTCTTATTCATCACACACATGGTGGATTACTTTAACTTGAAATCATATCTTTTACTTCATTCCTCATATTATTTAACATTGCAATGAAAACTATCATTAATGCTATCTCTTACAATAGTTAAGGGTAACAACTTTCACCTTCAATGTTGTGTGATTGATCTTTATTTGAAGGTAAGAAATTTAACTAAATAAAATTAGAATTATCATTGAAAAAGAAGTGTTTAAGATTTGTTAACTATTTAATTATAATTGACCTTTTATTTGAGAGTTCTATTAATATATATATATATATATATATATATATATATATATATATATATATATATATATATATATATATATATATATATATATATATATATATATATATATATATATATATATAAACAACTAAGAGGATGAAAATAGAGGATTTTTTTAAAAATGGTCTAATTTATAGATTATGAAGGATAAGGGTGGAGATTGAATTTCAAGATTAATTGTTAAGCCCTAAAATTTTGAGAAAGCAGATTACGTTATACATATACACAAGTGGGTGAAAATTTGATATGTTTTGGATGAGGAAGAATTTTTATTTCAAAAATTAAATCGCCCTAGGATTGCATCTTCTTAGTCATTGCAAGAAGCTTTATGGGAATGAAAGATTATAAAAATATCCTTTCACACATGATATGTGACAATAGAGAAATAATGATATATGGAGATTGTTATAATTGTACACAAGTGGGTGAAAAAATGATATGATTAGGATGGGGAAGATTTTTTTTTTTTTCAAATAAAAAAATGGATAGGATTGCATATTTTTAGGCATTTCAAAAAGCTTTACGAGAATGATCCATTATGAAAACTATCATTTCGTGACTAAACATAGTAAAGATTAACCATGGCCTATGAATATTGTTGTAAGTATACATTAATGGGTGAAAAGATTATATAAAATTGGATGGGGAATAATTCTTTTTTGAGACTTCAAATGACTAGAATTTCATCCTATTAGGCTTTTCAAGAAGCTTATAGAGGACGAGAGATTATGAAATGTCTACTTTCATACACATGTGAGAGCACACATGAAAGAGGAAAAATGAGCTAAGTGTGAGAGATAACACATAAGAGTGTGAATGGTATTTATTTTGTAGAACAAAATGGAGGGTTAAAAAAATTTATGGAAGGATTTTATGGTTGCATAGACTTAGACGAGACCAATTATTAAGTATCCCATTTCAACTTTGTACAAATGATCATTAATATGATTAACTAAGGCAATGCCAATGAATTAAGAAACCTAATTCAATAAACATAAACAAGTTGCTTAATTTTTAAAATGAAATTGCATTGTAAATTTGAGATAAAAAATGCTAGTCTCATTATTAGATTATGTATAATTAAGATAAATATTTAAATTAATAAATTATTTAGGAGTTGATTATAATTTGTAGAACTAGTTGAATGGTAATTTTAAGTTTCTATCAATAGAATAATTTGGAGTAACTATTATTTGATGGCATCTACAAATTCTTTAAGATCAATTTTTTTATGTAGTTTATCTTCTTCCTATCTTTACTGTTGATAAAAATTTATGCAGTAGACAATAAAAATAGAAACACTTAAGTAATAAATAGACAACTAATAATTCTAATGATATGTATATAGATGGTTCAATGGCTCATGAAGTGAAGAACTTAGCAAGAAACCCTTCAGTCGTTACCAAATACAAAATAGAAAGTAAGAAACATGATAGAATTTTCAGGGACATAAACTAACTAAAGAGCATCTAGAACCCTCATAAACATGGGTTTACATTTTAGACTACTCAAAAACCTTTACAATCTCAAAATACACATATAACCCTATAATAGGCCTAATACTTAAAACTAGCTCTTTGATCAAAACCCACTTTTTCTTATTATATATCTCAAACCCAAGCCAACCTCCTTGCTGCTATCACTTCCAAAAACAATTTATTACTCAAACTTTATTACTCACATAAGCTTTTTTCCATTTCATAATAATTAGTAGAAAATGACCTGTGTTAGAGCTTCTGCCTAAAGCCGACCTCAAAAAACTAGACATATCATCCCACTCAAAAAGAAGTTCAATTTACTCCATTACCAGTCTACCAAAATATTTAATCAGACAAAACAAAACACTTTAAACTCTCTCCCACTCCATAGGTGAAGGATCCCCTCCTTTCAACAACTCAAAGTGCACCAGCAGATTATCAATTCATATTATGTTTACATTACTCTTCTTTGAGAAACCCAGTGCCTCTCCTCATGCAATAATATTAGTACTGCTCCCCATTTCCTCATGAACATGCTTAATTAACTCATCTAAAGCCTACACCTTGTCTTTCAAATTTTCTACAGCATGTGGAGGAATAACATCTCTGTAACTCCATATAGTGTGTTCAACTAGTCCTAAGCTACCCTCATCCAACGCTTTCCTGAAAAATGATACTAATTGAAAAAAAATTGCTTCATCCCTCACCTATTGATTTGCAAACACACCCACAATTAGAGCCATACCTAGAGCAATGTCATAGTTTTGAATGGCTTCCCTAATCTCTTCCTTCCCAAAAAAACTATTCCAAACTACCTTATCTACAAGACTCTCAATTGTGCCTATGTCTTGAAGAAGGTCAACAATTAAAGTCAAATAATAGGATAGAACTTGTGAAGGAAAAATGGCCCTTGGTAGAGATGGATAAAGCACCTCTGATCCTTGAAAACACAATGCACCTCTAACATATATCACAGTCCATATTAAAAACATCTCGTAGAGCTTTTTGTGACACGAAATTTCCTAAGCTTTACCTTGTATGTGAACTGTAAATTCTTTACTCACATCCTCCATATTTCACCCTTTTCCAAGCTCTCTATTTTCATAAAAAAATGACTACTCAAAATACTCAACAAAAAAGATAGCTTAAACAATGACACAATGACCTTACATACTTCTATTACACAAGTGAGCTTAAATTACAATCACATAGTGTTTCCACCTATCCCTAGCATGATCCAATATCATAGCAAAGAAAATCCTTTCATCTACTATGAGAAATCACATCTCACTAACTAATCACACATATTGTACTTCCACTAAATAGTTGCTAATCCATCATTAAAACCAAATCCACTAACAAATCTACCTAATCATGTCTAAAAATGCCACCTTTGTACTTATTCAAAGCCTTAAGTAGCCTAAGTATAGTATTAAAACCCGCATGATGACAAGTTGAAACAAAAAATCAACTAATTGAATTTACAAACAAATCTTTTATAAATACTTTACATGGGGAATCATATATTCACAATCCAAAAGATTACTTACTCTGACTCTATTGCGATTCACATGTTTACACACCTATCACATGCCTTCAACTGTTAACTAATAATCATAATTTCCTTTACTAGTTGGCAATAATAGATTAGATACTCTATTTATCTTGAGCAATTTCCCTAAATAAATTAGGAAAAATCCCTAAATCAAAAATCATCATACTTGTTTCTTCTCTCTGTAAATCACAACCCATATTAGAGAAAATGTCTACTACATGGTTCCCTTCTCTCAAGGTGTGGGAAAAAAATGTAACTTTAGACATATCTATGATGTCCCAAGATTTTTTCGAGATATAACCAAACTTCCAATTCCCTAATTTTCTCTATAAACATTAATTAATCATCAATGTAAAATCTCCCTCAATAGGTATATTTCCTATTCGTAATCTTGTCACCAATTCTACCCCAAATAAAAGTGCCAAGGCATTTGCACTATTGTTTGTACCTGACAAAATCTTTTGCGCTAACTTTCCACCACATTTCCCCCATGATCTATTATACATGCCCCAATCCCCAAAGCCCCAGGATTACCTTGTGAGCATCCATCAAATTTTAGCTTGAAGACTCCCACACTTGGAGGGATCCATCTCACATCTTGTCTATTTGATTTTACACATGGGCCCAAGGTGATGAAATTATAATTCAGGGAGGGTAAATTAATTCACCTATTTGACAACAAAATATCCCAACTTGTAACAATTAGGTGCTTTGTTAGTTTTCTAACATAGGCCAAAACTACTTCTACCACTGAGGATTCTAGAGGTGATAACACTCCTACAATATTTGAATGTTCATTCCTAAAAAATTGCTTATTTCTTTCCCACCATATTGCCCAAATTAATAATGATGGAATACATTTCCAAATACAAGAGTAGAAAGAATGATTTTTCGGGCATGGCCAATCCTGAAACATATCCAATAATGTATTTGGTAATGGCATCCTAATATTTAATCTGTGAAGAATGAAGAGCCAACTTTGTTGAGCCACTTTGCATTAAATGAAATTATGATCAATTGACTTAGCTTCCTCCAAACACAAAACACATTGTAAATTTTGCACAATGTTCAATTTTTGCAGTTTATCACTAGTCAGAATTCTCTGCTTTAAGGCCAACCAAGAAAAGAATCTAGCCTTTGGTAGAACAACTAGATTCCAGCAAAAATTTTAATCCCTTGACATCCTTTTGCCTACTTCTAGGCTTCTAGTGGCCATGTAACCTAGCTTCACCAAGTACCTCCCCTCCTAGTGAGGAACCCATAACACCTCATCTTGTTTATTAGACACTAAGAGAATTTTTGTCTTGCACATGCTACCAAAGTCCTTTTTAACCTCCTCTAGAATAGGTAAACTATCTAAACTTTTCCAACTAACTAGACCTCATACTAGGTCTACAAACTAAATATAATCTGCATCACACTAATCCTAGTCAGCACAAAAGGTTTGACTCAAGGACCGTAAGAAGTGATATTTACTTAAAGGGGGGTAACCATTCCATGAATCCTCCCAAAAAAATGCCTTGTTCCTATTATTTATTTTCCAAGAAAAATATCTAGTAACCAACTCTCATGAATCCACCATAAAATTCCAAATCAATGAACCTTTTGGTAATTTTTCCAAAATAAAAATTCAAGAAGGTGTTGATGTATCTAGATACTTCCTTTGCATGATTCTACACCATTTTGCTTCATATTTCTCATACATAAACCAAATCAACTTACCACCAAAAGCTTTATTTCTTAAAGCCAAATTTGGAAAATTAATCACAACTTTAGATTTCTCATATGACATTTCCTTTAATGATATTAATAGAATTTTCCTCACTCCTGACATTTTCTCCATTGATAAGAAACGTCAAATTATAAGTTCTATTTTCTTAATAATGTTGCTAGGTACTGATAACACATAAAAATAATAATTGGGAATAGTAGCAAGGACATACTTGATTAAGAGAATTTGACTAGACAATGAAAGTCATCTCACCTTCCAAGACATAGTTCTAATCCAATAATATTTTTCCAATAGGAAGCTTTATTACTACCCATAAAGAATGGGACACTTAAATATGCAGAAGGAACATGGTCCAATCAAAATCCAAAATCTTACAAATCTTATTGGCAATACCAGTAGTAGTGAAGAACATAACTTTTTTTGATTTAGCTACACTGATCTTATGCCTTGATAGTTTTGTGTATTGATCAAGAACAATTTTAATATTCTTATCTTCTTTCACACTAGCTAATCCAAATAACAAGGTATCATCCACAAATAGCGAATGAGTTAATGCCAAGTCCTTTCCTCCTGAATGAATACCTTGTCAAAGCTCCAACTGTTGGGATTTAATTATGGTCCTACTAAAAGCTTCATCCATTAGAATGAATAATGCTAGTGATAATGGATCAGCATGCTTAATTCCTTGCAAGGATTTAAAATATCCCTCTAGGAACCATTAATAAGAACTAAAAAATGAGCACCCAACACACATGCTTTAATCCATTTAAACCAAGTCATACTGAAGCAAAAATTTCTCCAAAACCTTTATAATAAAAGACCATTTAAGCCTATCATAAGCCTTCAGCATATCTAATTTGATCACAAAATAAGGCATATGATTCTCATTGATATGGCATAGAGTTTCATGTGCCACAATAGCTCCTTCCGAAGTTTCTTTACCAGGCACAAAAACCTCCTTATTTTGAAGAAATAATTTTTGGAAAAATATATTGTAATCTTGAATATATGGATTTTGTGAAAATTTTATATATGGTCTAAAACCATAAAATGTTTGAGGATCCCCATTCTTGGGAATAATAGCAATATTTGTTGAATTGAAATTCCTAAGCATAATACCCTTCCTTCTAGATGACTCTAATGCCAAGAATAATTCACAACCTAAGACATCCCAAAATTTTTGATAGAAAAGAGCAGCAAAACCATCTAAACTAGGGGCTTTATTAGGAAAAAAGGATTGAATTATTTTCTAGATTTCCTCCATTGTAAATGGTTTCATAAGTTCAAAATTATCTTTCTCCATGATGATAACTGGAACAGCTTCGAGGAAAAGTCTGACCTGATCTTCACATTCCTCAATACTTATCAAGGGATCAAGGAGCTCCTTAAAGAACCTAACCCCTTCCACCTTAATGCTTGATTCATCTTTGATGATCTTACCCTAATGCTGATCAATAATTGAAAAGATAGATTTACTCACCTTCCACTAACTGGCTATTGCATGAAAATACTTAATATTACAATCACCATCACTAAGCCATGGCTCTCTAGATTTCTACCTCCAATATTCTTCCTCCCTATTACATAACTCCACCCAATGAGGCTATTTTTCTTTCCAATAAGAAAATAATTTTAAATTCAGTCCAAAAATAATAATCTTCGTGTTTTATCTCTTTCAGTTCTTGTTGTACTACTTTTTTTTCCCTCAAAAATGTTTTTGAAAACCTATTTTTTCTAGACATTAATTTTGGTCTTGAGATATTGAAGCTTCTTATAAAAATTAAACATTTGGTTACCTTTTTCAATAGCTGCACTAACCCACCATTATCTAATTAAAGGTAGAAATTGAGGATGTCTCAACCACATTCTTTCAAATTTAAAAGAAGATTTCTGATTCAAAAAAATCTTAACCATAGTATTCTTTATATTTAAACTACCAGGAAGTAATCAGAACCTAAGAATGATAAAATTTGTAACAAAAATTGAAAAAAGGTTAGTTTCCATGCTTGAGCTAATAGGAACCTATCAAGTTTCTCAGCAATTTGTAAAAACCCATCTCTTTTATTATGCCATGAAAAAATACCATTAGAAGATGCCACCTCAAATAGTTCATTCTCACATATAAAATTATCAAACTCTTCAATAAATTTCACAGAAGGAAAGATGCCTCCCTATTTCTCCTTAATATTCTTGATTGCATTAAAATCCCCTCCGATAATATAGATTTGTTCCAAAATAGATCTAATTTTATCAGAAATCACATTCCACAATTTAAGTTTCTCTAGCCCACTAGTTGGACCATAAACATGTATTATAACCTTTGAAATGTCAAAGTATCAAAAATTAAAACATTTCCAACCCAACCCTTAATCCACCAAGCTTCCTGACACTATCCTTAGATTCCACAAATTAATTAATCCTCCTAAGGCCCCAACACTAGGAAAATGGGCAGATTTCCAATTCTTCCATTTTGCTTGATTGAATCTTGATATTTCTCATTTGATAATTTGGTCTCTTGAAGTAAAATAATAACTCCTTTAGAAGCATCTAAAAGCTCTTTAATGCTTCCTCTTTTGTTAGAGGTGTTTGTACCCCTGACATTCCATGTGATAATCTTCATACTTTTGCTAGAGGACACTTAGTCCTTCTAGTTATTCTTTTGCTACTTGAAATTTTTCTTCCAAGGTTGATTGGATACATGCTACAATTTCTTCCTTGGCTTTCATGCTTTTGATATTCCTACCATGAACCTTAGGTGTACAAGGCACTGGAATTTTTTCCCCTGGAGACTACATAATTGAGAAAGTTTCTGAAAAGTTGAATTTTGAATCACACTTAGCTGAACTTTTTTTAGGTTCCTTTTCCAACTGGCCACTACTACCTTGCCAATCCATACCTCATCCCCCTTGGACAAAATAACTTCTTCATATACAAAGTTTGTATCTTGTGTAGTATCTTCTCTCATAATTTCATTTGTGATTATATGAAATTGTTTAGAGACCACAAATTCAGATATCTCATTAACCAAATTTAGAAGTTCATGATCCACATTTTCCCCCAGTCTAACTAATTTCATAGTCTCTTGACATTTTGGAACACAATTTTCCATAGATGATTTATTGAACATGACTTGATACATAATAATTATTTCATTGACCAACTCTCCCCCTTCCATTTTTCTATTTGACAATCCTTAACAACTAGCCCTTTGCTATTTGAATCCTAGTATGAAATGCTATGAAATCTATCAGCATGTGCCATAAGTGTAAAATGATCTTTAAAATTCACTCCTAAGATATAAAATGGAAACAACATAACAAATTGACATTGTTCTAAACCTTTGGTTAAAATTAAATTATGACTATTCTCCACAACATCTATTATCTTTAGATGGTTGTAATGTATCTAATAAATATTATTCATTTCTTTCATTTGATACTCCCTCTGCTTGACTCTAAAGTTTACAACAATAGAAGTAAACATAGATTTATTTGGAGAGATCCCATGCTCTTGATTTGAACTAAGTGCATCCTTATCCTTCCTACTATTATTCAAAGGCCTTTTATAAACTCCCTTAACTTATTCATTAAATCGCTCCATATGTGAAAGGATCCTCTTATTCCCAAGACTATGAATCACCTCCTTCTACCAAGAATTGTCACTCCTAAATCTCCCAAATCTGACCCAAAACCATCCATACTCCCAACCATACAATTGTTTACCTCTTTGAGCACTAAATCATTTGTATTCCTACCCTACCAAAACTTACAATTCTCTACCATAGTTGAGTGATCTTCACACATCACAATCTAGTTTGAGATAGAGCCATGACAAGCCAAATAAAAGTGCCCTAGGGATAATGTGTATTTCTCAATTTTAATTGGCCCTTGAAAGAATTATTTTTTGTTTCTAGGCACCCCATTTTGAATAGTAGACTATGCATTTTGACACTAGCCTCTGATTACTCAATAAGATATAAACCCTAACTAATCAAAAAAATTGTTCAAAAGGGATCAACTCATGTTTGATTAAAATTCCCACCTTGTTTGCTAGCAATTCCACAATCTCTAGGTCTCTATACTCAAGAGGAAAATATGGTATCTCTATCTAGTGCAAAAATAAATTTACATCACCAGGACTCAAAGAAAAAAATGGAGTAAATGTACAAGTCGAGATGCCAAACCCTTTATAGAACCACCCCTTAAATTTGTGAACTGAATCCCTAGACGAAGCTGAATTGACAAAAATTGTAAAAAAATTTATAGCTTTCTCATGAAATATAACCTCTTTCATACCTTTCTAGTTGAGTATAACCCATTCTTGGATATCTTTTCTTTATAGTTGATTGTTCTAAATTTGCACCCTTAGCATTGTGCTTTTTAGAAACTCCACATGCGGTGTTACCAACCTCTGTGGAATAGTGATCTCCAAATCTCCTTGACATCCATCAAAATTTACCTCCAAATTTTTATTCCCCACCTTCTTTTTCCTATAAATTTGCCTAGTCTTAACAATTTTCTATGGACCCTTAATTTTTCCCTTGAAAAGATTTGGTTCAAAGGAAGCTCTATTTGAATCCCCTATTAACTACTTGAATTTATTTCCAATATAAGAACATTCTCCCTCGTCCCAAGCAATAGTTCGCTCTAGCTCTAAACCTCCATATCCAAACTTCACTTGATCTATGGACTTCACAACCTTCCCACCATTGAAAGGTGTATCTCTTACATAAATTACAAACAAAAATTGTTGCTTCACCTTTCCTTGGCACTTAAATTGAAATCTTGGGTTAATAAAGAATGGTTTAGCTGGTTGCACCACAAATTTTTGAAAAAAAAATCATCCCAAGTTTTCTCGTGCCCTCTTATAGAACTCTATTTCCACCCAAATCTACCATGACCTGAACTACCTCTATGCTTCTCTACAAATTTGATTAATTGCAATTTCTTTCCCACTCCTCTCATCTAGTTTTCCATCATCCTCAATATATTGTGAGAATCAATTTCAATATAAATAGTATTTGAATTCAATTGTATATATATTTTTATCATCAACATTTGAAATCACATTCCAATCACTAGAATGAAAGAACCAAAGATATGAAGAAAAAAGAGAAACCATCTCAATCATTCAAAACTAAATAGAAATTCCATATAACAAACAACTATTTTATATTATATCAATACATTAGAAATTTTATGAATTCTATCTTTCAACAAAAAAACATTATTAGAAATATATTATAGGTTAGCTTAGTTAAATTGTTTATTTATAAATAACATAATGCTATTTATAAACTTGTCACAACTTTGAGTTCATAAAAATTCTCTAAATTTCTCTATAACCCATTACTGCTCATATTTGAGTTTTGAATTTGTTCATGGCAGGCCCTAGGCCTTTGGATCCTCCACCCTACCTAGATATTTAGATGGTGCTAGCTTTGCACAAGAATTTTGAGGACATGACAGAGGGTGATGGGTCCTTGGGTGACATTGTGAAGTCTTTCTCCGATGCTGTGGTTTTGAGTAGTGGGGGACCTACTGGTTGTCCACTGAATGGAGGTTAGAAGTTGACAGATGAGACATTGAGAAGTTGGAAGAATACACTTGTGGGATCTTCAGTGGCTAATGTTTCAATAAAGGATCCCAAGATTACTCATGGCATAGATGGGCCAGTGATCTCCCTCCACGATACCTTGGTGGAAAATGTCACCTCTAGTCTTAAACTTTGTATTGTGGAAAGATCATAGCCTTTAGACCTACAATAAATATGGTTCATAAATGGGTGAGTCAAAAATGGAAAATTAGGGGCAGTGTGGGTGTTTTAGCAATGCCAAGTGGTCTCTTCTATTTTAAATATATGTCGGAGGAAGATATTAACCTCATACTCTTGAGAACTTGGTACTATGGGAAGCGTTGTCTTGCATTGACAAGGTGGCACCCATGATTTGATGCTAGTGCTGAGCTAAATAAGCTAGCTCCAGTCTGGGTAAGGTAACCAAGACTATCCCTTGAATTTTGGGATGAGAAGATCCTAAGGTGGGTGGGGAATTCTTTTTGGCATTTTGTTACTATGGACAAAGTAACTATGAAAAAATCATGACTGGTATATGCTAGATTCTATGTGAATGTGGCTTTGAATCAAGCCCTCCCGACTATGGTCATGCTCAAAACCAAATGGGGAGAGAAAGTTGAACCCATTGAATATGAGAATGTGGGCCTGTCCTGTTAGAAATGTGGTCAATTTGGACAACTTATAGTGGACTATAAGGCTCATGTGTAGAAGGATAAACAAAAGGAAGGCTCCTCGAGAATTGTTATTGAAGAGGTGGGGGAACCCTCAGATATCCCAAGCTTGGTGGAGGAGATTGCTAATGTTCAAAAAATGGAGGATAGCCTGGTGCAGACTTTCCCAGGCATAGGACCAAGAGGGGATATTGTTCTAGGGGAAGGGGAAGCTTTAGTAGATAATAAGAAAATGGGTGAACATTCCTTTAGATGTTAGCTAGAGGAACTAGTGAGTTCACCAATGGGACTACTTAAGGAAGTAGAAATGATGGAGGAAGGCAAAATAGTGGTTAACCACCCTCTTCCTTGCTCTCCATTAAAATAGGATAGAGAGGGACTCCAAGAACCAATGATCATAGAAGGTGCTACCCAAGAATGCGTATGTAACCCAATAAGGATGCTAAAAGCCTTTCCAATAGAGATTGTTGCTAAAGTGATGGAAATAATTGAGAATTTTGGAAAAGAACTAATCCCCACTTCATCATAGGAGGGGGGTAATGAAGAATGGGAGGTTTAGAAGAGGAAGAGAAGCGGGTGGGGGGGGGCGAACTAGATGTAGGGGCATGTGGGATAGCTAGAAGACTAACTAGCAAAGCAACTAGGACCAAACAAGTAGCAAGGGACATGGCCAATGGTAAGAAACTTACACTGGAGACTATAACTAGAGGTAAGAAATGAAATTCCTCTCTTGGAATCTAAGGGGATTAAATAATCCCAAGAAGCAGTATGCTCTAAAATAGTGCATATTTCAGGAAAAGGTAGATTGTGTGTTAATACAAGACACTAAAATGTCTAATGCTAATTTTGATAGAATTGCTAATCATGCTTGGTCAGGTGCTACTTATATGCATATGGATTCTAAAGGAGCCTCGAGGGGCATTGCTACTATGTGGAACCCATGCTCTATGACGAGGTTGAAGTTTGGAAGGATATTACTAAATTCCAAACTAGTATTCAACATTGGGGGCTTATAAATATATATGCTTCTAATAGTAAGGTAGGGAGAAAGGAAACATATGAAAAGATGGTAAGGATCCTAGAAAATATGAAAGATAAAAAATTAATGTGTATGGGAGATTTTAATACCCCCCTTTATCATTCAAAGAAACTAGGGGGAAACAGGGACTGCGCTAAAAGTTTGCAAGACCTTAATGACTTTATGAGCAGAATGGATTTTATTGATGTGGATTTGAGAGGGAACACTTGGACCACTACTAGAAAAGGGAATGATCTTATCCAGGTGAGATTGGATAGGTTGATGGTGATAGATAACTGTAATAGTTTGAGAAATTCCCTACTGGAGAACCTTACTAGAACTGCTTCAGATCATTCCCCTTTAATCTTTCAGTGCGAGGATGTTTTAAAAGGTGGACCAAAACCTTTTAAGTATGAAATAATGTGGCAATCTCACCCAGAATTTAAAGATAGAATTCAAGAATGGTGGAATATAAGGATAGATGGCACTACTATGTATAGATTGACTCAAAAGATTGATAATATAAGGAGAAATGTCAAGGGTTGGGCTAAGAGTTCCTTTGGAGAATTGTTCAAAATCAAAGGAGAAGTAGAGGAAAAATTGAAAAAGCTCCAAGGGGAAATTGCTGAAGGAAATAACCTTGAAAGTGCAACTAAGGAAGAAGAGGAATATAGGAAAAAATGGAAGGATATTATGTTGAGGGAGGAAATTTTTTGGAAACAAAAATCAAGAGTCCAATGGTTAACTGAGGAGGAAAAAAACACTACTTTCTTTCATAGGCCAACTTCCAATCATAAAAGAAGAAACACAAGCAGAAGATTGGAAGGGGAAGGAGGTAGGGTACATAAGGACTAGGAGGAGATGGGAAGACATGCGGTGGAATATTTTAGCAAGGCTTACATCAAGGATAATAATGTGGGAAATCAAGTTATCAAAAGAAGTTTGATTAATACGATCCCACAGGTGTTGGGCATAGTGGAAAAAAATCACATTTTGGGAAACATCACAGAGGAGGAAGTGAAATGTGTTGTGTTTTCTATGAAAGCTTATAAGGCCTCAGGTCTGGACGGTTTCCCTCCAGCTTTCTTCTAGCACTTCTGAGAGATTGTTAAAAATGAATTGGTCTGGGCTACTAGAGATTTCATTAAAACTAGGAAGATGCTAAAAAGGATTAATAAGACTTTTATTGCTTTAGTCCCCAAAACTCTGACACCCATAAGCCTAATGGATTTTAGGCCAATAAGTCTATGCAATATAGTATATAAGATCTTTGCCAAAGTTCTAGTCAACAGGATAAAAGTTCTAGTCAACAGGATAAAACCATTTTAGAAAAATTTATTGGTACTCCATAAAAGGGATTTTTTTTGGGAAGACAAATCCTAGATGCAGTGATAAACACACATGAGATCATTCATTCTATGGAAAAAAATAAAAGACTTGGAATGGACTTCAAGTTAGATATATCCAAGGCCTATGATAAGGTGAAGTGGGACTTCCTTTGTGATGTGCTTGATAGAGTGGGGTTCAATGACAAACTAATTAATATAATGGCGGGATCGGTTCAATTTTTTGTTCTTTTAAATGGCTCCCCCTAGGGCAATTTTGGAGTAGAGAAAGGACTAAGACAAGGTGACCCACTATCGCCCTACCTTTTTATTATGGTTGTTGAGGTATTGGGGAGGTCTTTCACCAAATTGGTTAATACAAGATGTGTTAAAGGGATTAAGCCTGCTACTATAGCTGATATTGAAGCATTGAAGCAAATTGTTGGTGATACTTTCCTTTTTGGAGAATCTTCCGTTATGGAAGCTAAAATCTGGAAGACTATCCTTCATAATTATGAAGAAAGTTTAGGCCAGCAAGTTAATTACTATAAAAATAAGATCTATTTTTTTAATACTGATGCCTCATTACAAAGGAAGATAAGGAACATTTTAGGTTGTTACTCTGCCAACCTCCTAGAAAAGAAGCTAGTAGGATGGAAAGGGAAATTTTTAAGCAATGTTGGTAAATTGCAATTGCTCTCGATGGCTCTATAGGGCATTCCAATTTACTTCCTATCCCTTTTTAAAATTAACCAAAATGTGGTTGACAGAATTGAGAGAATACAGAGGAATCTCCTCTAGTCAGGGATGAAGGAGAAGAACAAATTGAGTCTGGTTAACTAGGATGAGGTTTGTAAGACAAAGGAGAAAGGGGAGTTGGGAGTTAGAAGACTCTAGGATCTGAATAAAGCACTCCTTATGAAGATAGGCTAGAGATCGGGAGAAGACAATATGGACTGGGGTAATATAATGAAAGCTAAATATTTGTCAAATTCTCCTTTTACTTGGAATCTCTTCAATAATGATCTTCCTAGAGGCTCCAAAATCTAGATGAATATTTTTAGGAGTAGAAGCTTACTAAGGGAAGGGACAAGGTGGATTGTGGGGAATGGGCATAGTATCAGATTCTGGGAGAATAATTGGATGGGGGGAAACCATTGGTTTACAAAAAATTTAAAAGAGTAATGGAGTTATTAAAAGAAAACATGGGAAGGAAATTGGAGGACTATATGGAGCAAGGAATGAAGTGGAAGAAACTATGTAAAGACACTTACACTCAAGAGGATATTCAGCTTATTAAGGAATTGGAAATGATATTAGGAGCACAAAGACCCCCAATTATGATTCAGGAGGATACTAAAGTTTGGGACTTAACTTCTAGTGGTCAATTTATAGTCAAATTGGCTTACAAACATCTCTTTAGTAAGGACTTCTTCCCACCATTATGGGGTAAATTTTGGATTGGTAATCTTCTCCCTAAAATTAATTTTTTTTGGTGGACTGTTCAGCATGGTAAAATTTTAACTCTTGACAATCTGAAAAGAAGGGGGTTTTCTATCACAAACTGATGCTATCTTTGTAAAGAAAATGAGGAGAGTATTTTTCACTTGTTCCTTGAATTTTAGTATGCCATGAAGATTTGGGCTATGGTATTGTCAAAATTTGGTCTGAATTGGGTTATGAAGGACAACCTCTATCAATTTTTGGAGAATTGGAGCTATCCCTCCTACCACCCAAAGTTGGTTTTTCTGTGGAAAATTGTTCCAGCATATATTTTCTTGCATATATGAAAAGAGAGAAACAATAGGATATTTAGGGAGGTGGAAAAACATGGGGAGGTGGTCATGGGAATCATGGAGAAATTTCTGAAAGAAAATTTAAGTTTAGCCAAATGTAAGTCACTGAAGGAAGAACCAGGTAGGCTAGAAGGTTAGATTGTTGAAAAATGGGGTGTTCAAGAGGACTTTTATCTTTTTGATAACTCAAAAGTGTTAAAGAGACAACAAATGAGATGGAAACAACCAACTCTAACTCAATTCAAACTAAATTTTGATGGGGCTACTAAAGGGTGTATAGGAGCGATGGGTGGAGTGCTGAGAAATGGGAATGGTGATGCACTGTTAATCTACTCTGGGAAGGTGGGGGTGGAAGTAATAATTTAGCTAAAGCTATGGCTCTACTTTGGGGTCTTTAGTTGATTAGTGTAATGCAAGTTAAGGAAATAACTATAGAAGGGGATTCCAAATTAATTATTGATTTGGCTAATGGAGTGTCCCAACTAGGATGGAATATTTGAACTCTCATCATGGACATTAGGAACATTTTGGAAGGGATGGAAAAAGTCCACCTAAAACACATCTATAGAGAAGGAAATAAGGTGGTAGATGTGGCAATGGCAATGGGTTTTGAATTAACGATAGTCACATGTTGAAGAAATATGGAAAATCTAAATGGAGACATTATGTCCTTGATTTGCAAGGAAAGAGGAGGGAGTATTAATTAATTATGACTAAAAAATTTAAGGCCGAGGCCAAATTTGGCAATTTATTAGAAAGTTGAAATTTGCTAAATTTAATAAATGTTTTAGGGAAATGAGGAGAAGATGTGGCCATACAAACAGTAAAATGAATGGATGCGAATTAAGGAGAGCGTGATTTCACCATTACGGTAACTTACTGTAGAATTCAAATTACTTCCTCTTTGAAAGTACAATAATATCATTATGCAAAATGTTAGAGATTTTAGGGGTGGAAAAATTATGATGTTAAACATGCACAATTCTCATAATGAATTTGCATGGGATTTTGAAGTGTCTCACAAATGGGCTTGTATAACCATTTCGCTCTTAGAAGAGAGGTACAAAGCTAAAAATATTAGCAGTGATATCAGAGAAAGGAGGTTCAGATGCACATCACTGAGGTGGGGGAATTAGAGCCTACAAAAATTTAGAATTTCAAAGACAGGATGGCGATCTGGTTCCTATTAAAGGAAGGGGGATTTTTGCCTTACATGCAAGCGATGGTGAGGTATGATGAGAATTGTGCCCTCCAATCTATCAATGGGTGGATCGACTACAAGATAACCATAAATGGCATTACTTTCCAAGTAAATGAGGAAGTAATTGCCATGGCCACTAGGTTGTCTATGAAAGGAAGAAAATGGAGAAAGATCACTAAAACAACAGATGAGGCCAGTATGAATAGTTTTTTCATGGAGGGTGAAGAGCCAGTGTGCTATAAAGGAGGATTTAAGAGGGATAGGCTACTAGCTTCATGGGACAATGTCTGCCAGTGCTCATGAAATACATCACATTGGAGAGTAGGTTTGGTGTTTACTATGATTACCACTTTCCCATCTTGAATCATTTTAGAAATAGGGATTTTATTTCCATCCTATTTTTTCTACTACATTCTTTGGAGGATATGGTTAGTGATGTTAGGGAGAAGAGGAATAAGGTGCATAATTTTACCATTATTCACCAAGGCCTAATTTTTCACCTCTACCAATTCCATCTTTCCCTTTGACCCCCTAGGGTGGTAGTGGTTGACAACCAGTGCCACCACCAGAGTTCCCCCCCGAGTACCAACACTGGTACAAGAATTCATACCTCACGACCTTCCCATAGCCATGAAAATAAGAAAAAGAAGAAAGCTAAAGTGGTTGTAGAACATAAGGTTAGTAAAAAGATTAAAGTTGAAAAATGGTGGAGGTGGAAGAGGAGAGCTCAGAGGAGGAGGGATGCGGAAAGGGTAGGAGAAGGTTTGGTAGACTTGCCAAATCCTAGGCAAGGCATAAGTAAAAGTCTAATAGATTCAGGGTTGAAGAGGTGGAGGAGGAGAGCTTTGAGAACAATGAAAGGGAGAGGGAGGAGGAGAATAACTCTGACTCCAAGAGAGAAAAAGTGAAAGAGGAGGTAGAAAAGAGTGAGAATTTTGTCAACAATTCTATTGATAATGCCTAGATGTCTGTAGGGAACACTCAGGTGTTGGCTAGAAATGCCATCACTATGAAGACTACCCATTTTTTGCTAGCTTCACCCTTCAACCCATTACCTTCTGTAAAGATAGTAACAAAATTGATACCTCCCCCATTACCATTTCCTCCCCGTTCAAGGAAAAAGGCAAGGTTTATACTAACCCAAAGGTCTTGTAGGATGATAACCAAGTGGAAAAAGCTAAAGAGAAAACTAAAAAGGTGGGAACTGAAAACAAAGAGAAGGTCAAGAAGCAAATGGAGGTGATTGCCCAGCTGAATCAAAGGGTTAATTTTTTAGAGGAAGGATTCTCTACCTTATCTAAATTCACCCTAAAGGTCACTCATGCTACTACCACCACCCTCCAATTGCTGACATAGGAGAAAGAAGATAGAGGGATGGACATGGAGGATCATAAGCTTGTCTTTAAGTTTCTTGCTAATGATTGGGCCCAGGTTCTTTTGGAAGGGAAGGGAAAGGAAAAAATTGAGAAATAAGTCTATAGTTTTAAAGGATCATTGGATCTTAGTCATTTTATGCTATTATGTTGTTACTCAATTTGCTGGTATCCAGCTATTACTCAGACTTGGATTGGCCTGACTGTGCCAATAGTTTTTTTGTGAACTTTAGTAGTATAGTTAACTCTATGGACTTCTACTATAGTTTAGTTATTTTTTTTCATAGTAGTATGCTAGTTAGAAGTTTGGGTAGAAATATTGTGGTTAAATTACTTCTTAGTTTGCTTTTGTTTTAGTAATGTTCTCTGTTGGTTCCCGCTGGTGATGTGTTGGTTACTGACATTTTGGTTGTAAGGGCTGACCCCCTTGTTTTTAGTCGCTTTTAATTTCAAAAACATAATGCTATTTTAGCTATTTAATATCTTCAATACTTAAAAATTGATCATTATTTTAAAAAAAATTTCTATTCTTTAACTTTTTTTAATCCTAAAATTTGATTTAATATTAATAGTCTTTTTAAAAGTAAACAACATTTTTATCTTTTATTTACACATAAAAAGTATTAATTTACTTTTTAATTTATCAAATAAAACCATCTAATAAATTCCACACGTCCTTAATGACATTTTAGCTTACATTTGTCCTTAATAACATTTTAGCTTACATTTGACCACAAGAACCTTATAATTACCTTAGCTATCAAATTCTAATCTCAATTTTATACAATCGTTAAAAAATACATATTTTACAAAGTGAAGTCAAAAGTTAAGTGGTTGCAACCATGGATAAAAAAACAAATGAGTAGATATTGTATGTGGGTGTAAAGTGCAAGCTTTCAACATCATTTCACGTAAAAAATGTGTGAACTTTAGCTAAAAGTAGATGATTCCTTTCATTTTGAATGTTGTTTTTATTTAAAATAAATATATAGTTTTAATGAATTCATACAATTTTTTAAAGATGTATTAATTTTTATTTATATATAACTAATATATATTTTATAACTTACTCTTATAATTATTCTATATTTTGTTATTTTGTTTCACTTTTAGAATAATATTATACTTGATAATAATGAGAAATTAAGACAATGAAAATAAGAAATGCCACTTCCCATTAATAAAATAAGATAAAATTATATAATAAGAATAAGTTCTAGAGTACATATTAATTGTCTATAAAAATATAAAATGCTAATAATTTATAAATAAAATGTATTTATAAAATTAAGATACTAGACAAGTTTTTATTATTATAGAAATTTTAAATCAAAGAAATTTCATTTATATACATAAAAATACTACATAAATAAACCCCAAACAATAAAACAAACAGAAGTCTTCAATAAAATAAAAGTAAATAAAATACAACTACAATCCAATTGTAAATGCTTAAAATTATTTAGTTTAACAATTAAACCAAAAAAAACATAAATAAAGATGGTATTCTTTATTATTTTTAAATTTAAAACATACCTATAGTGATTCTTTAAAGATGCATAAATTTTATTTATATAAAACTAATATATATTTTATAACTTACTCTTATAATTATTCTAAATTTTGTCATTTTGTTTCATTTTTAGAGTAATATTATACTTGTTAATAATGAGAAATTGAGACACTGGAAGTAAGAAATGCCACTTTCACTTGAATACAATAAAATAAAATAATAATATAGAGATAATTCTACAATACATATTAATTACCTATAAAAATATAAAATGCTAGAAGCTATAATTTACAAATAAGATATTATATTTTTAAAATTAAAATACTAGACAAATTTTTAATATTATATAAATTTTAAATCAAAGAAATTTCATTTATATACATAAAGATACTAAACAAATAAATCCAACTCAATAAAACAAACCGAAGTCTCCAAAAAAATAAAAATAAAAAAATAAGTAAAACCAATTTGAAATACTTCAATTTATTTATTTTAATATTTAAAAAAAAAAAACATAAACAAAGATGATATTCTTTATCATATTTAAATTTAAAGCACACTTATAGTGACGTAAGTTACAAGAAAAGAATATTAAGACCCTTTTGCAACATTAAAAAATAAATTTAAAATTTTTTTAAAATAATTTAAAAAAAAAAACAAACTATAGGAAAAGCTGAGTTATATTTAGAAGAGTTATGACATAAATGGTTCACGTGGAAGCTCTTCCTTCACGTAGCAGTCCTTTCAAAACGACAATGGAGTGGCCTCTTTAATACGACTTTGTAAGTAAATAATTGAGTTGGCAGCAAGCTATTGTCTCTTCCATGCTTTTGTCTTCCTTATGCAGATGTACTTCAATATAAAAATGAATTCAAGAAGTCCATCATTTAATTAGTATTTAATCTATATTAGGTGAGATAAGGAATTAGGTACTATACTAAATTATTTATAATATATCATAAATAATAATATAAATATAAATATACATTATACAATATTATATTTTGTTATTATAGAATTTTTAGTCAAAATTAGGGAGGCAACTTTTCTATAAGAAGGATTCTCATGGTTTCTTGATAATGATTTTAAGGTTTGGTAGTAAGTAATAGAATGGAATGAATAAGAAAGATAAAAGTACTATTCATCTATATCATTCATTTTTTATACTTTTGATAAATAAGTAGTAAAAACAATGGGCTGATCTAAGAACAAAATAGAATCTACAGTTGAGACTACAAACCAACATCAACAACAAATTAACAATAGAGAAACAATTGCAAACCTACAGGCTAGAACAAATCATATAGATCAATCAAACCTCACTGCTTATCCAAAATATTAGTTGTTAGGATTAACAAGACAAAAAAAAACAATTACATGCATATATAACCAATATCAAAAAATAAGAAATCGCAGAGAAGAGAACACAAGACACAAAGGTTTAATGTGGTCCACCCAATTCCTCAACTACATCCACCAAACAACAAGTCTAATATTCTTATTATCTAGTAATTATAATCTTTAATCCTTTACAGCTTAATACCACCACAAGAAGCTACAATCTCATCATACATCATGAAATCACTAACCCTAAGTCATATAATACAAGCTTTTTTCCACTTACCAAAATTAGGGCTAGAATAAGTCGTCTAGTAGAAAAATAGTATTCAACACCTTTTACAATAATAAAGTTGATTGAGCTTTCAGGTGAATCCTCTGAAAACCCTTGCGAGGGCATTGCCTGCCGACCCCAAATCATACTATGACAAGGAACACACCTGGAGCTCTTCTCTAAGACACTGCAAGGGGCATTTCCCCTTGACCCCATCTTGGGGGGACTTAACACAGGGAGTTGTGAGTAACTAAGGCCAATTGGCACGCTCAACTATCCAAACCACCATGCAAGAGTTAGCACAAAAGAGAACAACACCATAGAGAGAGTGAACAATATTCTTTATTGATTCATGGAAATATCATCATACATGCCCAGCTATAAGACCTTCTAGGTTATGGCCAGATACAAAATACATTCAAATCCAAGATCTAGGTTCAAGTTTGTATTTATAGACACATTTGCTTTCAATTTCCTTTCCTCTTTTTATCATCTATATTCCTTCAAGATGGATCAATAATAATCATTAAAGACTTCACCACAACCCCTACTTATACCAATCTAAGCCATAAGTAGGCCCAAAATGCTAAGAACTAAATAAACCTAACATTAAATACTTGAAGAGCCACAAGTTAGCCTCCAAAAAATATAAATGTCCAAAAATTGATACCCAAGAAAAATTACGATATCTCCTAGCCTCGATTGAATTAAAAGTTGTGCTTTGAACTAAAGTCATGCACATAAACCCACTATGAAAATTGCTAGAAATTGACACTCTAGGAGAATTTCCATATCTCCCAACTCATAATGAATTAGGACTTACACCTTTGTCAAAAGAGATTATGCTAGGTCCTCTTCAATACCTGAAATTTTCAGCCTTTTAACTCATTGCACAAAATTAGTTACATAGCCCACAACAGACACCTAGAAACCAGAAAAATATAGCTCCAACAACAAGGTAAAAATGACTCAAACTTTACCATGATAACTCCAATCTCTTTGCGCAGATAGGACAAGGTTCCCCAATGTGTCTCCAATGCTCAACAACTACTAAAAGCTCGACAATGCAAGAAATTACAACTTGAAAAAACTAGGGAAAATTAAAAACATGGAGGATAACAGTGCAACCCAGGATGCTTCTGCATCAGACAACCAAGGTTGGAAGAAATGATTCTCTTGAATCATTGAAATACCACAACCTAAGCTAAATCAAACTCAGATTGAGAAATCCATGAAGCATCTTCCATAGATCTGTTCTTCCACTTCACCAGATATTCATAATAATATTTTACCCTTCTACTCTCACCAACTCTCTGATCTAATATCAGTTCAACTTCTTCAATCTGCTTCTTAGGATAATCCTTTGATACAATAACTTCATCATCTGACTCATGATACTTGTATAAATCAACAAAATTGAATATAGGGGATATATTCATGTCATCAGGTAACTCAATTTTATAAGTGTTTCCACTATCAAACTTTTTCAAGATCTTACAAGGTCCAAACTTCTTCATCTTGAGCTTACTGTATGTTCCAATAGGAAATATTCCTTTTTTCAAATGAACCATTACCTCATCACCAGCTTGAAAATCATGATGTCTCCTAGACTGATCAACGTTCTCCTTATACTTCTAATTACTTTGTTCTATCCTCAACTTTACTTCCTTATGTAAAGATTCCATAAAATCATCAAATTCTTCTCTTGCAACACTTCTCTTTTTCTTCACCACCAATATCTCTCAAGTTTGATATACCTCTATGTTGCATTCTAGTAACAATCTCAAAAGGTGTCTTCCCTATACTCCTATTCACAAAATTATTATATGCAAATTCAGGTTGTACCAATACCATCTCACAATTACTTGGCTTATTCCCAACTAAACATCCTAGCAAATTACCCAAGCTTCTATTCACAACCTCTATCTATTCATCTATCTGTGGATGAAATGTAGAACTAAACTTCAATTCAGTACCCATCTTCTTCCACAAAGTCTTTCAAAAATAACCAACAAACTTACTATCTTTGTTAGAAATAATACCTCTTGGTAGTCCATGCAATCTCACAATCTCTTTAAAGAAAAGTTTAGCAACATGCTCATCATTTGATGTCTTCTTACATGGTATGAAATGATCCATCTTAGAATATCTATCCACTACAACAAATCTAGAATCATACCCCTTCACTGTCTTGAGTAATCCAAGAACAAAATCCATACTAATGTCACTCCAAGGTTTATCAAGAACAATAATAGGTGTATACAAACGATTATTTTGACTTACTCCTTTTCAAACTTGACAAACTCCACAACTCTTTACAAATTTTTGAATATCCTTATACATTTGTGGCCAATAATACTTATCCTTCAACAAACTTAGTGTCTTATCAATTCCAAAATGTGTAGCCAATCCACCAATATGCTTTTTCTTGATCAAGTTCAACCTCATGAAGATACTAGGTGCATTAGCCAAACCAAAAGGCATAACCAACCATTCATACAAACCATCTTTTGTCTTGAAAGTAGTCTTCCATTCATCACCTTCTCTGATTCTGACTTGATGATAGCCACTCTTTAAATCAATCTTGCTAAAATACTTTGCTCCACTCAAACAATCCATAATGTCATCCATCCTCAGCATAAGAAACCTATATTTCACTACAATCTTATTAATTTCCCTGGAATCACTACACATTCTCTATTCTCCATTCTTTTTAGGTGCTAATAAAGTAGGTACAAAAAATGGACTCAAAATTTCTCTAATCAAACCTTTCTACAACAACTCATGCACTTGTCTGTTAAGTTCCTCATTCTCTATAGGTGTCAATCTATATGGTGCTTTGTTTGGCAAACTAGCTCTAGGAATTAGATCCATATAATGAATTATACTTCTCATTGGATGTAAATCATTAGGTATATCCTCTGCAAAAATTGCTTTATACTTATTCAATGATTCTATAATTTCTTTTGGTACTTGGCTACCACTATTTGTTGTCACTTGATCATTACAACCTTCTGCTGCCCAGCCATTACTACCAACACTTAGACCTTTAGGAACTATAGCAAAACAAACTTGATTCTTCTTTACTTCCTTTTCAAAATTTTTTCCATTAACCATGCAAAATTTTATTGTAGTACAATTAACCTCATCTAGACTTTTAATCAAAAGCAACAATATTTGCTTCTTCCCATTTACCCAAAGAGTATATTGATTCAATCTTCCATGTACAATGTAACTATCATATTGCCAAGGTCTACCCAACAAAATATGACAACAATCCATAGGCACAATATCACACAACACTTCATCAAAGTAATGTCCAATCTTGAAATTCACAATACATCCCTCACTTACCAATATCTTATGCTCATTTTTGATCCATGAAATGTTGAGACAATGGGTGTTGTACCCATTGCATAATATTGTTATATTTTATTTTATTTTATTTTATTATGTAATATTGTACCTAGATGGACGTGCAACATGTAAAAATTCTCATAGAATATTCTTGATGAGTTGTATTGTAACATTGTGATAATATTTCATGTAATTATATTGGAGAAAAGAATTAAATTCCCAATATTAAATGTGGGGTCAATGGGTTAGGTAGCACATGATTTTAGCACATGGTTTATGTAATACCACTTAGTTGTTTTGTGGGACTTGCTACTATATAAGTAGCCACAAGGGTAGTTGTTGGGTGTGAGTGAAAAAGGCAAGAGTCAAGTGGGACAAGGCTTGACAGGTTAGCCAAGGGAGCATTTGTGAAGGTTGGAAGCATGGCATGGGATGTGTGGATTCATGCTTGTTCACATAGTTTGCTCTGTTGTGGCTATGGCCATGAAGGATTCCATGGTTGTATGGCAATGGTATTTTTGCTGAATAATACATGGTGATGGATGCTTTTGGAGGCTGGGTTTTTCCCTCAATGAGGGTTTCCCAGGGTATATCTTGTGTCAAAATTTTGTGGGTATGTTGTCTATTCTCTTGCATGTGGATTTTAATTATGTGTTCATTTCAAATCTATTATGGGTTATGTGGAAATGGTTATATTCTATATTACCAAGTTTCCTTACATGAAACATGATAAGGTTTGGGATGTTACAATCTCTATACTGCAACTTTTTAAACAACTCTTCTGATGCCAAATTCATTGAACTTTCACTATCAATGATCACTTTGTAGCATTTTCTAGCCATCTTACATCTAGTCTTGAAAAGAATTCTTCTCAAAATAGGTTCCTCATCACTTCCCTTATTAGATAAGGTTCTTCTCACCATTATATTTTCTCCAGCCTCAGGTCCACTTGGTGAATTCTCAATGTCTCCTTGAATCACAAAATTACTATTATTCTACCCACTTTCAAAAGATCTACATTCAAAAGATCTATGCCCTTCTTTACCACATTCTAAACAATTACCACAAAAACTACCTCTAGAATATGAATTACCTTTTCCTTGGTAAGAACCTATTCTTCCTTGGTAAGAACTACCACCTTTTCATTTGGTCTTGTCTTTTCCATCATTCTTCCATTCAAATTTTCTGCTATCATGCACAGAATTGTCAGATCTGCCACCTTTACTATAAGATCTTGCTTTGCCTTTCTGGATTCTACCACCTCTACCTCTTTGTCTTTGTTCATGCTTATTTGTCAAGATCTCCTTAGCTTTCAAAGAATATTAATATGATTCTTCCACACTTTCCAACTTCACAAAACTTATTTCATCTTGAATTCAATATCACAATCCATTTATGTACCTTGCAATTTTCTCAACATCATCATCCAGATGTCCATATCTAATGTCCAATCTATAAAATTCCTCAGTATACTCTTTCACAGTCATGTCCTTTTATCTCAAATTTTGCATCTTTATCAACAAGCTAACTTGGTAATCAGCAGGAAGAAATTTTTTCTTTACTTTGTTCACCATCATTAGCCAAGTTTCGATCTTCTCCTTCCCTCTCCTTTGTCTATCAGTTTGCAAATTCTCCCACCACAATGAAGTGTGATCTTTCAATCTAGTAATTGCAATCTTCACCTTCTTATTATTAAGAGTGCTTTCATACTCAAATAACTTCTCCATATCAAAGATCCAATCTAACACAACACTAGTATCCAATTTTCCATCATGAGAAACTACTTCTACAACAAGCTTTGAATTTTCCCTTGATAACACTCTCAACAAATTTTCTTTATCTTGATCTTCTTGAGTTCCAAATTAAGGTTAGGCATTATTGCTTCATCATCACTTACATTATCAATATGTGTTCCTCTTCTCTAGACTATCTCCATAGCATTTAATCTAGCTGAAATTTGTCTCAATGTATATAATATTGCATTATCAACATTTTATCTACCATGAACCATCTTTACAAATCAGGTTCTTACAATATTGTAACCCTTTGCAAGTTATAGGTCAAATCCACAGATCTACAACCCTTCAACCCAATCCAAATTAGGGTTCTACATGATCCAAAGTCTTGGTACAAACTACCTCAAACTTTGATGATCTTCTTGCATACTTAGGAATAACTAGGCTCTGCTACCACCTAACATAGGGAATTGCAAGTAACTAAGGCCAACTGGCACACTCAACTACTTAAACCACCATGCAAGAGTCAACAAAATGGAAGCAAACACAAAAGAGAACTTCACCATAGAGAGAGAGAGAGAGAGAGAGAGAGAGAGAGAGAGAGAAATAATCTTTAATGATTTATGAAAATATCATGATACATGCCCATCTATAAGGCCTTTTGGGTTATAGCCAGATACAAAATACATTCAAATCCAAGATCTAGCTTCAAGTTCAAATTTCCACACACATATGCAGCTTTCAATTTCCTTTCCTCTTTTTATCATCTATATTCCTTCAAGATTGATCAATAATAATCACTAAAGACTTCATTAGAACCCCTAATTATACCAATCTAAGCCACACGTCATCCCAAAATGTTAAGAAATAAATCAACCTAACATTTGATACTTGAAGAGCCACAAGTCAGCCTCCAATAAAAATTAAATGTCCAAAAATTGAAACCTGAGAAAAATTGCGATATCACCTAGCCCCAATTGAATTGGAACTTTTAATTTTAACTAAAGGTAGTAATTTAGGTCCTCTACAATCCCTTAAAGGTGAAAAAGCTAATTCATTAAGGATATCTTCACATCCATCCCAAAACTCATGCACAAAAATGTGTCGCGCAAACTACCATAAATTAATACTCTAGGAGAAATGCCGTATCTCCCAAATTATAATGAATAGGGACTTGTGCCTTTGAAAAAATGGGTTATGATAGGTCCTCTTTAATAACTGAAATTTTTAGCCTCTAACTTATTGCATATAATTAGTTACACAACTCGTAACAAGCACCTAGAAATCAGAAAAACACAGCTCCAACAATAAGGTAAAAATGACTCAAACCTTAACATGATAACTCCAATATCTTTGCACACATATGAAATGGTTCCCCAATGTGTCTCCAACACTCAAAAAATACTAAAATCTCAACAATGAAAGACATTGTAACTCAAAAAATTAGGAAAAACTAAAAACATGCAAGATAGAAATGCAACTCGGGATGTTTCTGCATCAGCGTTGGACCCTAACCCCCCTATAAATAATCTGGGTGGAACTATGCCAAATAAAGTGGGAAAAATTAACCTTCAAGTCTTATTAGGATCCACATCATAAAAATCTCCCACTTGGAGACTGGTCATAGCACCACTAAACCTATAGCTCCAACTAGAATATAAAACCACCCCAGACTCTGTTATTCTTTTATTCTGTTTAGTCTAGAAGACCAACTTGACCCACCTCACAATAGTTATATAATAATCATGCTCTAGGCCATGCTTAGGAATAATGTATTCAATCTAAGAATGATTTTTCCCACTATGAGGTGCATTTAATCTTGTCAACCAAGGGATGTATACTTGAAATGGTTGGCACAGTATGTGCACTAGGTCTCTTAAGGAGTCACTATGATTATGCTATGGGAAAGTAAAATTCAAGGAAAATAACTTACACTATTGCTATAGGAAACTAACACAATTTATGAATACTAGAAATACTATGGAAGACTAACTAATATTCCAACTCAGTTCATCTACTATAATTGTTCTCACAGATGCTATAGGAACATTCACGTAGTATGATGCTACAAGAAGGAACTTACAACTTCTACTTACAATACGAAAAATTCTTGTAAAAAAATCTATACTATCCTAATCTAATCCACCTCCCAAGTGGACCCCCTTGGTTGGCTTCTTCTAATCTACTAACATAGAATAGAAGCCAAAAACTATTTCATTACATTTCAAAAATTCATTACATGGAAACAACACATAGAATTATAAAAATAACTCATTGCAAAAGTTAATAGTCTATTCTCATAAAAATTCTTCTTCTAACTAACTAACTAAACTAACACACTTGGTCCAATCCCTATATATAGGAGACCGATGCTTATTCCAAAATAGAAAAGTAAACAACCTAGCTATTAATTAGCAAGAGAGAAAGAAAGAAAATAAAAACTCAAGGCAGGAAGAAGAGATAATGGCTCAAGGCGGGGATAATAAAGTCTAAACAATCACTTGGCATAATAATAAATGTAGAGAATGCAGTAAGTCTTCATAGCTCCTCCATACTCACTGCTATGTCCTTTAGAACCATTATGACTTTTCTCCACCATGGCTACATCTCAATATTCTTTTCTCCTTGAATGCTATTGGTTGTCTTCAACGTTCATCTTTGAATTCTTCCAATCATCTTTAGCTTCATTTCTAACATGGTAGTTATAATGCAAAGATAATTGCAAGTGAGCATTTTCAAATTAAATTCAAATATAAGAACACACATTTTTATAATTATATGAAATATTACATCATATATATGATATTAGAAAAAGATGACATACTATCTACACATAGGTTAATCATTGGTTTAGGTAAACATAGGTTCACAAATGTTTTGATGAAAATGAAATAGAGTATTAACAAAGTGTTTAAAAAATATCATGACATAGAGGCAATATTTAGCCTCATCATTTGCCCCCTGGTAAACCAATGGTTGCCCTCAAGCATGGCATTTCCTAGCCAGTGACCTGAATTTCCCCACTTCTTCCCTTCCTTTCCTACTACTCTTGAAGGTATAATAGAATCCTCATGTTCTTTCCCAAACCTCCCTCCTATTGTCCTCCTACAGCTTGTCAAGTCTATCATCATTCATGTCATATAATGGCCACATAAGCATTAGAGGTTTCATAGTTAGTGGGAAACATAATTTGTGTCTAACTTGTTTTCCTAGATTTAGATACTTTGGAGCTCGGTGAAGGGAAGCTTCCAGGTTGATGGGACTATGTGGCTCTGACCTTTTAAGTGACTCAAGTAATCTGGTCCATCTACTTCTAGCACCAGCCATAGCTTTCTAGAAATTAAAGTAGGGAAATTTCTCATAATCAACATAGGCCTTGGCTCAGGTAGCAAAGATTCTATCCCTTACTCCCTTGTTTTTATCTCCACAAGTTAACCTGAACTAGTCCCTAAGAACTTCTTCTGGCTTGCTGCTCTTTGCTCTTAATGGCAGGGGCTCTGTCCTTCCCTCATCTCTGTAATTATTCAGCTACTTATCATAGTTTGCTTCATTAGACATCCAAGACATCAAAGCTCTCAAATGTATATCCCATATCTATAGTAAAGGGTTCCATTGGTTTTTTGAATGGATACAAAAATTATGCACATATAATTCACAGAGAAAATTGTACTGCCAGGATGGTAAAGTCTGATATAAACCATAGAATTCTTGGGCCAATTTAATTTTTGCATTTACATTCTTAAAGTTTAGCATAAGTTGGAATAAGAGAAATTTTTCTTTTAAATAGAAACCATAAATTTGTGGTGGCAATTTATAGGCAAGTGCTTGATCAACCAATTTGAGGGCATGATCCATCCTTTGTTTTTGATTCACCAACTGCTCTTTCAAATATGTAATTTCTACACTCAAAGACACTATATATTTCTTCATTCATTTCATCTCCTCTTCCCATAGAGCTTTAGCAAACATATATTGTCCAAACAACTGGAAAAGGAGTTTCTGCAGGGTAATGGAACCACTATCTTCTTCATGTTTTCTTTTCATTTTTCTCTTTTCCCTCCATAATTTTTCTACAATATCAATAAACCATGTTGATTTATAGGGAACTAGGGTAGTTTTTGGATCAATTTTCTTAGGAATTGTTTCATCTTTACTTCTTGAACTACTTGGTTGGCCTACTGGGATATCATTTGGATTTTCATTAACCTCAACCCTACATTCCTCTTTAGTGTTTTTAGGAATGTTTTTAGTTTTAGGGTGAGGAGGAGAGTGATCAGGAACAATCTATATAGGGGACTCTTTAAAAGATGGCTTGGATGAGGGGGATCCTTTGGAAATTTTTCCTCTCATTCTAAGACTTCTCCTTACAGGGGTTTCTTCTAGTATCACAACCTTCTGCCTACCTCTTCCTTTTGGTGTCTTTGTTGCAGGAGTAACTGTTGCAAGATCCTTCTTAGTTCTCTTTTGCCTCATGACTATAGGGTTTGGCTCTTCTTTTATTGGAATAGAGATTTCTTTCTACAATTTTTTTTTTCTCTTTGTTTGGCTAGAGGTAGCTTTCTAGGTTTCTTGAACAGGTGAAGGTACAATCTCTTGCACATTTTCTTGTACATTGCATTGCACATTTTTGGCTTTAGCCTCTTTAGTGCTTTTCTCAGTAGATTCATTAGTGGGAACTAAATTCTCCTCACTAGGCTATTCATGAAGGGCAGCCTTGTGTTGTAAGGTTTTAGCTTAGACAAATTCCATCTATGACAGGGGAGAAACATCCTTGTGTGACCTTTCTATGAGTAATTTAATTAGGGCATGATGGGTGATAGAATTGTCTTTTCCCTTTTGAGTTTCTTCCACACTAATGCACAACATATTGTACAAGAAATTGGGAACATTAATTGGATGATTATGCCTTATACAAATAAGAAATTTAAAATGATGTGCATGTAAATATGAAAATCTACCTTCACATGTGAGGTACCTGATAATGTGCATGGCCAGTTCATTGTATGGCGGCAGAAGAGACATTATTTTACAACCTTGCTTGGTAATATCCATCTGAGGGTTAGTTGGTATGACAAACCAAGCTCTGGCTAATCTCACATAATGAGTGTTGGGATAATATTCTCCTATCCCTGGTAACCCAGTAACTTCTTCTATACATTCTTCTATTGTAACCACTATTAAGTCCCATACAAAAGCTTTCCCTTCATCAAATGTCCTTTTGAATTATGTGGTTTCTTCTTCACTATATGTAGTCAAACTTAAAAATTAACCTAACCAACCACATTGATTAAATCTCCTCACAACTTATACATCTAAGAGAAAAATTGTATGCTCCACTAGTTCTTGCCTCTACAATTTTCCACCCATTTTGCTTAAACACTTTCACTATCTGTACTGCATGCACAATTCCCCCCTTACAAATTTAAGCTTCTTTTGTTATTTTGTAGACCATTTTAACATTTCATTTGATAGGTAATTAATGTTATAATAATTTGTTATGAACAATAATATGGCTTTAATGAGAGTTAATCATGGAAGTGTGTGAAAATCATCTGAAAATAGGTTCAGATCACTTAAAATCTAAACACAAGTCACATCACAACCTGACAATAAAATCATTGAAAAATAAGGGTTAGGACACCAAGACACTTGTGTACTTAAGGAAATATGAAGATTTGGAAAAAGCTTTATGAATGAATGTAGTCATTGGGTTTTAGTGACCTTCCCTACCCCCTATGAAATGAGGACACTTATGGAAAATGGCATAATGCTACCATAATATAAAGAAGGCAATATTAAATATAATTAACAAAATCTATGGACTATAAATGAATTATAATTTGAAAACCTCATGCCTGTTACTTGATTGTTGCACATACCAAAAGGTGGCAAAAGTGATATCAGCAGTAACAATATCTGTCAACATTTCATGGGGTTTATTGAAAGCATTAGAAAATGATGACGTGGAAAGTGGGTGGATGGAAGGTAAAGAAATGAGATGAGGTGGATAGGTGGAAGGTAAAGAAATGAGATGGAATGAGAAAGTGAACAAAAAAATTTGGAACTTTATTTGGGCATAAAGTTTTTATTATGAGCATGCACAAAGAAATTAGTGTTGAAGAGCAGTAGGCAGAAGGTTGACACCTTTGGCTCTAGGAAGAGTTACTTGGTATGTATTTAGATTTGGCCATTGGAACTACTGTAGGAAGTCCTCTTTGGTTTGGGGTTGTTTATATAACTTGAGTCTATGACTGTTGACTAATAATTTAAAAGGTATTGGATCAATGGTAGTTAATTGAATAGCTCCATTATCAAAGACATGACTAATTTCATATGGACCCAGCCATATTGTCTATACCTTTCCTGGCATATCTTTAAATCTAGAATCATATAGTAGTGCCCAGTCACCAACTTGAAATTTTTTACTGGCGCCTGATATTATACTATTTCATCAATTCTAAGGCCAGATTAGAGGTAAATTACACACCTTGTTCAATGACTAGCTCTTTGGGTACACCATAGCGAGTAAAAATTTCTTCATACAAAAATTATACAACTTTTTCATCATGAGTGTGCTTCATAGCTTTAACTTCAATCCATTTTTTCAGGTAATCAGTGTACACAAGAATATAGGATTTACCATTAGATGGAGGATCAATTGGACCAATGAAGTCCATGCCCCATTTGTCAAATGGTGTTAATGCCATTTGTAGGTTGAAAGGCATTTCATTTGTTCTTGTTGGTCATCCCATCCTTTGACACTTATCACACTTCCTTTTATAGTTGACTACATCTTTCTGAAGTGTAGGCCAATAATAACTAGTTGTCAAGATTTTCAAAGCTATTCTTTTTGATGCAAAGTGTCCTCCTTATGGTTCATTATGACATGCATGTAGAATGTCATATGTCTCATCCTCTCTCACACATGTTCTCATAACTTGATCAAGTCCTGTCTAAAACAAGAGATTGTCTATCCAAGAGAAATTGAAACTCTTCTCTACAAGTAGCTTATTTTCCTTGTAAGAAAAATGTTTTGGTATTTTATTAGCTGCAAGGTAATTAGCAATATCTACATTCCATGGAGTTTGAACATCAATATGAAATAAATTCTCATTTGGAAATGCATCATCTACTAAAGTAGTGTCAGTATCACCATGATGGATTCTTGATAAATAATCACCTACAACATTGGCTCTTCCAGGCTTGTCAACAATAGTTATATCAAATTCTTGCAACAACAATAACCATCTTGCTAACCTACTTGTTATAGCAGGTTTGTTCATGATATATTCAATTTCTACATGATCAGTATGAATAAATGTGGAATAGCCAGTTATGGAATGCTGAAATTTGTTTAGGGCATAAACTATTGCTAGTAATTCTTTTTTTGTTAGTGTGTTGTTTAATTCTGGTCCATGAAGGCTCTTGCTAATATAATATATTGCATTTTCAAGATTTTGAGATTGATGTGCTAGAATTGCACCTATGACATAATCAAAAGCATCTGTATATATATAAATATATATATATATATATATATATATATATATATATATATATATATATATATATATATATATATATATATATATATATATATATATATATAAAGGTAAATTCCAATCAGGGCCTTGTAAAACTATGGCTGTAGTTAGAAGTTTTTAAAATTGTAGGAAGGCTTCATCACATTTGGATGTCCAACTAAATTTAGCTTCTTTTGTGAGTAACTTATATAAGGGACTAGCTATTTTGCTGAAATCTCTTATGAAACGTCTATAATATCCAACATGACCTAGGATCTTACATCTTTTGATTTTGTAGATATGGGTAATGTTTGTATCACCTCTATCTTGGCTGGATCTACTTGTATTCCTGTAGCTGATATGAAATGACCAAGTACTACACCTTCCTGCATGAGCATGAAATTTTTTTCACTATTAAGTGCCAAATTATGTTCTTGACACCTTACCAAAACATTTTAAAGATTCATCATTGCTTCCTCAAAAGTGACTCCAAATATTGTGAAATCATCCATATATATTTCCATACAATCATGTGATATATCAGAAAAGATGCTAATAATAGCTCATTGGAACATTGTAGGAGCATTACATAGACCAAATGGTAAAATAGAGTATGCAAAAGTACCCCATAAGCATGTAAATGTGGTTTTGTCTTGATCTTCAAGAGCAATACTAATTTTATTATAACCACTATACACATCTAGAAAAGAGAAATACTTCTTTCTAGCTAGAGTATCTAGAACTTGGTCTATAAATGGTAAAGGAAAGTGACCCTTTTTGGTGGCCTTGTTCAATTCTTTGTAATCTACACAAATTTTCAATTTTCCTCCCTTTTTGGGCACTATGACCAAGGGTGACACCCATCTACTATTATATATAGGATAAATAAAACCAACATCACACAATTTTTTCAATTTAGTTTTAACTATCTCTCTAAGGCTTGGATTTATCCTTCTTTGGGGTTGAGAGAGTAGTAGACAGCCTTCATTGATGTATATCCTATGGGTGCACAATGTAGGACTCAATCCTTTCATATCACTATAGTCCCATGCAAAGGCCTCTTCATGCCTTTGAAGCAACTCTATTAACTGTTCCATCTATGTGGGTGTTAATTTGAGATTAACATGGAGATTATGACCTTTAGACAGTTCAATAGTAGTGGTAGACTCTATTATAGTAGCTTCAAAGATTGATCTTGCTTCTAATTCACATGGTAGGAGTGGATAAAGAATGTCAAGTTCTTTGAGTAGAGTACAATGCTCATCACTTTCCTCATATATGATTAATTCCAATATAAAACTTTTAGATACATCTTTTTCTGCCACACAACTGTTAGTAAGAATACTATGAAGTACTGAATCTTCCTCTTGCAACTTTAGAAATGATTGTTTATGCATCATCATGAGCTATACTATAGAATTTAACTGTTCTTCTTCATCCCCTAAATCTAGCCAAACAAATGTTTTCAAATGTGGTAATGGTTGTGCTAGAGGATATAAATCAAATTTCTTTGTTGCTTGGCCATTGGATATGGTCATGCTCCCTAATCTACAACTTATATTTGCATAAGCTATGGCTAACCATGGTCGACCTAGGATGATAGAGCAACCAAATAGATTAACTTTGGGGGATAGAATCATGAAGTCTATAGGATACTCTAAAGAATCTAAGGTTATAACTATGTTTTCTATCATCCTATTAGGGGTGATAGTAAAACTATCTGCAAGTTGTAGAATTGTTGGAGTAGCCCTTAATCCTTCTATTTTCAACTTCTTCATAGTGTCCTTGGTCATGACATTTATAACAACACCAAGATCTATTAAAACATTCTTAACAGACTGACCACTTATACTGATATTCACTACTAGACTACCTAGATCAGAATATTTTGGTGTGATCAATTTGCCTAACATAATGTCAGCCAATTGTCCCACAACATGAACTATGGTGGGGTCCTTTTTTTTCCTTCTAGGTTTCTTTAGGAAAGTATCTCTAATGGCTTTTCCATAGATTGGGACATCTTTAATGGCTTGGAATAGGGGTATTTGGACATGTATGTTCTTCAACTGATCAACAATATCAAAAGGTTGTTCCTCTGCTTGTATGGGTTTGCTTTGTATAAAAATTTCTAGAAAAGGAGGTTCCACTACTAGTTGAACTTGGGTTGACATGGGGAAATTGGTTGGGTCAACTATTTCAGTAACTGAGGGTTCTGATGCTACAAGAGTTTCTAGTATCTCAGTTATAAGAGGCAGTTTAGGTATTGATAAAGTTGTACCATATCTTAGACATATATCTGCAACATTCAAAGTGTAAGAAGGATATTGCTGAGAATCAACACCATACATAGGTTGTTGTGGTTGTTGGCTATTTGGATTTGGCTAAGATTGTGCAGGTAACTATGTCTACTTTTGAGGTCCAAGATTTTTAGGTGGTGGCATTAGAGTAGGTTGTTGAATTGGAGGTGGTAATTATGGAGGATTGGTAATTTGGTTAAGCCACCGTTGAGATCCCCTCCATTGGTTTGTGAGCTGCCAATTTCCTTGGGGTGCTTGCCATTGGTTTTGCTGATTTTTTTAGTAGTTCTGTTACTCTATCGTTTAGGCCAGGATGGTTGGGAATTTTGAGGCCATTGGGGTTGTTGCGGATTGTATTGTCTAAAAATTTTCCAATTAGGTTGATATTGTAGAGGACCTTAGGGATTATGGTTTTTCCATTGATTACCATATGAATTTAAATTTTGTAAAGGGTCTCGAGGCATACCTTGACATTGGGCCCATGGCTAGCATTGAGCAACAAAAAATATGTGCTCATCATCTCCATCTATCTTGAGGTACTCAATTGGAAGATGTTGGTTCTCCATGCTTGCAACTAGTTTACATTGGCAATCCTTCTTTTGCTTCTAGTAATGAGGGCAGTATTCAGCTAGTTGTAATTCATCTTTTGCATGCTTTTTCTTTGTATTCATTGTGTCAAGATGCGTAGAGACATCATTTATGATGTCCTACTTGAAATCTGACAATAGGTTTGATATCTTGAGCTTTGAAATACCTTGGGTGACTCCTTTAGAAACTATGGAATGAGGTCCTCAACCTTTCTTCATTATTGACCTTGAATAGTTCTAATAGATCTTCTTGAGGTCATCCTAAGAAGCTTGATATACATCACCACTAGCCATTAGGTCCAATGCTTCTAGAAAGTCATCATTTATAGCTCTCAGAAAGACTAGCTTTTGTGAATCTTTGGACAACACATGCTAAGGGTTCTTCTGCAATGTATATAAGAAATATGAAACATAATCTTCCAATGTTTCTTTCTCCTTTTGTGATATCCTAAAGACATCATCTCCTCTTGAACCAGATGCTTTGCAATACTCTTTATACTTATCCAAAAATAGAGTTTGCATTTCATCCTAAGTTCCTGTTGCATTAGCTCCTAAGCCCATGAACCATCATAGAGCTAATTCTTTCAATGTTGCTAGAAACAATTTGAGCTTATGGGCATTAGTGTTGTAGTCAAAACTATGACAAAGTATATCAAATTCAAACAAGAAAGTATCAAGGTCTTCGATTGCAAGTCCATAGAATTTTGGAAGAGCAGTTGGAGGTATGTTTTTAAGATTAGCATTGGTTACAAGATTTGGAAGAGGGAATGGAAAAGTAGGTTGTGCCATTATCGAAGGTATTAGATTACAATTTTTTTGCTAAAAAGGAACATTAGGAATTGGGTTAATAACAACTAATGGATTTAAGGCAGTGTTATCAAGGAAACTGGCCAAAATTTTATCAAAAGGTTGAAGACCACTTGTATCTATAGGTTCTGATCTTAAAGATGATTTTGTAAGAAAAATAGGGCTTGAATCTTCAAAAGGAAACTCAACTTCTTCTTCTTCAATTTTTTCATTCAAATTAATAGACTCCCATGGAAGAAATTTTCCATATTCATCTCTTCGTCTTCCTCTTTAATGCATGCAATTGAACTCTTCACATTGGTGAAGGAAGCTTCAAAAGTAGAAATTTCTAAAAAAACTTTATCTAAGAACTATGACTCAAAAATGCTCCTAGCTTGACACCATCCCAAGCAATGGTGACAAAAATGACTCGCCTCACAATAGGTATATAATAATTATGCTCTAGGAAATGCTTAGGAATAATGTATTCAATCCAAGGATTATTTTTCCCACTATGAGGTACATTTAATCTTGTCAACCCAAGGACATATACTTGAAATGGTCAGCATAGTATGTGCACTAGGTCTCTTAATGAGACACTATGCTTATGTTGTAGGAAAGTAAAATGCAAGGAAAATAACTTACACTATTTTTGTAGGAAACTAACACAATTAACTCTATGAATACAAGAAATACAATTAAAGACTAAAAAATATTCTATCTTAGTTCATCCACTATAACTATTCTCATAGATGCTGCAGGAACATTCACATAGTATGATGCTATAGGAAGGAACTTACAACTTCTACTTGCACTACTAAAAATTCTTGGAAAAAAATCTATACTATCCTAATCTAATCCACCTCCCAAGTGGCCCCCCTTGGTTGGCTTCTTCTAATCTACTAACATGGAATAGAAGCCAAAAACTATTTCATTACATTTCAAAAATTTATTACATGGAAACAACACATAGAACTGTAAAAACAACTCATTGCAAAAGTTAATAGTTTGTTCTCATAAACTTTCTTCTTCTAACTAACTAACTAAACTAACACACTTGGTTCAATCCCTACATATAGAAGATCGACACTTATTTCAAAGTAGTAAAGTAAACAACCTAGCTATTAATCAGTAGAAGAGAAAGAAGGAAAATAACAACTCAAGGTGAGAAGAAGAGATAATGGCTCAAGGAAAGAATAATAAATTATAAACAACCACTTGCCATAATAATAAATGCAGAGAATGTAGTAAGTCTTCATAGCTCATCCATACTTGCTACCGTGTCCTTTGGAACTGTTATTACTTTTCTCCACCATGGCTACATCTCAATGTTCTTTTCTCCTTGAATGCTATTAGCTATCTTCAATGTTCATTTTTGAATTCTTCCAATCATCTTCAGCTTCATTGCTAACAAGTTAGTTATAATGTAGAGGTAATTGCAAATAAGCATTTTCAAATTAAATTTAAATATAAGAACACACATTTTGATAATTATATGAAATATTGCATCATATATGATATTGGTAAAAGATGACATACTATCTACCCATAGGTTAATCACTAGTTTAGGTAAACATAGGTTCACAAATGTCTTGATGAAAATAAAATAGAGTATTAAAAAAGTGTTTAAAAACTATCATGAAAAATAAAAATTAGAAAAACACAGCCCGTAACAAGCACCCAAAAATCAGAAAAACATAGCTCCAACAATAGGGTAAAAATGACTCAAACCTTAACATGATAACTCCAATCTCTTTGCACACATAGGACAAGGTTCCCCAATGTGTCTCCAACACTCACAAACTACTAAAAGCTCAACAATGCAAGACATTGCAACTCAAAAAAATTAGGAAAAACTAAAAACATGCAAGATAACAGTGCAACCTAGGATGCTCTTGCATCACTGCTAGACCCCAACCCCCCTATAAATAATCTAGGTAGAACTATGCCAAATAAAGTGGGAAAAATTAACCTTCAAGTCTTATTAGGATCCACATCATAACAATTTCCCACTTGGAGGCTAATCAAAGTCCACAGAAATCACCTCCCACTTGGAGACTGGTGATAGTACCACTAAACCTATAGCTCCAACTAGAATATAAAACCACCCCAGACTCTGCTATTATTTTATTCTATTTAGTCTAGAAGACCAACCAAAGCTAAAGAGGAGTTCAACTTCTTCCTTGTTACTACCTTTGTAAACACATCTACTAGATTATCATATGTGTGTATCTTCTCTTGCTTTAATTTTTCGTCATCCAAAACTAACCAAGTGAAGTGGTACCACAACTACATGTGTTTTGTCTTTAAATATAGATCAAAATTCTTTGTAATATGAATGACACTCAGGATATCTAAATTTTTTTTTTTACATGTGAGGCTGTCCCAAATCTTCCATGAAGAATTGAAACCATATCATCTCATTGGTTGCCTTTGTTGTAGCAATATACTCTATCTTAGTAGTGGATAAAATAGTAACCTTCTGTAGCCGATAAATCCAACTCACTGTTTGATGTAGTGCAAGATAGGAGAATCCCCAAGGGAGATGTCCAAACCCCTAGAAAATAACCACACAATGGAAACACAAAGATAAGCAACAAAAATGCAAGATTTGATATCAAATCACACCTGTTTATTCACAAAATAATTGATTACATGCAATATACCTAGCGATAAGGCCTTCCAGGTTAGGGCCAAATATAAACAACAATTACAATATCAGTTCTACAAGATCTAACAAGATACAACTTACAACCAATCCCAACTAGTCTAGATCCACAATTGGATAACAATACTAAGAAGAATCCACACTTGTACCCTTAGATCCACCAAGAAATCCTCTATTTTTTAATGTTGTAGCTACTAGCCCTTCAAATTTTTCATCTACACTTCATCCTCTTCTCCAAACTTGATGATCATACTTGAAGACTCCACAAAACCCACTAACTTATACCCAACTAAGCCACAAGTCAGCCTAGTTCATAAAAATTAAATTAAATCCCTTACATTAAATATATGTTAAGCCACAAGTCAATTATAGCACAAATTAAATACAAAAAGTCAACTCACAGACCACTCAACACCTACAGGAACCAAGACCGAGCCCAACATTAGTAAATTCCCAAGCATTGTCAAGTACATAGTGTATGCTAAGCTCCTAGTGTATGCCAATCTCCTAATGCATGTCAAGAACCACATTGTATGCTAAGATCCTAGTATCCGCTGAGCCCCTTTAGTGACTGAGCCCCCTTTAATGATTGAGCACCATTGTTTGGTGATCAAGTCCACAACACTTAACCACAATACCTCAAACTATGTAGGATTGCAAGCAAGCCTAGGATGTTCTTGCATCACTATTGTCCCACAAATAGTAAATAAATAACTTGTAGTACTTTGTATGGTATCAAGATCCCCTACCAAATCTAAGTCAATATAGCCTTGTAAATTAGTAGTAAAGCCTCCAAAATGTAAACACTTATTAAATGTTCCTCTCAAACATCTATGAATCCTTTTGACAACTTTCCAATGTTCAATCACAGGATGACTCATATAACTGCTAACAACTCTCATTGCATGTGCAATATCTAGCCTATACATACCATAACATACATTAAGCTCCCTATAGCTGAAGCATAAGGTACCTTGGACATCTTATCCTCCTCTTCTTATGTCTTTGGACACATCTCATTCAATTTTAAAAGACTAAACAAAAGTGTGCTAACAACTTTGGCATTCTCCATAGAGAAATGTTGCAACACCTTCCCAATGTAATTAGCCTAAGATAATGCCAATTTCCCATTTTTCTTTTCTCTACAAATTCTCATACCAATGATTTTTTCACTGCCCCCAAATCCTTCATAGTAAATGAATGTACTAACTATTATTTTAACCCTTAATGTGATTAATGTTAGACCCAGTTGCAAGCATGTCATCAACATATAAACATAAAATAATGTAGTTGTCATCATCAAATCTCTTAAAATAAACAAAATGATATAAATGCCATCTAGTCTATCCATTCCAATGCATAAAAATATCAAATTTAAGATATCATTGCTGAGGTGCTTATTTTAAGCAATATAAATTTTTCTTCAATTTTCACATTAAACTCTCCTTACCTTTGACCTCAAATCCCTATGGTTGTATTGTAAGCATTTTCCTTAGGGAAAATTCACCCAAGATTGAAGAACTCAAACATAAGCACATTTGTAGCTAAAAAAGAGTATGATCAATATATCAGAGTATGTCCTCATACATTGCTTTGCATTGTATATGCAAAGACACCAGGAGTGCCTGTATATAAAGGCCTCTCAAGAAGCACCTGAAATGTCTATAGAAAGTGCCAAAAGATAAGATTGAAAACTAAGCACTTGTCTTATCCATGATTCTAGATGAGAGGATAAGAATGAGAAGCCGATGTATCTCAAGTAGAGATGTTGTAGACACCATGTGCTTAATTAGTGTACTAACTCCTATGTTGTAGACACCATGTACATAAAAAAGGTGTAAACTCCTATGTTGTCAACATGAAAACTCACAAGAGTGCACATACTCCTAGTTGACTAATAAATAAATATTAAAATAATGCATTAACCTAAGTAAACTTAAATGTAAATAGTGAATAATTATTTAGACCAACACCCCCCCTTAAGTGAAACTTAGGGGAATGCCTTTAAGCTTACAAAAACTAGAATGAAATGCATGATGGGTCCCAGATACTAAGCCATGTTAGGTACCCATGTACATAATGAAATGTAGTCTCTCATAAAATAGAGAAAGAGCGAAAACCTCATGGAAAAAACCCTCCCCAAAAAAGAGAGATAAAAGAAAGATGCATGGATGGATGGAGTAATCAAGACCCCCCCCCCCCCCCCCCCCCCAATTACAACATACATCAAGTATATACAAGAGAGAAATGGAAGAAGGAAAAAACCCCCTAAAAGGAAAAAGTCTCCCCTAAAAAGGAGAAGAAGGAGGTGAGGTAGTCCCCCCTCCACTAAAGGTAGTATGCCAATCAGTGAGAAATACTCCAATGTAGAAGTTGATCCATGACCATTGAATGATGTTCCTCCCCTTGGAAGAAATAATGGTAGAGGTACTAGTGAGATGCTTCCCCTATGTGTGGAAATAATTTCAAAGAACAATTTGTCTCCTCAAATGACAAAGAGACCTCCAAAAATTGTTGTACATAAGGATCCATAATCACATCAACCTATAAAGACTGATCATGTAGAGAATGGACATGAAGGTCAGAGTGAGCCCACACAACAACTGTAGAAGGATTGTCCTCAGAAAAGAGAAGTGGAATATCATCAAAGAAGTCTCTCAAATCTACTATGTGTGACTCTATGAATAGAGTTGAAATATCTAGCAAGAAGTCATCACCTTGAAGAAAAAGTGTACCCTACTGTGTTGAAGTACATGAACCTATCACTATGGCAATAGATGAAGAATTTTCCTCAAAAAAAGACAAATATCATCAAGGATGTCTCCCACATTTTCAATGTGAGACTCCACAAATAGCCAAATAATTTCTAGAAGGAAGTCATTGCATGAAGGTAAAGTAGGAAGACATATAAGGTCCTCCTACACTAAATTTGAAGCATCTGTTGTTGAAACAAAATTAATAGTAGCAATAGGAGCATTTGGAGGCATGATCTCATCTAGAGAGGATACAACTGCAACTAGAGGTAAAAGATCATTGTGAAAGGGAGGAATGTGTGGATCTCCATATGTCTCCCAAAGATGGATCCAATTATCATATAAATCTTTTGACTTTAATTCATCAAGTGAATTCATAACTTCCATATCCATATAGAGAAAGAGTGCATGACAAAGGATGGAACATGTGTCCTCATCATATAAAAGCCCTCACACATATGGTAGTGTATTATGCTAACTAAGATATGGGATAACCAATTGACTCCATTCCTAATAGTTGTCTAGAGTCAAGATAATTAAATCTTCCTCTTCCATGATGGACTAATCAATGTAACCACCAAAGAATCAAAGAACCCCCCCAAATGAATGATTTAGTGCTTTAGAAGTGGTATGTGTACAATAGGCCACTTGCCAAATGTACAAGATGGGCTTTTGATTTTCTTAGTTACAACTGCCTTTTGAGGCCTAACTCTAGAACTATGCACTATAGCTCATATATATAGCAATTCTGAAAAGAAAGACAACGTAGAAAATGCCCTAATGCTAAAAGTAATTTTTTTTCCACACAACCATATTATCTGAATATAGATTTTGTAAGTAGATGACAAACAATGCACTTTCAAAAAAATGAAACCTAAAAAGGAGTCCAGATGAGCTTGTATGAAACATTTCAAGTTGCAAAATGTAGGATTAAATAGGTACAGTCACCAAAAGATGCAATTTTTGACAAATCCTTGCACCAAAAGCAAAAAAAAACACCACCACTAGAAAGTTTAGGAAATTCTACCTGAAATTAAAAAAAAATACACCTAAATTAGAGTCTAGATGACTGAGTTATGGCCTCTCAAAGTCAGGTTTCCAAATCAAAGTTGAATCTAGAGAGAGGTCTAGGTAGGAAAACTGTGAGCTTAAATTTGACAATCAAATGACCATTGCAATATTTATAAAATGTCTAGTGTTGATGAGAAGACAACCATCAAATTTTTCCTATGTCTAGTTGACGTCAGGGAAAAATAGTCACCTAGTGATGTGGCAACTGACTAGACTATCGATTGGGCATACGATACGATGACATGTGGTAGTATAGTGATGTTGAGTTAGCTCTATGGATGGGGTTGAGTTGGAAGTTGATGTATCAAGTCTGATGTAGTACACATGGCAGTTTTTGTGGGTGACACATGTCCATTTCTACTAAATGGACTGCATGCCATGTGGCTTGGGAGCTGTTGTAGCACTAGCTAGCTAATGTGTAGCTGGCAATTTGTGTGTTTCCAAGTGGGGTCTGGAGTGGGCTCCATGTATAAAAGCTTCTGCAAAATTGTCGCACTAGAATACCAAAGTTTTAGGTTGCAAAAATTGAGATTACTCTACTAGTTTTGAAATTGTCACTAGAAGTCATAGAAGCTGCCAGTGTATGAAGAGTTTTGATCATGGCTTGTGTAAAGCCAAATGTTGATAAAATGCCACTGGAAATTTTTTTGTGATGCCCGCTAGATGATAAGGAATATTCTCTGAACCAAAGAGAAATATTTCATGCAGAGCCGAGGTGTGATGGCCCAATACCTATACTTGCAAATCAGGGCCTCTGGGTGCCAATTTGCAATTTCTTTTTCCTCATGATCAAATTTGGGCTAGGGTAGCCAAATTTATAGTTGATTTGTACTAAATCAGCATTTTGGATGCAATGGAAAGGTTCATTCTAGCTCTAGATGCTCCCAATAACTGCAATACTCCAGATTCGAGCTAAGGTGCTGAAGCAACAATGGTTTCAAATGGCTATGTGAAGGGAGATTCTCCAAGCTCTAATACCATGTAATAATTTGGTATAACTTTGATACCATGTAAGAATTTTCCTTAGAAAAAATTCACCTAAGATCGAAGAACTCAAACACAAGCACAACTATAGACCAAAAAGAGTATGATCAATATATCAGAGTATGTCCTCATACATTGCTCTGTATTGTATATGTAAAGACACTAGGAGTGCCTATATATAAAGGTCTCTTAGGAAGCACCTAGAATGTCTCTAGAAGGTGTTAGGAGATAAGCTTGATAGCTAAGCACATGTCTTATCCATCATTCTAGATGAGAGGATAAGAATGGCAAGGTGTATCTCAAGTAGAGATGTTGTAGATACCATGTACTTAATTAGTATGCTAACTCCTGTGATGTAGACACCATGTGCATAAAAGAGGTGTGAACTCCTGTGTTGTCAACATGAAAACTCACAAGAGTGCACATACTCCTAGGAGACTAATAAATAAATATTAAAATAATGCATTAACCTAAGTAAAGTAAGTGTAAATAGTGAATAATTATTTACACCAACATGTATCATATATATTTATTCATCAAAACCAGCATGAAGAAAAGATGTTTTAACATCAAGCTTACCCAAATGAAAATTTTCAGTAGCCACAATACTTAAAATAGTGTGAATGGAAGTCATTTTAACAATAGGAGAAAATACCTTATCAAAATCAATACCCTTTTTTGTGCAAATTTGTTCACAAGTAATCCGACTTTAAATCTTTTCATACCTCCATCCTCTTCTTTCAACCTGTAAATCCATTTAATTTGTAAATCCCTTTTACTTGCAAGTAAGTTACATAAATCCCAAGTCTAATTTCTCTACAAGGAGTCCATTTCATCTTTCATTGAAGACCCCTACTAAAGCCTTATATCCACTTGCACAACATCATCATGACATTTAGGTTCACCAGCATCTATTAATAAAATAGAATACAAAAAGGGAGAGATTTTTTTTGGAGGTCTACTTATCCTTGTTGACTATCTAACATTCAATAGGGTTTGTATTTGTTATTGTTGAGCAAAAGGAACTATTGGAATAACATCTTTTTGAATATCATCCAGTACTACATAATCATTTTCCTTTTTCTCATGTTACTAAAACAAATCTTTGTACAACACTTTCTCATTGGATATGACAACCTTAACTTTTTAATTTTTCTTATTTTCAAAATCTCAAATTTTATAACTAAATTCATTAATACCATATCCAACAAATACACATTTCTTTGACTTAACTTCCATCTTGGTTCTAGTTTCAGAATCTATATGTGCAAAAGCTTCACAAAAAAAGGTTCTAAGAAAATAATATCTCACCTTCTTACCAGCCCATGCTTTCTCTAGAATACCACATCCCAAAGGAGTAGAGGTACCTCTACTGATCAAATATACAATATTATTGAGAGCCTCTTCCTACATATTTAAGGCCAGCCCAACATGCAACCTCATACTCCTTGCATGCTCCATTATTGTCCTATTCATGCATTTAGCTACTCTATTTTCTTGTGGAGTTCATGGATTAGTTTTATGCCTATGAATACCATTAGTCGAGTAATAATCTTTAAATTCATTATTGCAATACTGAACACCATTATTAGATTTGAGATATTTTAATCTTTTACCAATCTCATTCTCAACCAAGCATTTCCATTTCTTAAAAGTTTGAAATACATTAGATTTATGTATAAGAAAATAAACCCATACTTTTCTACTTGCATCATTAATGAATGCAACATAATAATAAGACCCACCAAGGGAAGATACCTGAGTCAGTCCCCATACATTTGTATGTACTAGCTCTAACTTGTCATTTTTCTTTTCCTTCCCACTCTTCACAAAACTAAATCTATTTTTTATATAGACAACTTTCTTAGAGATCCATATTGACACATTATAGACCTAGTAAAAATTTCTTTCAATGAAGTAATTTCATACTTTTCTCACTCATGTGTCCAAGTTTGTGGTGCCATAGGTTTTTTTGGAATCTACATCAACCATATTTCTCTCTGTTCAATTGCACTAATTATTCCTAAACATTCATTTTTCTCTGAAACAATTCAAGTAGAAGGAACAATATGACTAGTACAAAGAAATAACATGCCTACTTTCACATCTTTTTCTACTACTAAGGAACCTTTTGAAACCTTCTAATTTTTATCATTTAAAGTAATTGTGCAACCCCCATCACCTAGTTTCCTTGCTGAAACTGAATTCCTACTCAATCTTGGAATGTGTCTTATCTCTTGTAGTAGCCAATGATTCTCATTCTGCAACTTAATCTTACTTTTCCCCTTTTCAAAAGCCTAACAAGGTTGTGGAAGACAAGGTATGGTGGGAATAGGAATATGGAGAGGAGTAATGTGAGGAGCTATCAGAGGAGGTCTTGATTCTAGCCTTACAATCATGTATAGTTTGTAGGTCTACAACTTGCAAGCTCAAATGATTGTGTTTGTGGCTTTTCTCCTAGGAAAGAAGGGTTTTTCTTGGGATCCTATGGGCTCATGGAGTGGGTCCAATACAAACTACATACATATCATCTAGTGTAAATATTGAACAAATCATCCCAATGTCTGTATGCCAGAACACCAAAAAGAATGGAGGAAAGAGTCCTCACATGGGAACCTAGTCTAGGATTGTTGTTGTTTTAGAGTCAACTTTAGGCAGAAAAAAGTTGTCCTCACTCTTTGGAGTTAAATGCTTAGGTAAATATGCTTTCCCTAAGGTTAATAATATATCAGACTCATCTAAAGGTATTTTTTCTATTAATATCCCAAATTCACTAATAGACCACTCTATTTAAATTATGGCCCTAACCTTGGTTGGAAAATTTGTTGGTTCAAAACCTAATATTGATGTATTCAAAAGTTTCATAAAGATAAAATTGATTCTAAAGGGTCAAGTCATATAGTAGAAATGGCAAAGGGATGTTTTTTCCTTTGAATCTACAAATGAAGAAGACATATCCAATGTTCAGTGTGGAGGGCCATGGATGATGGGAAAAGAATCACTAGCTTTAAAAATATGGTTTGCAAATATGGATATGAATGAATCTTTTTTCTCTTCTATTCTAATGTGGGTTAGAATTCCTAGCCTTCCCCTATAATATTGGAACAAGGACATTTTTAAAGGAGTGACTAGTTCATTTGGTGAACTTCTTTTGATAGACCTAATGATGACTTCAAGAACTAGGATGGTTTATGCCAGGATATGTGTTAACATAAATGAATATACAAAAATTACTCAAGTTATTTTTTTCCACTCTAAGCTTGGAGAATGGGATCAAGAAGTATAGTATGAATCCATCCCTTTTAACTATCTTTTTTGTAAGAAATCAGGTCACTGGGCCAAACATTGACCCAAAAAATTGGCTAAAGAGAAAGTGAAAACTAAGGGAAAGGACCAAGAAAAAATATGAAAGAAAAAACATCAACAAGAAGGGAGATCTATGGATCCCAAAAAAGAAAAAGAAAGAAAAATAGATCTAATTCAAATAGAGTCTCTATAACTGAATGAAACTAAATTTGAAGGGGACAAGATTAACCATAAGGGAGACAAATCAAGGAAGATGATCAAGAATGTAAAGAGCTAGAGGAAAGTCCTAAGTTAAAAGAGAAAGAAAGTAAAAAGCTAGAGGAAAGTGTAGAGTCAAAAGAGCCACAGGAAGATTATGAGTCTAATGTGTTCAGAGTGAGAGCGCTACAACAAAAACTAGAGTCACAAGATCTAGAGAAAAAGGAAGCCTTTAAAAGATAAATAAACTTGGAAGGATTTAGACCCCAATCATAGATAAATTTTAATGACTCTCACATTGTGGTATGATCAGAGGAGACTCTAGATGTAGAAGAAGTGCAGTTAAAGGACTTGCCTCCAATAAATCTCAATAAGATTGGAGGTAAAAAAAAGGAAATAAAGATGAAGAAATATTTCACAAAAATCCTCCTACTGGAGGGGTATCAAGAAGATAACAAAAGAAAGAAGACATGGGTTCAAAAAACCTGATCGAGAAAGACCATTAAGGAAAAATAGAGGGATCAGGAAAGTTAACAAGAAATATAAGATTTAAAGAAAAAAACCATCCAAGTGGCTTTCCTATCATACAAAATATGAAGATAATATCATGAAATATAAGAGGACTAAATATCCCTCATAAGAAGGATATTATGAGAAATTTGGTCTAAAATCATAAACCATAAATCATTATGATACAAGAAACAAAAATGTCAAGAGAAAAAGTTAGAAAATTAATTTTTTTTTAAAATGGTGGAGTGGAAGGTAGTGATTCTGATGGCTTAAGGTGGTATTGCAATTTTCTAGAATCAAAATCAGGTTGAAGGTAAGCTCTTATTTAGAGATTTTAACTTCTTAGCTATCAAGTTTATTCACATAAGAGATAGATTTGAGTGGGTTACAACAAAATTTTATGCTCCTAATTTTAGGAACTATTTGAATATTTAGCATAACTAAGAGGGGGGGGGGGGAGGGTGTTTATTAGTTATCCAAGGTCTAGATGTATCAATTGAACAAACAAACACTTAATCAACTTTAGATCTTATCATCTCGCTTGGTCTCTACTGTAAACTTTTAATAACATCACATAGTAGTTCACTATCCTAAGATAAAAGACTTGCAGAATGTAAACATTAATGAGTAACACAACATAAATAACTATTGACACAAAAGTTTGAATGCTTGCTTTAGGTATGATCCTCAAGAAACCTTGTGTAACATGGAAATGACCTCCAAGTGTGGGACTTGCACTCTAAGGTTGAATCTTTGGAGAAGACTAGCTTCCTTACTATTAGGGTGCATGTAAACTACTACTCGAGAGGAAAAGGGAGAAGGAGAACATAATTTTAAATGAAAAAAGGGAAAGTGGGTGATGCACCAATATAGAACATGGTTACAACTATGCCTATGATTGCACAAAACATTAATAAAAACCCAAAATACAATAAACTTGACTTCAATCTATCTCTAAAAATGATATGCACATTTGAAACTAATGGAATGTTAAAAGGAAAGATAATTTCACTATGCAACGATTGCCAATAGATTAAACACAACATGTAGATCTAAGGAAATAGAAAGAAGACATTTACTACAAGGCACATAAGTGAACTAGACAACAAAATGGCAAGAGAAGGTAAGCAATAGAGATTTTTTCATTAATCAAAGGAAAAAGATGCGGGGCATAATGCCACTACAAAATACAAGTAGAGAAGAATCCTTAGGAGATATTTACACACTATCTTTTAAAAAGTTTAGACATAACTTTGATTTTAACTATGGAGTTCAAACCCAACCAAGGTGGAGTTGAGTTGCAAAGGAAGCAATAATTGAATATCAAAATATCTGATTATGAACTACAATATGATGGTGGAAGTGACATGAAGAGAAAATAATGATGTACCCCGTCATAAGAGGTCAAATTCCCAAAGATTTGATCATTTCATGCATTAAAGAGGCATGAAGGGCATTGGCACCATAAAAACAAGGCCCAAGAAGTCACTTAGCATTGAAGAACATACCCTGGTAGCATGTCATGGTAATAAGAAGTTGATTTGTGTTGCTAGAGAAAAATGTGGGGACGGATAACATGATGTGTTATCCACTTGCAAAATGCAAGGTTGACTAGGGGGGATCTAATTTCCCTGCAATCAAATGTTGTTTGTCAATGTAGTTTTTTTTTTTTGAAATGGATGACCTAGATGGAAAGGAAATCTCTCTAACAAGAGAGCAAGTCACCACCTTTGATCAAGATCCTCCCTTCAAAATAAATGATTGCGATTTAGTGAGAAATCTCCAAGATGCAATCAAATCCAACAACTAATGTATCTTCGTAGGAGGTCAAGGAAAGGACATGAAAAAATGAGGGCCATCAAAATCAAGGTGGCCAACAAAAAGGGAAACTGATAATGCGAGAAGTAGGACCCTCTACCATGTGGCATAATTCTAGGTTCTATAGCATTGAAGAAATACTGCAACATGAAGAAATGTCAGAATAAAGACACATGGAAGCATGAAATTAGAAGATGTGCCAAGTGAACCACTTGCACAGATAGAAAAATGTGACCACTCAAAGCCACATGGAAACATCTCACATTCTTGTGAGGATGTGCACACATCATGTGAAAACAAGAGAACTGTTAGATCTTTTTAGTATGAGCCAACCCAAGACTAGATATGTGGAAGCATCTCGCACTATTAGGAGGATTTTTAGATGGTAGGCAAAAACATGAGAGCCATCAAATCCAAAGAATCTTTAGCAAAAAATTCAAACTAGAATAACACAAAATAGTATCCCACCGCTACATGGCTCAAACTCACTAGTCACAATGTCAATGTTTTTATTTCATAGAAGCAAGGAAGAAAGCCTTCCAAAATAATGGAATTCATTATTTTATGAAGGCAAGAAAAGTCACTTTTTGAAATAGAAAAAAATGGTTAACACAAAATGTTAACCCCTACAAACTTGCATGTTAACTCACTACTTGACAAAAGAGGAAATTGAGTTCACTTGATCAATGAACAATTAGTGTGTTAACCTAAAAAAAAGAATCTAGCCCATTGAAGATCTCTCTAATCAATTATCAATGATGGGATGAATGAGAATGAAAATAGGTCAACATTCTTGGCAACTTAGAAGGGATTCTCTCCTGTTAAGAATGGATCAATGGCCTTAAGCAATCCATTGGGCATGGAGTCACCAAAAGAACAAGATGCCATCCCACCTACAACTCCATAAAATTACACCTCTCCAAAGGAACGTTAAAATTTACTATATCTAGAAGGGAATAGCTATGGTCATGCACTTCTTGGAAAATTGAAAAATACCTACTCCACTATGTATAGGAAATCATCTTGTAAGAAAACACCTACTCTACCTACCTACTCTATGAATCTATTATCTAGATTTTTGGAGTAACCACCCTTCCTTACAAGATGATTTCTTGTTCTATGCTTGTGGGTAACTAAAAATATTAGCAAACATGAAAGACATACTACTGCACTTTGAAACACCTTCCCAATATTGAAAAATATGAAGCTCTCCAGCACTAGGACACTACCCTCTTGAGTAAAAGATGCTTTCTCTTCCTTGTGATCTTCACACTCATGATCCAGAATGAGCATAACTAGGGGAAGCTTGTATTATTGTAGAGATAGATGCCTTATGGGGTATCCTCTTGATGGTTTCAGATCTAAGCAATCAACCTTGACCTTGTTGTTATGCTTTGCAATGGTAGCATCCAACTGGTTTGGAAGTGGCTCCTCTTTTTGTTGTGAAGAAAAGATCTCCACTTACTCTTTTTTTTTATGAGCTACTTCCTTGGGAGCTACTAGTATGGTGTCAAGACTTGCAAAAAAGTTTGTTATGATGCTAGAAAAATCATCCTCCAGATCATCATCTATATTTATCTTTTCTTCCTCCTGCTCATGCTTGTCTTCCTGTTGCAACTAATGGTTTTGCTATTCTTCTCCTTGCGATAGGTCTGATCTTTCTTCCTCATTTGAAGATTGATTAGATATATTTGATTCCTCAACAGAAGGAAACAACTCATCCTCATCTATCTCCTTCCTCTACATAAGAAGCTTCTCAATATTAAGCTGAGCAAGTGTAGGCTCTTGATCATTATAGCAAGGAATGGAGATCTAGGGAGGCTCACTATTTTTGAAGCTAGAAAACTTGCATTTGGGTGGCTCTTCTTCAGATGGATTTATTAATGTTTATTGTGAGTGGGATTTTGGCTCTTGTGTGGAAATTTGTAGAACAGGAGGGCTGCTTTGTCTAAAGGTAGCAAATTTTCTCCTTGGAGGCTTTTGTGCTTTAGCTACTTGCACTTGAGTAAGCTTGAGCCTTGTTGATGCAGGAGCATCCAGAGGTATAAGGGCGATCCTGTGTCACCCAAAAAAACAATGTACTTAGACTTAGTTTCTATTTCATGTCTTTACATTTTTGGATACCCATTTGGGTCAAATAAAGGTTCCAACTCTCACAGTTCCACTATCAGTGTGTTTGAAAATCCCAAAAAAATAGGAGCATGCAATTTGGCCATAATTTTGGTGACCTAGAAGGTGTGAATTGGCCAAATGAATGCAATTGTGATTTAGAGCATTCCAAAAAAAGAATCAGGTCAAAAGGCCCCACGGTTTGAAAGTTATTGTAGTTTTTTGAGTTTTGGAGACCTCTTAAGAATGCTTCAAAGTTAGGTTTGGGGCATTAAATGACCTCAAATAGGGTCAAAAAATGGGGGATGAGTGAAGCTGGTCCATAGGGCTATAGAGTGCTTCGAGAGCTTTTCGAAAATGTAAATGGTTTGTCAATCGGAGCTACGGTTCAAAAGTTATGCCTCCCGGAAGTTCGGCTACCGTTTCTGGATTCTTCTAGATTTGCACCGACTTCTAACTTAGCTTCTGGAACCTTCTATTTTGTCGGTGGATGCCTACTAGCACTTTCTAGAATGTACTCCTAGTCCTTAACCCTCTGAGGTCTCTTTAACGAGATTTCTGGCATTGTAAAAGGTAGTTCAGAGTGGAGTTTGAGAGGAGGTCCTAAAAGGAGAAATTATCTCCAGATTTATGCTATTGTAAGCCTTAGGGCATGTTTGAAGTTTATTTTCTCTGCACTGTTTGTACTAGCTTATTTTCTTAGTTAATATAATTTTCCCTTTCTGTTGGTTCTATTCTGTTCTTGGGTCATGTATCCATCAAGTGGTATTAGAGCGAGTTTTCCTGAGTGTGTAGACAGAGCGCCGACTGTGAGGCAGTTTGCACCAGGACTGTGTGGTTGTGGGTTTGAGTTAAAAGATGCCTTCATGAAGAGAGAGTGGCAAAAGGGCCAGAGCTATTGATCTTGAGGAGGTTAGAGCCCTCCAGAGGTAGGTACAAGCATTGCAAGAGGAGCTTCGTAGAGGAGCAAATGTTGCCACAAGTGACAATAGTGAGGATGACAATGAAGAGGAAGTAATGGGACCAGAAGAGGAAGTTGACGGGGAAGTTCTAAATCCTGTAGAGGAAAGGCTTTTTAGGGCCATTACTAAGTTTGGGAAAAGACCTACAATTAAAGTGGGTATATTTTCAGGAAATCTAAAACTAGATGAGTTGATCGATTGGATCAATGAACTGGAAGAATACTTTGAGTATGAGGATATAAGGGACCCAGATAGGGTTAAGTTTGCAAAGGCCAAACTGAAAGGCCATGCCAAAATCTTGTGGCAAGAGGTTCAATTGAAAAGACTTAGAAGAGGAAAGGAGAAGATCACAAGATGGGATCACATGGTGGACAAATTGAAGAAGCAGTTCATTCTTGTGGACTACGAGCTTGATCTGTTTAAGAAGATGCATGGGTTAAAGAAAGCAAGAAGATCAGTCTAAGAATATACAGAGGAGTTTTACCAACTCTTGATTAGAGCGAGGCATGCAGAAGCAAATAAGGAGAAGGTTGCTCGTTATATCAGTGGGTTGCGACCTAGCATCCAGGAGGAATTAAGTCTGGTAAGAATGACCAACGTTGAAGAAGCATACCAGTTTTCCCTACAAGTTAAAGAGAAGCTGAATAAAAGGTTTGAAGGAAGACAAAGAGGGCACAGTTAAGGAGGAAGGGGAAGCGGTAGATCATCTGGAGGCCGCAATGAAACCCAAAAGAAAAATGAAGATGTGGGTACTAGCAGAAACCAGAGGAATGAGGGTTTCAACCGCTCCCATGATCAAGACTTTGGAAATCAAAGAGGAAGAGGTAGATGATGTGGACAAGGAAGAGGAGGCTTCTGTGGTACCTATTTCCATTGCAATTAAGAAAGTCATCGTGCCTTTGAATGCCCTCAATGACAGGGAAGGAAAGATAGGAGAGCTGAGGGCCAAGCTAGGGTTGCTCATGTGGATAAGGATGCACAATCATCACATTTAGAGGATGCAGAAAGAGGAGAGACCTTGGTAAATGAAAGAGTCCTACTAAGTGGTGAGAATGAACCAGGACAACGGAGGAGTTTGTTCCGTACCAGATGCAAGTGTGAGGATAAATGTTGTGATGTGATCATTGATGGTGGTAGCACTGATAACTTGGTATCAGAAGAGATGGTCTCTAAGCTGAAGCTCAAGAGGGAGAAACATCCCCAGCCCTATCGGATTTCTTGGGTAAAAGATGATCATAAGGTCCTGGTAAGTGAACAATGTTTAGTGAAATTCAAAATTGGGAGTTACCATGATGAAGTTCTCTGTGATGTTATTTCAATGGATGTTTGCCATCTATTGTTGGGTAGACCATGGCAGTTTGATAGACATGCAGTGCATGATGGACATGCAAACACATACTCTTTGACAAAGGATGGAGTTCACCACAAATTGAAGCCCATGAAAAAAGAAGGTGAAAAGGTATGTAGCAATGCTATGATTTGTCTTGTTGATGGAAGGAAGTTTTTAGATGGCATGAAACATCAACATATGTGCTATGCTTTGATTCCTAGGAAAGATAAAGAAGGTAGTAGTGAAATACCACTTGAAGTTTCAGATTTACTAGGGGAATTTGGAGATATTATCTCTGATAATGTTTCAGATGGATTGCCACCAGTAAGGCAAATTAGTCATCAGATAGATCTGATTCCAGGAGCTAGTTTGCCTAACAAGGTTGCTCACATGATAACTCCTACTGAAATAGAGGAGCTAAATAGACAGGTTCAAGAGCTATTGAGGAAGGGCTTGATTCGAGAGAGCCTGAGTCCATGTGTAGTACCTATAGTACTTGCACCAAAGAAGGATGGAGAGTGGAGGATGTGTACAGATTCTTGAGCTATAAATAGGATAACCATCAAGTACCGGTTTCCTTTACCAAGGATGGATGATCTTATGGATTGCTTGAGTGGAGCTCAGTACTTCATAAAGATAGATTTGAAGAGTGGCTATCATCAGATACAGATTCAAGAAGGAGATGAGTGGAAAATAGCCTTCAAGACCAAGGAGGGTCTTTATGAGTGGTTAGTCATGCCCTTTGGATTAACGAATGCCCCAAGCACCTTCATGCGGCTCATGAATGAGGTACTTAAGAAGTTCTTGGGAAAATTTGTTATTGTCTATTTGGATGATATTTTAATTTTCAGCAAGACTTTGGAAGAACATTTACTGCATATTCGTAGTTTCCTTGAAAGGCTAAGGGAAGAGAAACTATTAATTAATCTAAAGAATTGTGTCTTTGCAAAAAGGGAATTAGTCTATTTGGGGTTTTTTATATCACCTGAAGGTCTCAAAATGGATCCAGAGAAGGTAAAAGCCATCTTGGAATGGCCTACTCCGAGGTTTGCTACTGAGGTAAGATCATTTCATGGTTTGGTTAGTTTTTACAGGAAGTTTATTAAGAATTTCAGTGGCATATGTGCACCCCTAACTAATACAATAAGAGGGGATAGAAAATAGTTCAAATGGACTGCAGTAGCTGCGAGAAGTTTTGAATTGCTAAGGAAGAAGGTGAAAGAACTGCCTATGTTGGCACTTCCAAATTTTAGAAAATTGTTCCAGGTGGATTGTGATATTGGGGCTGTATTAAGCCAAGAAGGTAAGCCTATTGCATATTTTAGTGAAAAATTGAATGATGCAAAGAAGAAGTATTCTGTTTATGATCAAGAATTCTATGCAATAGTTCAGGCCTTAAAGAAAAGGAGGCATTATTTATTGCCAAAGGAATTTGTTTTGTATACTGATCATCAGGCATTATAGTACCTAAATAGCCAAGGTAAATTGAATCAGAGGCATATGAAGTGGGTAGAATTCTTGCAGAGTTATACATTTGTGTTGAAGCATAGAAGTGGAAAATCTAACAGGGTTGTAGATGCACTAAGTAGGAGACAGTCACTGCTTACAGTAATGCAGGTTGAAGTAGTTGGGTTTGATGAACTCAAGAATTTGTACCCTGAGGATCCTGATTTTGCTAAAGCATGGAAAGCTTGTAAAGAGCCTATTGCTATAGATAGAACCAAGTGGTTAGACTATTTAATTCAGGATGGCATGTTGTTCAAAGGTAGTCAATTGTGCATCCCAAGGAGTTCCATGAGGGAAAATCTGATTAAGGAGAAACACAGTGGAGGGATGGCAGGACATTTTGGCAAGATAAGACCATTTCCATTCTTAGAGAACATTATTTTTGGCCTCAAATTTCATAGGATGTGAAGAAGTTCATACAAAGTTGCCAGGTTTGTCAAGTTACCAAGGGGTTTAGTCACAATACGGGTCTTTATCAATCGTTGCCTGTTCCATCAGGGCCATGGGAGGACATAAGTATGGATTTTGTTCTTGGATTGCCAAGGAAACAAAGGGGTAATGACTCAGTATTCGTGGTGGTTGATAGGTTCTCCAAAATGGCACATTTTATTCCATGCCACAAAACTCATGATGCTGTCCATATTGTAGACTTGTTTTTCAAAGAGGTGATAAGACTGCATGGTCTTCCAAGGAGTATAGTTTCTGACAGAGATACTAAATTTGTGGGGTATTTCTGGAGGACATTGTGGAAAAAGTTGAGAACATACTTGAAATTTAGTTCCACGCATCACCCACAAACTGACGGTCAAACAGAAGTGGTAAACAGAAGTCTGGGCAATTTGCTGAGTTGTTTAGTTGGGGATAAGCCCAAGGGATGGGATTTAATTCTACCATAGGCAGAGTTTGCTTATAATAACTCTATAAATAGGAGTACTAGAAAATCACCATTCCAAATTGTATATGGGAATAGCCCAAGGACTGCACCAGAGCTGAGGAAGATAGAACAAGGGGAGAGGACAAGTGCTAAAGCTGAGGAATTTTCTGAACATATCAAGCATCTACATGAGGAGGTTTAGGCACACATAACCAAGATGAATCAAGAGTATAAAGCTAGGGCTAATCAAAGGAGAAGACATAAGGAATTCCAAGTAGGAGATTTAGTCATGGTGCACTTACAAAAAGAAAGATTTCTAGCTGGTACTTACAACAAGCTCAAAATGAAGAAATTTGGCCCTTGCAAAATTTTGAAGAAACATGACTCAGGAAATGCATATGAAGTGGAGCTGCCAGATGGTATTCACATTTATCCCATTTTTAACATTGCAGATTTAACAGAGTATCATGATGATGGTGCAGATGATGAGCTGGTGTTAGAGCCATGTCCAATTCCTGCTTCTAAGAAGGAGGAGATAGAAGACATTCTAGATCATCGTGTGGGTAGGAGTACCAGAAATAGGCAGTATGAAGAGTATTTGGTCAAATGGAAAGGACAACCAATTGAGGACTCAACTTGGATTTCAGCAGCTGAGGTTTCCCATTTGGGATTTCCTCTACCATCCATAAAGTGACAGGGTCACTTTTCAATCTACCCTGGGTGTCTGATGCAAGAGCATCCAGAGGTATAAGGGCAATCTTGTGTCACCCAAAAAAAAATGTACTTAGACTTAGTTTCTATTTCATGTCTTTACATTTTTGGATACCCATTTGGGTCAAATAAAGGTTCCAACTCTCATAGTTCCACTCTCAGTGTGTTTGAAAATCTCAAAAAAATAGGAGCATGCAATTTGGCCATCATTTTGGTGACCTAGAAGGTGTGAATTGGCCAGATGAATGTAATTGTGATTTAGAGCATTCCAAAAAAAGAATTAGGTCAAAAGGCCCCACGGTTTGAAAGTTATTGCAGTTTTTCGAGTTTTGGAGACCTCCTAAGAATGCTTCAAAGTCAGGTTTGGGGCATTAAATGACCTTGAAAAGGGTCAAAAAATGGGAGATGAGAAAATCTGGTCCATAGGTCTATAGAGCGCTTCGAGAGCTTTTCGAAAATGTAAATAGTTTGTCAATCGGAGCTACGGTTCAAAAGTTATGCCTCCCGAAAGTTTGGCTACTGTTTCTGGATTCTTCTAGATTTGCACCGACTTCTAACGCAGCTTTTGGAACCTTCTATTTTGTCGGTGGATGCCTACTAGCACTTTCTAGAATGTACTCCTAGTCCTTAACCCTTTGGGGTCTATTTAAGGAGATTTCTGGATTGTAAAAGGCAGTTCAGAGTGGAGTTTGAGAGGAGGTCCTAAAAGGAGAAATTATCTCCAGATTTATGCTATTGTAAGCCTTAGGGCATGTTTGAAGTTTATTTTCTCTGCACTATTTGTACTAGCTTATTTTCTCAGTTAATATAATTTTCTCTTTCTGTTGGTTCCATTCTGTTCTTGGGTCGTGTCTCCATCACTTGTCTCTTCTTCTGCAACAACAAATCTTCTTGCAATATCCTCCTCAATTTGGGACTTTCTCATCTCCCACTTTGGAGAGTGAATGTGAGCATGATGATCAGGTTCTTGTTGTTGAGGAGAGACTTGACAAGAATAATCTTGTTCATACTACCCTTGTTGGACCTCCATTTTCTACAACACATCAAACTTCTATTGCATCCATGTAGTCCTAATATCATGTCCATAGGCATGAAGTTTCTTAGTGTGTTCATCCACCTAGCTTTTGGAAGCCATCGAATACTCATTCCACTCATGAATCATTATGTCAATACACTTTTGGAGCTCCAACATCATATCTTTAAGCCTTTTGTATGGGGATATTGGAGCTAGAGGAATAAGTGTTGGAGGATGATAGAAATTTTGGGTATAATGAGCTTGAAGTTGGGACTGATATTGATAGAAAGATGGTTAAGGAATATTATTTTCATGATATGGGGGAGAATAATATGGGTTTCCATGAAATAATTAGAGCTTAATAAAAGTTTCAATTTCATAGAAACAATGAAAATCACAAAAGATTAGAGATGATCTTTACACATACCAACACTTCGTCTATATGAAACTAGATGATGTGCACTTGGAGTTCCCATGGTACTTGATGAAATGCCTCCAAATATTGATGCCACCAAGAATAACACCATAATTCTTAGTGAATGGATTTTGAAATGGCTTCCAATGGACTTATGAAACCAAAATCTTGTCCCACCAGGCATGCCAAAAATTGTTGACATAGAATTATTCACCTTTTCTTGATGTATGACCCTCAAGTGACCTTGTGTAACATGGAAATGACCTCCAAGTGTGGGGCTTGTACTTTGAGGTTGAATCTCTAGATAAATATGATTTTCTTACTATTATGGTGCACCTAGACTACTACTTGAGAGTAAAAGGGAGAAGGTGAACTTAAATTTAAATGTAGAAAGGGAGAGGGGTTGATGCACCAAGATAGAACATGGTTACAACTCTACCTATGAATACAAAAAATATTAACAAAAATGAAAAATACAATAAACTTGACTTCAATCTATCTCCCAAAATGACATGCAAGTTTGAAACTGATGAAATGCTAAAAGGAAAGATAGTTTTCAGTATGCAACAATCACCAATAGATTAAACACAACATGTAGATGTAAGGAAATAGAAAGAAAAGATTTACTAAAAGTCGCATACATGCACTAGAAATCAAAATGGAAAGAGAACATAAGGAACACATTGTGGCTCAAAATTGAAGCACTGATTTAGAGTACCATTCTAAAAACCAAATCAAATTAATCCCTGATAAGATATTTTCATGCATGTGTACCCTATTGCAAGAATGAATGCTGATGATATTCCTATGGGGGAATATTGAGATACAATAATATGTTACATTCATGACTAATTTTGTCATTGATATCAACATAGTAGTTTTTTGTGGTATCTGACAAAAGAACAACAGAAAGATCAAGTTGGTATGATAGACTAGCTGAGTATTTTAGCTATCAAAGGTTATGGGAGATACTTCTAAGTACCTAGTATATGCAGTTAATTTTGGAATAAGAAATGATAAGTCTGGAAGATGTTATGTAAGTTTTGGTAATGTTTATTTTGAGATAGAGTTTCTAGAGGCATGTTTTGGTAAACTTGTTATATTTAGTAGCAGAGTTGATATTCTGAGAACCAAGATTGATGATATAATGAAGACATGTAGGGAATGATGTGGCTAAGCTCACTCATCATAATATTTCATGTATATAAAGTTATTCAAGTTTCAAGGTGGAAGATTAATGGTATTGCTAAGTGTAATGTGTTCTTAATGAGGTCCTTTAATGATTAATTGAGGTCTAACATCTGATTGAAGAAACTATTTTGAGGACTTGGTATAGAAAAAGGAAATTTTCATTTATCAAGTAATGACATGAATTATATTGATGTGAAGTAATCATAAGTATAGAGAGAGAGAGAGAGAGAGCAAAATGTGAAGTTGAGTAGAGTAAAGCAGAAATGAAGGAAACTTCATTGTCGAGGTTTTGTTGAGTGATCGAAGGTTTGATATTTGGATCCAAGTTTTGTGGCCTAGTCTACAAGGTCTGACAATGAGTGGTTTGGTTAATAGAATAAGGAAAGAAGAAAATAATAGTAAATTTCATGTTTGAGCAACGAGCTCTTCTTTTAGTTGAAATTGCATGTTTGGGTAGTGGCCTCATCTTGCATATATTGTACTAAAACTCCTAACAAGGTTGGAATCTTCTAACAGGGATTCAAAGTTTCTTGATACAGACTTTATGTACTAAATTTTGTAACAAACTCCTAACAGGGTCCATCATCTAAAAATGAATATTTATATTAGTACATCATCTTGTGGGCATCATTCCCACTGGGTTTTTCCCTCTGATAAAGGGTTTCCCTAGTTTACACATCTGGTGGAATTATCTATGTGCATCATATTATGGTTGTTGTTTACTTTGGCTGAATGGTTAAGTAAAGAAGATAAATGTTTTAATTGTCTGGTAACTAATTCAGCACCCCCCTTCTTAGCTATCTTGGTGTATTATTGTTTCTAATAATTGGTATTAGAGCATTAGGTCCTTGAAGATAAAGTTTAGCAACTTTGGGAGATCCATGGTAAACATGTTCAGGAAAGATAGTTTAAAGTTCAATGGAAAAGATTATGATAACAAAAAGGAAAAGATGAGGACAAATCTATTGTGTATGGGTCTAGGATATTGGATCTTGAAAAAATCAGCACAGACAATCATTGCTGAAAAGGATTTAGAAACTTGTATTGAGGTAGACAAAGATCTTTTTATGTGCGACATGAGAGCTAGAGAAGCACTATTGACTGCACTTCCTGAAATTGAATTCTATAGTGCCTCTCATGTTTGTAGTCTATAACATGTCTATTTTGATTCGAGAGATACTTGTTACTCTTGTTGTTATTTGTATTTTGAGATGAATCGAGGGTCGGATGTTATACTTTGATTCAATACCATAGATGCTATACTGCTATGCTCTTCAGTTATCATATTTGCATGTTGATGCCATTTTGAGATGGCAGCAGATCTATGATGATATCTTATTATCTAGTATTTGGACATACTTTTTGATTATGTTATGTGATGGATTTTATGCTATGGTTATTTACTTCATTCTTGTATCTTTATGCTTTATGCAAACATGAGTGATGTAAATGGATTAATTAGTTATTTAATGTATTTATTGCTTCGACTATAATATTATTATGCAATTGCACTTGATCATGTGTTTTAGTGTACAGGATTCATATCCCTAGTAGTGGCACATGGAGTTAGTGATTCAACTATTCATATTTACCAATGTTGTCTTTATATGGTCAATGTATCCTTATTTTAAATTATTTAAATTAAAAACCTTTTAGTGATTATTAAATCTGAACTCATTTGCATTATGTGATTAGACCAGTAAGCATGTTTGTGCATTTAGAGGTTCACATAGTCGTGAAAGTTGTTTAGTGATTTTCTATGATTTTGGGTTTTTGAACTTTAAATCTTTTCAAATTTAATTTCTAGCAGCTTTACCTTAGGTGAATTGTCATTATGGAGAATAACCTATTTTCATTTGGGTCGATTCAGAGTTTAACTATTCTAACTGATTATTTTCCCTAATTGACTATTCACTCGAAAAGTGAATAAGTATCAAAAATGAGTTTTTATTATTCACTTCTCACTTCTTGAAAAAGAAATTTGAGAGCTCTTTTTGGAATCCTCTTCTGAACAATTCAATTTTTGCTCATTCTAGGAGCCGTGAGCATGGATTTTTGACAAGATCAGAGTCATTGGATCTAGCTCAAGGAGTTCTTTATTTACTATCACTTTCAATTGTTTTGGTGGGATATTTATTTTATTATGTGAGTTTCAGGCTTTGCCCTTTTTGTTGTCAGGTAGGGCCTTCGCATTTTATTGTTTTAGCTTTGTTTTAGCTTTTGTTTCTTGTAGTGGTATGTTAGGAGGCTGAAAACTAGTGTTCTCCTCCATTTTTGTTTAGTGGTTCTACCTAGTTGGTTGGGTATGAATGTTTTCCCTATTTTTGGGATGAGGGCTTGGGGTTTTGAGTCATTATGCTAGTCATTTTTACATATAATGTCTGAACTCATTTATGTTTAGATTTTTAGGGTTTTTACACCCAAAGGCCAAATGGATTTTAATTTTAAAGTTTTTCCAAATTTTGGGGTTTTTACCTCATTTTGCATGCCACCCTATTTTCTTGGGTTTTCTTGGCACAATGTTAGTTGTGGACCTAGATGATCCATTTGGATATCAGTTAGACCACTATTACACTTTTATGTTGCATTGGGATGCATGTTGCACCGATCCTCTCAATTCTATTTTTAGTTGAGTTACTTTTTGTTTTGTGTTCTCACCCAATTCTTGTGTTATGATCTTTATGATGGTGGTGCACCACACATGAGCATGTATATGTACATCTGTCAGGTGACTTGTGAGGCCAGATCTTCCATGGTACTTCCAAAAGTTATGATCATTAGGGTTGGGTTGAGAATTTTCATGCTTACAAGCACTTATCATTGGATGAGCATGGGTAGAGTAAGGTAGCATATGGAGGGGGCTTCTATCTTGCAGCTTGGTGTTCATGGTGTCAAAGGTTGGCAAAGAAAGCTTTATATAAGTGAGAACTAAATAAAACACTAGGTGGTAATAAAACTTAAGATAATGAAAAATGTTTTGTGCTAGAGCCTTTCCATTGAGGGAGCTGAATCTGCACGATCTAAGCTTGGGCTTGTCAATGCCAAGCAACTCTCCATGATGTCAACCCCTACTTAGCAGCCTTTTGAGTGTCTGATTAGAACCTGTAGTTTATGCATTGTCTTTGTCTTGGTTTTAGTCATTATACTATCTGGCATGTGCGTTAGCCATGGACATTTTCTTTGTGTGTGTTTGTGGTTGGATCATTATCTCCATTAGCATGGTAGGTGTGGACCTATGGGTATCATGTGGTTAGGAGGCATAGCTACCTACGCCACTATTAGGGACTGATGTACAAAGACGATCTTTTGTCCTAGTACAACCATTGCTGGATGTTTTCACTTGGTATTTTGGGTTCTAAACTATGCTTTCTTATGATTTATGCTTTCATTAGAATGCTTGTATATTGTGTTTTGATGATGTTAGTTACTATCACATTCCTTATTATGTTGATTAGCATGTGATAGGTGATGTTATCTACTATTGTAGCATATTTTGTAGTGACATTCCTATTACAATAGTACCAACAATATGCTTGGTGGCTTGAGATGTTACATGTGGGGGATGACTAGGGTCTACGATGGTCTTATGATGCTATTGTCAGTTGGGAGGATCCACATATTTAGTTAGTTTGTACTACTCATTGTGATGTTATTTACATTTACTGTGATGTTGCTTTTGTACTTTGGGATGCTTCCTTATGTACTTTCCCTTTTCTACTTGTTAGATGATTAGATGTAGTTTCCATCTTTCAATAGTGTGTTTGAGTGTTCATGCCTCAAATTGTGGATCCAATACTCCCTAGTGTGGAGATTCTGAACCCTGTTTAACCTCAGTTATTGTATTTATGTGTTTTCTTTCTTTTCCTTGGTGATCATGTGTTAGCATGGGGTGACACAATTTTATGTCGCATTCCCATTAAGGTCCTATCATGCGGTACTAGAAAGTATCGCACCCCTTAGGAAGAAATGTCATGCAATACTAGAAAGTATTGCACCCTCCTTGGTGAAGAGTTGTATGATACTTGTAAAGTATCACACACTCTTAAGAGTAGTTTCACCCTATCCCTGAAAGTGTCATCCTGCTTCTTTAGAAATGTCATGTGATACTAGAAAGTATCACCCAGTGGTAACTTAAAGTATCGCCTGGAAATTGCAAAAACCTATGCAGGCAGGTAACAAGCACTTTTAATTAAGACCCAAACTATTTGGGAAGTGTTTAGGGTACCTCTCTTAAGTGATCTTCAATCCTTTGGTGTCACATACTAGATTTGGTATATTTTGATTCAAATTTAGTTTTGCATCTTCTATTGTCAGTCACGTTGTGTTAGTTTGGGTAGTGTCAATGTCAAGAGATCTATTGGTTTCTGGGATGGTGGTTAAGTCTTTCATTATGATCTTTGTGATTTGTGTATGTTGTTGTCTTGTGCACTTACACTTGTTTAAGAAAAAAATATCTTGGATTGTATTTCATCCTTCTTCCAAGGATCTTTGAGTGGGGCATTACAAATACAATCAGGTAAAATCACTTACTAGTTCACATTTGATTTGGAGAGCTTTGGGAACTAGTTTTAAAGGTGATATACACTCTAAGAAGTTGAGGCTACAAAGTTGGATTTGTGTATTTCAAGATGCTAAAATGATGGAAGATGAATCTTTAAGAACATATATAGGAAGGATATTAGAAATTAATCTAGGTTTTATATCTTGAGAAGGAACCAAAGAAGATGATGGGGTTATATGGAAGATATTGAAGACTCTAACACCACCATTTAATTTAGCAGTTCAAATGATACAATTTTTGATATCTTGTACCAAATATTTCACAAACGAGTCATTGCTTAGAAAACTTGAAGTAGTTGAAAATGAGATTTGACCATCAAAAGAATTGACTAGAACTAAGACAACTTTTAGTACCTTGAATATTTGACCTAGTTTATCAAGGAGCACAAGTGCTAGAGGAGATGTTTCTAGAAGCAGCAGATCTAAGGAAACAAAAATATTGAAGGAGTAAACCTTTTGGTAAAAAGAGAAAAATGAGGTAAGAAAATCTTTAAATGTTGGACTTGTGATGAATATGGTCATTATGCATCTAAGTGTCCTAAAAGAGAGAAAAAGTATAAGGGAAATTACAAATATAGAAAAGATAGAAAGTGTTTGTATGTAAATGAAGATAATGATTATGAATAAAAAGAAATGAGTGACAGTGATGATGAAATAAGATTGTAGTAATTAAAGAAGAAAGTCTAGAGAAAGTAGCTTTGGTGTCATAGGTTGAGAAGAAATCTGATTGGATGATTGATAGTGGTTGTTCTAATCATATGATTGGTGATATGAGCAAGTTTGTTGACTTCAAAAGTTAGGATGGAGGCACTGTTAGAGTTGGAAAAAAATGCAACATGACAAGTTAAAGGTATTAGATCTATAACTCATGATGGTAAAACCAACACTGAGGATGTGTACTTTGTTGATAGTTTAAATCATAATCTTTTGAGTGTTGGACAACTAGTGGACACAAGTTATCAATTGTAGTTTACAGAGAAGACATGCATGATCAAAGACAAATGGAAAGGTAATTAGAATAAGAACCAGATCTAGAGGTAATGTATTGTAGATGAATCCTATTGAAATGATGTTTGGTTTCAAAGGTAGATGACATTTGGTTATGGCATAAGAGATTTTTTCATATAAACTTTGACAGTATTGTAAAGACTAGTAGTATGTTTGCAGTTAGAGATTTGCCAAAGATTGTAAAGCGTACTAACACAATTTGCAAGGAATGTGTGTTGGCAAAGTATAACAGTACTTATTTTCCCTAGAAGAAGTTTACTACTACTACAAATTTGGAGATTGTACACATAGATTTCAATAGTCCTATAAAGACTAAAGGATTCTACGGTGAAAGGTATTTTATGATTCTAGTTTATGAATTTTCTAGAATGACATGGGTTGCATTTTTTAAAGGTAAATCTGAGGCATTTGATAATTTTAAGATATTCAAGACTAGATTTGAAAATGAATCTAGTATGAAGATTAAATGTTTAAGATCAGATATAGGAGAAAAATTTACTTCAAATGAGTTTAACATGTTTTGTGAAGAAAATGGAATCAAAAGATAGTTATCAGCTCTAAGAACCCCTAAATACAATGGCATTGCAGAGAGAATGAATATGTTAGTTAAATAAGCTACAAGAGCTATGTTAGCTAAGAATGAGGTATCCAAGAAATTTTAGAGAGAAGCTATGAATACAATAGTCTAAACTATGAACAAAGTGCAAGTTAGGAAAGACACAAACAAGACACCTTATGAACTATGGTTTGGCCACTCACCTATAGTTAAGTATTTCATAATTTTTGGGAGTAAGTGTTATATCAAAAGAGATGATGATATTAGTAAGTTTGATGCTAGAAGTGATGAAGTTATGTTTCTTAGTTATTCATTAAAAATCAAGGCTTATAGATGTTATGATTAGAGAACTAAGACTATTATGGAAAGTGCAAATGTGAGAACTAATGAGAAATTAAGGATACAAGAGAGAATAGTTGATTACAATTCAAATGATGATATTGTTACTAAGCTAAGGAATAATGAGGTATTTCTTGAGATAAAAAATTATTTGTAGAATGAAAGAGAGCCAAAGTAGAAATGAAGCTCAAAGCCTTTAGTAGAGCCAAGAGTTGAGATAAGAACTCCTACTTTAGGAAAGAATATGATAAAGAATCACCCATCTAAGTAGATAATCAGAAGAAAACATAAAGGTGTGATGAAAAGAAGTAGAGTGAATGAAGAACTATGTTTGATATCTCAAGTTGAGCCTAAGAATGCAGATGAAGCATGTAAAGATGATCATTGGAAATAAGCTATGAAAGAGGAATTGGATCAAATAGTAAAGAATGAGACATGGGAATTGTTTCCCAGAGTAGCAAACAAGAATCTGATAGGAACTAAATAGGTATTTAGAAAGAAGATGAATCAATAAGGAAAAGTTGTAAGAACAAAGGCAAGATTGGTATATAAAGGTTACTCATAGCAAGAAGGAAGAGATTATGAGGAGACCTTTTCTCCAGTGGCTAGAATAAAAGTAGTAAGATTATTCTTAGCTTATGTAGCATAGAAGAAATTCAAAGTGTATCAAATGGATGTCAAGTAAATAGTTCTTAATGGAGAACTTGAAGAAGAAGTGTACATTGAGCAGCTTGAAGGTTATTCTTTGACATATGACAAGGACATAGTATGTATATTGAGGAAAGCATTGTATGGCTTGAAGCAAGCACATAGAACTTGGTATGCAATGTTGGACAAGCATTTTAAAAAGGTTGGATAAAGAAAAGGTATGGAAGATAGTAATCTCTATTGGAAATAAATTGATGATTTTGATAATATTTGTTGATGATATCATAATTGGAGGAAATGATGAAGAAAGTGAGAAATTTGCAGAAGAGATTAAGAAAGAATTTGAAATGAGTATGATAGGAGAGATGACATATTTTTTAGGATTATATATTGTATGAAATAAAAAAGGACTCTTTATTTCTTAGAATAAGTACTTGAAATATTTATTAAAAAGGTTTGGTTTGGAAACATGCAAACTTGTTGGAACACGTATAGTAACTAGATACAAGTTATCTACAAAAGATGAGATACCTATTGTTGAGCAAAAGAAGTACATATCTATGATCGAGGGATTGCAATATCTGACTCACACAAGGCTAGATATACCAAAATACAATTTGAATTATTGCAAGAGACCAAGTTGAGCCCAGAGCTGCACATTATGTAATAGTCAAAAGGATATTTAGATATCTAAAAGGAACATCTAAGTTTGGATTGTGGTATGCTAGATATAATGATTTCACTCTAAGTGCTTATAATGATGCTGATTAGGTAGGTAGTATGGATGATAGAAAGAGCACTAGTGGTGGAGCCTTCTTTCTTGGAGGAAGATTGATTTCTTGATTAAGTAAGAAGCAAGATTGTATATCGCAAAGTATAGTGGAAGTAGAATATGTTACAGTAGAAAATATTTACAATCAAGTTGTTTGGATGAAACAGATGTTGAAGGATATAAGTATAGAAATCAATGAACCTATTGTTATACATTGTGACAACACAAGCACCATGAATATGTCTAAGAATCTAGTGTTGCATTCTACGACCATGCATATTTCTATTAAGTATCACATGTTGAGAGAGAAAGTTGCAGAAAAGGAAATCACATTGGAGTATGTGACCGCTAAAGAGTAGATTGTACATATATTCACTAAGTCTCTTCCTAAGAGACTTTTGAGCATTTGTAAGGTATTCTTGGGGTTATGCCCCTTCCTAAATTAGGGTAGAAGATGTGAGAGTGCATTAATCCAATGTAGTTGAGTGCCATTATTGTTTGGACTGATTGCTAATGCTTCCTATATGGGAGAGTATCTATGATGGATAGAGTCATCTAGGAGTCTTGTTGGATATTTTTTTAAATAGTGTCTTTGGACACTTGAGATAAGTAAGAATCAATTTTTGTAGAGTTTGATGTAGTAAAGTTAGTTGCTGAAACCTTTGACATTGATGTCAATGGCAGAGAAGTTTAGCATGAAAAAAAACATGGAAAGAAAACATGTACAACACGACAATTGGAGAAGTTTGGCATGAGAACAAGTTCAAAATAAGTACAACATGGAATATCAGTTTGAAAGAAAGCACATTAAGGTATATCAATGGGCGAGAATAATTGATGAAGAGGATTTGAAAAGAAAGATGAAGATTCTTTTTGTTATTATTCTTGGAACTAGATGTTTTTCATCTATGTTTCCATCAATGCCAAAGGGGGAATGACATTCCTATGGGGGAGTATTGTGATATGATGATATGTTACATTCATGACTGAGTTTGTCATTGATATCAACATAGGAGTTTTCTATGGTATCTGACAGAAGAACAACGAAAAGATCAAGTTGGTATGGACAACTAGTTGAGTTTTCTAACCATCTAAGGTTATGTGAGATACTTTTGAGTATCTAGTAAATGTAGATAATGTCAAAAGAATGCATGATAAGTTTGGAATAAGTTATGTAAGTTTTGGTGATGTTTGTTTCGAGATAGTGTTTATAGAGGCATGTTCTAGTAAACTTGTTCTATCTCTTAACAGAGTTAATATTTTGAGAATTGTGGTTAAGGATATAAAGAAGACATGTTGTTGAAATATCAATGGTATCACTAAGTGTAACATGTTCTTGATGAGGTCTGATAATGATTAATTGAGAAGGTCTAACTACTGAGTTAGGGAATCATTTTGAGGACTTGATATAAAGGAAGGGCATTTCTCTTTTTCAAGTAATAACTTTGTAAGAATTTTTCTAAGGAAATAATTCAACACCAAGATCAAGAAGCTTAGTAGATAACAAAAGAGGGATAAATGATGATCAAATGAGAATGGATATTAGATGATTGGATGAATACATCATAGAAGAGCCTTGTATATAAAGGCAATTAGAATTCCTAGGAGTAAGCAAAGAGATAATAATCACAACTAAGCATATTTCCACCAAGAGTTGATTATCCTCTATTGTTCATGAATGTACATTCAACAATGAGAGGATAATGATACAAAGGTGTATCTCATAAAGAGTTGTAGTAGAAAACATGTGCTCAATTGGAGTGAAAACAATTGTGTTGTCTACATGATAACTTATATGAATATGCAAACTCCTAGGTGTCTACATGACAACTAATATGCTAAAGCATTAACCTAAGTAAACTTAAGTAAAGTGTAAATAGTAAATACTTATTGACACCAACACCCCCCCTTAAGTGCAACTTAGGGGAATGCACTTAAGCTCACAAATGTTAGATGAAAATGCATGATGGGTCCCAGCTACTAGGCCATGTTAGGTACCCATGTACAATATGCAAGTGTAAATGATATGCAATGCAATCTCTCATAAAATAGAGAAAGACAAAAAATCACATGGGAAAAACCCCACTCAAAAAAGAGAGATAAGTAGAATAAAAGAAAATGAGAGAGAAGAAGACATCATGTTAGGAAAAGATCCCTCCCATAAGAAAGAAGAGATAAATCAAGTGACTCCCCTTACTAAAATATCATGCACTCCCAAGAGATCTTGTGAATGGATATACTTGACCTCAGTGAAGGGTTTGGTGAAGATGTCAAGAACTTGCTCTACTATAGGACAATACCTCAGCTCAATGACCTACTCATGTATCAACTCTCTGATGTAGTGCATATGAACCTTAATGTGTTTGGTCCACTGATGTTGAACTGGATGTTTTGAGATCTCAATAGCACTTTGATTATCACAATGAATGATTGTAGGAACCCAATGTCCTTCAGGATATGTCATAGCCATATAGCCTTTGTAGTTGTAGTAACAATCCCTTAATACTTAGCATCAGTTGAAGAAAGAGCAATAATATTTTTCTTCTTACTCTGCCAACAAATTTCACTGAAACCAAGATGAAATATGTAACTTGAAGTAGACTTGTGGGAATAAAAATCTCCTACATAATTTGAGTCTATGTATCCAACCAACTAAAGTCTAGTACTTGCTACATAGTGTATCCCACATGTATGTGTACCTTGTATGTAGTGCAAGATGCATTTGGTAGCCTTCCAATGAAGCTCTTATGGATCTTGCAGGAAGTAAGAAACCATGCCAACTGGAAAAGCTATGTTAGGGTGTGTATGTGTCAAGTAAATGAGACTCCCAACTAGTTGTCTATACAATGTAGCATCAATAAGTGGAGTGGAACACTTTGTCTCTAACTTAACACCTGAAAGAAAGGGAGTAGGTACAAGCTTATAATCACTCGTGAAAAAGAAAGAAATTAAATCAAGAGAATACTTGGGTTGAGAAAGTGTGATCTCAATACCAAGGAAATAATGAAGTAAGCTCAAGTCTTTCATTGCAAATCTATCCTTAAAAAAATTCTTGATACTGGCAATGATGGATGAAGTACTTACTATAATGATCGAGTCATCTACATAAAGCATGAATATCAAGTGTGAGTCATCTCTGTAAAGAATGTAGACATTTGAATCTAAATGACACTTGGTGAATCCTCCTGAGAGTAGGAAGGAATCCATCTTGGAATACCAAGCCCTAGGAGTCTTCTTAAGGCCATAGATAGACTTCCTCAACTTGCAAACCATAGTAGAATCTTGTATGAATCCCTGAGGTTGCTCCATATAGATCTCTTCAAGAATGTCCCCATTGAGGAACAAACTCTTCACATCCATCTGATGTACAACCCAACCATGAGCTACAACAATAGCTAGTGTCAAATGAATATAGTTCATCTTAGCTACTAGTGCAAAGGTCTTAGTATAGTCAATATTAGGAACCTATGAGAAACCTTTGGCAACAAGTCTAGCCTTATACTTATCCACACTTCCATCCAATACAAAATTGGTCTGATAGGTCCACTTATACTGAACCAACTTTCTTTCCTTATGAAGAGGAACTAAGTCCCAAGTATTGTTTTTCATTAAAGAGTTATATTCTTCCTACATGGCCTTGTCCCATTCAAGAACCCCTAATGATTCCTTAAATGATTGTGGATTAGAAGCAATGGAAATATATGCATGTGGAAATGATTTGCATTGTGCCCTCATCCTCTTAGTATCTGAAGGATTCCCCACCAATGAACCTATTGAATCAAGTGTTTGTTGTGCCCAATGAGGTCTAGTGGAAGAAGAAGAAGGAATATCCTCTAACTATTTATGGACCCTACAAAGTTTGTGTCCTATGAGTCAAAGTTGAAGGAATATCATCTTTCAAGTGACTATCATCACTTTTCATGAAGGAGGAAGGAGGAGTTGAAGGAGCCAAACTTGGACAAGTTTCTTCAAAGTGAACACTCCTCTCAAATAAGATTTCATGTGTATTTGGATCCATGATTTTGTATACCTTAAGATGGTTAGGATATATAGCAAATATACAAGGTTTACTTTGAGGTTCTAATGGCTTCCTTTTTTTGTGGAGGTATCCTTGCCCATGCTAGACAACAAAAAAATTTAAAGTGTTTTACACTTGGTTTTCTTCCACACGAAGCCTCAAAAGGTGTAATTCCATCCAAGGCCTTATGGGGACTTTTTTTTGGATGGAATTGACACAAAACATAGCTTCTACCCAAAAAACTTGATCTAGAGACTTATGTTGTAGCATACAAGTGGTTATTTCCTTAAGGATTCTATTCTTCCTTTTAGCAACACCATTTTTGTGTGGAGCGTATGCAACTAAATGTCAAAGATTAATACCCTCATGAATACAAAAGTCTATAAGCCTTGAGTTCACATACTCCCTTCCATTATCTATGCAAAGAATCTTGATGGGTTTCCCTAATTGCTTCTCAACTTGAGCTTTGAGGTGATAAACTTATCAGACACTTCACTCTTATGAGCAAGAAAGAAGACCTAAGTGTAGGATGAAATTAAAAGTCATCAATCAGGTGAGAACATAGCAAGCCTTTCCAAATCATGGCACCAGAAATGGGCCAGCTACATCACTATGAACCAATTCAAGAACAAAAATAGCTCTCCAAGACTTCCCCTTGTCAAAATCTCTTCAAGATGCTTTCCTACTTCACAACCTATACATATACCCTTTGAATACTTGACTTGAGGTAGACCTATGACCATATCCTTGTTACTAAGTTGTTGAAGGTAGCAGTAATTGAGATGTGCAAATATTTCATGCCATAGTTTACTTTGTGAATTTGAGTGGGTTCAACAAGGCAAGGGTAGTGGACTTAGGCACAAAATTAGAAAAATAATAAAGTCTTGTATCATGACTAGCCTTTCCAATTGCCATCATAGAATCATCCTTTAGATTTTTCACCACAACTAAATAAAGAAGGAACTCCACTTTTTTTCCACATCTGTAGTGAGTGATTTGGTATATAAAAAGGAGGTTGGTGCTAAGGTTTGGAACATGAAGAACATCCTTGAAAACTCCATTATCCAACTCAATATTCCCTTTTCCTTCAACTTCCACTTGTGTGTCATTTCCCACATAGATGTAAGGTACATGTGATGGTTTTAAAAAAGAAAAATGCTCCCTTGAAGCAGCCATATGATGTGTAGCTCCTAAATCAAGAACCCATTGCTTAGAATTATTTGTACGTGCTACTAAAGCTTGTCCCTTACCTTTTGTAGTGGATGAGGATCCCTTATCCTTATAGGCATTTGGTACATCAATTTTATGTTTCCTCATTATATTTAGCAGCTCATCAATTTTCTTATCCTTACACTCATGTTCATCATGATCATTCTTCTTACAATAAGCATAATCTTTCTTCTCCCTTTTGTTGAAGTTGTTCCCCTTCTTACTATTGTTGGAAAAAAACTTGCCTTGTTGTGAGGAAGATTTTTATGTAGAAGAAGATTGATGTGTAGAGGAAGATTTTTGTGTGTCATCTTGTGGCTTAGCCTTCCACTAATTTTTCTTCTTGTTGGAATTTTTACCACCTTGATTCCCTTTATTACCTACCAAGGCTTTGGACTTAGAAGATTGGAGAATTCCCATACTAACTTTTCATGTTCTAAGACCAAAATTCCTAAAAATGAATTGAATGAAGGCTTAGTGAAGGTACTTCCCATTTTTAACTTGTTTGATCAACTATCCATCCTTCACAAGTTAATATTGACCTACAAAAAAAAATTCTCCAATGCATATGCAATCAAACTCCTATGGCTCTGATACCATGTAAGAATTTTTCTAAGGAAATAATTCAATGCAAAGATCAAGAAGCTTAGTAGATAACACAAGAGAGACAAATTATGATCAAATGAGAATGGGTATCAAATGATTGGATGAATACATCATAGAAGAGCCTTGTATATAAAGGCAACTAGAATGACTAGGAGTCAATAAAGAGATAATAATCACAACTAAGCACATGTCCACCAAGAGTGGATTATCCTCTATTATGCATGAATGTAAATGCAACAATGAGAGGATAAAGATAAAAAGGTGTATCTCATAAAGAGATGTAGTAGACAACATGTGCTCAATTGGAGTGAAAACAACTGTGTTGTCTACATGGCAACTTATATGAATATGAAAGCTCCTAGGTGACTACATGACAACTAATATGTTAAAGCATTAACCTAAGTAAAATTAAGTAAAGTGTAAATAGTAAATACTTATTTACACTAACATACTTGAATTATATTGATGTGAAGTAATTGTAAGTAGAGAGAGAGAGAGAGAGAGAGAGAGAGAGAGAGAGAGAGATGTGAAGTTGAGTAGAGTAGAGTAGAAGTAAAGGAAACTTCATTGCCAAGGTTTTTTTGAGTGATCTAAGGTTTGATATTTGGATCTAAGGTTCATGACTTGGTCTACAAGGTATAGCAATGATTGGTTCAATTAAAAAATGAAGGAAAGAAGAACATAATAGTAAATTGCATGTTTGAGTAGTGAGCTCTTCTTGTAGTTGAAATTGTATGTTTGGGTAGTGGGATCATTTTGCATACATTGTACTACAACTCCTAAAAGGGTTGGATTAACACCTAGTAGGGTTGGAATCTCCTAATAGGGATTCTATGTACTAAATGTTGTTATAGACTCCTAATAGGGTCCATCCTCTAACAAGAAATATTTATATTACTATATCATCTTGTGGGGATCATTCCCACTAGGATTTTCTCTTTGGTCAAGGATTTCCCTAGTTAACATATCTAGTGTAATTATCTATGTGCATCTTATTATGGTTTTTGTTTACTTTTGCTGAATGGTTAAGTTTTTTTAAAGAAGATTAATGTTTTAATTATCAGATAACTAATTCCCCCCCACCCCACCCCCCCCCCCCCCCCCCCCATTAGTTACCTTGGTGGACTATTATTTCTAACATACCCAGCCATCATTTTGAGGCCTATGACATAGTTTAAGTGTTTAAAACCTTTCATTCAATATATGTATGCATCCTATGATGATAAATTGTCATTTCAATTCATTCTATAAAGTGTCATTTTAAGCATTGTTCAAATCTGCATTTTTGCCTAATTATCAAACAACAACAAAACTAGTTTGCTATTGAATATATTGTACACAGTTAAGTTTTATGAATCAAAACTTTGGGTTTATTTAACATGCATATCAAAGAGCTTATGTTTCAAATTTCAAAGTATTTTAATATGCTTTGGCTAGGTTTTGAATCCCTCAAAGTTGGTTATTTGAAGGTAGTTTGAAGTGAGCAACTTTGACAGTCAATATCTTTTGATCCAGATGTTGTCAAGAGCTTAGAATTTGTAGGATAAGTAAATGTGGACAAAGGAATAGATATGTCATATCCTAGGTCCCTATTTTTAGATTTAGTCAATTTTTAAGACCAATTCCAGAGCCTCCTAATACTAAATGGGTAGTTCTCAAATAGGGGTAATACAAGTTTTTGAAATGATTCAACAGTGAATGAGTTTAAATTTAATTAGTGTGAGGTGTTCATTGGATTAGTTTGAGGGATCAAGTGTTTGAGTTCAATGTTTTTTTTACCTAGATGCACTTTGGGGCCCTGAGTAGTCCTATCAAATTTTAAGAGATGTTATGAAGAATCATATTGTCTTAGGATATTACTATAATTTTAATGATCATAATATGATATGGAATGAGAACTAATGATGATGAATATAATGAGTTATATTATGCATTATTATAATTTCTCCACACTAGGTATGCACAAAGGTAGAGTTGCTACATGTCATTTGTGTAAGGATGTAGTATGGAAATCAAGAATATGCCCAAGTTAAAAAATGGGAATGAGCAAAAATATAAAGATATGACTCGAGAGGTTGTTATTTGGATCATGGTGCTTAATGTTTCCCATCTCTGTAATATAAGATGAAACTTAT